>VXBI01009531.1:15703-136514 GCA_013397375.1 Toxostoma redivivum
CCAAACAGGTTGCATCAACTTGATCAGCTAGGTGGGTTGCCTTGTCATGAAAGGAAATCAGGCCTGACAAACAGAACCTCCCCCTCATGGAGCCGTGCTGGCTGAGACCAGTGACTGCATTGTTCTTCAGGTGTTTTTCAGTACCTCCCAGAATTATCTACTCCACAACTTTACCAGGCACTGAAGTGAGACTGACATGCTATAGTTTCTGGGGTCCTCTTTCTTGCCCTTCTTGATAACTAGGACAACATTCATCATCTCCAGTCAGCTGGGATCTCTCTGGATTCCCAAGACTGCTCAAGAATCAATAGGAGAGTTTTTGAAATGACATCAGCCAGCACTCTGAGGATTCTTGGAAGAATGCCATCAGGCCCATAGATTTGTAGGGATCCAGCTGGAGCAGCAGATTCTGCATAATTTCAGGTTTGACTGGGAATTGAACATTCTCACAGTCATGGTTCTCCAGGCATTGAGACCCTCTTGGTCCTTCACCCATGTCGAAGACAGAGGCAAAAAATGCATTAAACAGCTCTGCCTCATCCATGTCACTGTTGGTGAGATGACCATTCTCATCCTGTAAAGGGCCAATGTTATTTCTATGCTGCCTTTTGCCATTAATATATTTGGTAAAACTCTTTTTATTGTCCCCCACATTTCTGGCCAGCTTCAACTCTAGTTGAGCTCTGGTCACACAAATTTTCTCCCTATGATGGCAAACAACATCTCTCTGTTCTTCCCGTATCACCTGACCTTGCTTCCACTTTTTTTTTTTGCCTCATTTCCAAGAGAAGATCCCTGTTCAGGCAAGCTGGCCTCCTTCCTTTGTACTTGACTTCCAACATTTGGGAATTGCCTGCTCCTATACCCTTAGGCAGGGATGTTTGAAAAGTGAGCAAAAGTATTGTCCCAGGGAACTTCACTCAGTGGTGTCCTGGGCAGCCTGAAGTTTGTTCTCCCCATGTCCAGAGCTGAGCTCTGCTGGCACTTTTTCTCCTGACAACAACCCAATGCTCTGAGATCACTGTGACCAGGATGGCTGCTCATCTCGACTTTGCTCACAAGATCCTCTCTGCTGACAAGCAGCACATTCAGGAAGGCATCTTTCTGAGTTGCTTCCCTGAGGACTTGTTCTGTACAGTTATCAACCAGGTTTTTTTGGAATCCTCCAGCCTGGGTTGTACTAGCTGTGTGATGCTCTCAGTTAATTTCTGGCAAGTTGAAGTCCCCATGCAAGGACAAAAGCAGTTGACTTGGAATTGTCTCTTAGTTCCTCTAATAATTTGTTGGCATTATTGTCCTGGCTAGAAGGTCTGTAGAAGATTCCTGCATTGACATCCACATTATTTCTTTGTCCCTTGATTCTTATCCAGGGACTGTCAGCTGTGCCACTGTCAACTGTGAGCTCCATACATTTTAACCCTTCTATTTGAAGTCTCACTGCTGAGAGATGGGCTAACTGGATATAACTTTCCAGACTGTCCCATGCTTTGAGAACTCATGTAAAGTAAACATGAGAAACATGTAAACTCATGTTTGCCATCCAGAAACAGAAAACCTGCACATTAGTAAAACCTCTAAGCTTCAGATAAGCAAACATGCTGGGGCTGGGACATTAAAGGGATGCTTTCTCTCTGCACTTCCTAAAGGAGCATAGGCCAGCCATGTATTTCTGACAGGCTTTGTCCTTTCTCACTTCTTCAAAGTTACAACATGTGCTCCTTAAAATGTGTCCTGCTGATGCAATTCAAAAACTCTGACTCTTGGGTCTATGGTATGCTAAACATGTCTTGTCAAGTGTAGAACAAACAGCCACGGCACAATCCAAAGTCAGTAGTAGTTTTCTCCTACAGGCTTGTGGAAATGATCAAGTCAGTTCTACTTGTTCTCTCGCAGCTGTTTATCTATCCTGTGACATGCATTGTCTAAATTAAAAATTAAAAATATTCCTGAGGCAATGAAAGTCTTTAAGCACTTGCATTCCAAAGTACATCAAAACACAGTAAAGGCTGATGCTTCACTTTTGATAGCTATGCTTAGTTTCAACTTTTTTGGAGCCACATCACTTTAGTTTACAGCACCCACATTGCCTGCTGGGGCAGAAGTCACATGCAAGGCAGCCTATGATGTGAGAGGGTTCCCTGCCTAATGATGCAGTCCGTCTGTGCAGGCTGCATGAAGGCGGAAGCTAATGCATGAACAGTATATGTAATTATGGAGTTTTGGCAGAGTTTGAGCCCTGGGCCTAGCTGGGGGCATTCTAAAGCTTTAATAAGAAAAACTTACCTCCTTTTAACATGTAGATTTTGTAGTGTACTTGAATGTCTCTTTACCTGTCCTATTTCTTTTGTTCCCTCCCTTCCTCCTTAGAATGAACAGTGAATAGTGTTGTTTGGGTAAAATGTCCTCCTAAGACAATTAGCTACCATCTTGAGAAAAAAAAAACCAGTGTAGATCCTGTACCAGAGTAGCAATAATAATTTTGTGCAGCTCCCATCTTGACAATAAGCCCATAATAGCAGTGGAATAGAGCATGAAGAAAGCATAAAATTACATGAAGGCTTCAATTACCTTTCATATTACCTGTAACTGAAATACTTATTGCTTCAGTGCTAGAGTTATTATTTACAAGATTCTAAAATAACACTTTAAAGAGGCAGCCTGCCCTGTAGACAGCAAATCCAGCACTGAGAACAAAGAGCAGGAAATTTCAGGTTTCAAGGTAAGCTCCCAAATGTCAGGCTGCTTATTTAAACCATTCCTGCTGAAATCTATAAAGCTACATTTCTTGTGAAATTTCTGGAAATTAGAAGTGTATTAGAAAGCCTCTTTTTGAAAGAACCACTGTACTTTAATATTGAGTCTTGCATGGAGCATGATATTGTGCAGCATAATGAATAAAGAAGAGAGGTGGCTTTTGGTGATTTGAGGTTTCGCTTGTTTTGTTTTTTTCCTCTTTTAAAAATTTTGTCTTTAAATGACAATCAAATTATTTGATCATCAGAAGGTCTCAGTTTGTGAATAGTTCAGCCTGAGTTTAAAGTAAGTTTGTGACTGCTTCTTCCCTTATTCAAATAGTCTTTTCCCAATGTGTACCAAGTAACAGAGATAAAAATAACTGTCATGCTTCATTTATTTTAACAGTGCAGGTAGGTTGCTTGAATTTTCCACATTTATTTTCTAAGAACAGCATGAGTTTTCCATCTCAGTATAAGAACACAAGAAATGCCCTACTGGACTGGAAATTTTTTTTGGCAGCAGCAGGAAGAGTCTTTGCATAGGGAGAACCCCCGTTACAGTCTGTATCCCCTGTACTTCCTTCAGCATCACAATCACTAGATTAGGAATGTCACTGGATACATCTCTGCCTTGTCCTTCTAATATGTCCTCTAAATCTATTATCCATTGGTTTGTTAACATGGAGACATTTGTCTGTCTGGGATTTTTTGTTGTTGTTGCTCTTGTTTGGTTTTTTTCTGTTTTTTTTCTTCTGCCTAACACCCTCATCATTCACATGGTGTGTGAACTACCATGTTTAGCACTTCCACTTCAGAAACCTCTAAGGAGAACAGACAGTGAATCCAAGAACTGAACTGTTATAAATTATGGCTTGTTAAACAGCTTAGTAATTTTAAATGTCTAAAAAATAACTGCGAAAAGATTGAATGTTCAGGAATTTTAAATTCACAGTCTGAATTTCAGACCACCTTAACAGAAGCTCTTGTAGTATCTAGAGGCAGAGGCAGTCAAAGTAGTCATAACTTTCAGGAATTTTAGCCTCTAGCAATGTTTGTTGCAGAAAAAGGATCAGCAGAATAGGTTCACACTCACTAAGGACTATTTAATAAAGAATTAGGTTAGCAAAGGAAGACAGATGGCAAAAGCAGACAAGACAGTTTGAGACCTAAGGCCTAATTCAGATTTTACACAGCTAAGCTGAATGGCCATTGAAGTCAGTGAGATGTTTACATATTTGTATCAGGACTGAATTTGCTTCCCTGTGTTTTGCAGAAGGAGGTGAATAGTTGACTTCAAGTAGATGTTTGAGGGTTTTTTTGTTTTTGTTTTTCCTTCTTTCTTTCTTTTTTTTTTTTAAAGCTGGGATGATCACATTAATATTTTGGTGCTATCCCAAAGCTTATGCTTAAAACCCAGTAGATTTAACAAGCGGAGATGATTCCTGCATAATGCAAATGTAATTGAAAGACAGTGCCTGGCCTAAGGCTTTGTATTATACATAATGGAAACAAACAGATGGAGACACAAGCAGAAGCTTGCTCTGTGCAACCTAAGTTGAATGGGGTTATGAATACTTGCTCCCTCACTCTGAGGTTGGTCTCCTTTTGAGTTTCTATAAGAGTTGGAGTTATAATGGGAAGTATATTCATTGTGTAGGTGAATATTTGAAGAAGGAGCACTAGAAGCTAGCAGTTCACAATTTCTGCATTTCCTTCTGTCTAGGTGCCTTTTGGCTTCTGTCTAGCTATGGGTAATCTGAGTAAAAATGCTGAGAGACTAAACGGGTTAACAAATAGTCTCCCTTTGTCTACTTTTCAATGAACCAGTAACAGTAGCTTCTGGTTTATAATTTTTTATTTTATTTTATTTTGGCTATAAAATTAGAAGATATATCTTATCCTAGGAAATGGAATATTATTTTGCATTTGCTGCTATGTAATTATATCTCTGTCTACTGTGGTTTAAGGCGTATTGATTGCCCCACTTGCTTTGGTTCACAGGGTGTTCCAATTAAAATTCAGTGGCTTGGGAAATCCTTGCTGGAAAATTATGCATTAGTTGACACTGAGTGACCAGAATGTTGCAGAAATTTGAAAAAGCAAAGACAAAGAGAAAGGAAGATAAAACATTTGTGCTCTTGTGGAGATATTTTTCTGCCCTCCAAAAGCATTATCCAAACACTAGTCATACAAGCAAGCAGTAAAAGATACGGCCATAATGGGAGCAAGTCATGCTTCTCCTAAGTAATGCCATGGCATTTCCTGTATCAATGCATCGACATAAAGTGAGGGCAGGTAATCTTTCCTTGGCTTTATCACACCCCGCAAAACAGTGTGGTCTATTACATAACAAGAGCTGCCTCTGTACCTAACAGCTCTTGATGCCAGTGATGCACACCTGCAGGGCAGCCGAAGCTTTCCTCATGACAGCTGCTAGCATGTTGTACACAGAATGTTTGCTTACAGGATACATCAGCAATGATTGCACATACTGGAGGACTGGGGGCTGTAACCCTTCCTACTCTGGGCACTGAAGCACCTTGAACGGTTTTTAACAGAGCTCCTTGGTGGTGTGAAACAGTTACCTGCCTAGTAGCTCTTCAGTTTATGACTTGTCCTCTGTGCAGATTAAATGTGCATTCATGGTTTGTTTGAATGAAGAAACATACTGGCATCAGAAAACTCGTGTTTTCTGAAGAAGTGGCTCAGCTACTACATTGTCACTTCATTGTCTCCTGTCTTAGTTCCTCATTTTTCATATAATAACAATAGCTCCTCTATGCCTTAATAGGATGCTGTCTTTTTAAAATACACATTAAATCCTAAAGTATCGCTTACAGCATCTTTTGCACTTCAGTTGCTAAAGACCACTTCCATTCAATTCTTCACCTACTGCCTGGAAATAATAAAAGATATTCTACAAATACTTAGGATGTTTGGTACTTTGGTAAAATCTAGTGTATCAGGTCAGTTGCACAAGGCACACATATGCTACTGTGCAAGATTCTATCACTTTGCTATTAACATAATCATATTGCCATTAAACTAGTTACGGTTCTTGAGGGAGGTCTAACTTTACATTATGTCAGCTGCCAAGCCAAGGCTCATGTGTGTAACTGCATTGGATTTGTCACTATATCTGAAAACAAAAAACTATAGTCTGATGGAAATACATATTACTTCCAAAATATGGTCATTTTCATTATAGTAATAGTTTTTGATCAAACAATTTCTGGGAACAGTTCTGATATTTTCATTTACCCTATAACCGCTTGAGTTTACTTCTATCAACAGCTCCACTCTGTATAATACATCACCCTGTCATTCCTCACCCATTTTGCTAGATGCTAATCTTGTTTAACTTAAGATCTATAAACCTTTCAGTTCAGACTACATTGTCCTCTATCTTACTATACATTAACTCACAGTACTATACAAATGACAGTTTTGATTCAGATAGAAATCAAAAAGAGGAATTGTAAAAGAAGAACAACTTGAACTGAACCACACAGCTTTGCTGGTAATAAGAACTAATCCAAACATCAGTGTAAGTTTTCTTTGGATGATTTGTATTTTCAAAAACTTTGCAGTGTGAGCTTGCTAATATCAAAGCTAGGCATGCACAGTGGGCTGTGCAAAATCTTGAAGGTGAGTCAAGGAGTCACACAGGCTAAAGTATATGTGAGCAGACTCTTAAGATGTAAACAAATACCAAGTAATCTTTTCTGCATAACTTCAGTAGGCTATCCCTCATGGCTCTGTTGGAGGTTCTTTTTTTAAATATGTCTTTCATAAATATTTGATATCCAGACTGAACTCTCACATCTCTTTGCTAGGGGAAATGGATGGGATTGGTTACAGTGACAGTAACAACTTAATTATAAATATTTTTTTTTTTACAATGGGAGGCTTTACAAGATATTCTGGACTTTCTGGTAACTGAATAGACTTTTCTTTTAAACTTAACTTCACGGAAAGTTGGTATTTGTAATTTTAATAATTGATTTAAATTTATGACTTATGGAAAGTAGTACATCCTTTCATGTAAATTTTTTAGGATCCAGGTCTGCAAAGATTTACACACAGAGATTCATTGTGTATTCTGGTCCCAGGAAATCAGAAAAAAGGCCCTCTTTTATTACAGTGGAGCCAGGACTCCAGCTGTTGCTTTTGGAGCAGGCAGTATTGCACAGCTGAAGGTTTACTAGATTTTGTAAAATGTAGGTTCTAAGGCCAGTTTTTTGACATCAGATATCAGAAATTTTCACCTTTGGCCTAGTCTTGCCTCATTTTAGGATACTTGTGTTATATTGCCAACAACAAAAAAAAAAAGAGTCCTGTTTCAGTGAATTTGAGATTTGATAAAACTGAAAACCCCAAAGGCAAATACTAACAAAAGGATACACTGTTTAGAATTAATACCAAGTATTTTTCATAAACTTAAACCCGTATTTATTGTGTCAGGTGATGTTTTCAGCACATACACGTACACACACACACACACACACACTCACACACTCCCCATTCATTTCTGCAGGTACAAAACTGTTCATGACTATGAGGTCTGTGGTCAAGCTCAGACTGGTTCTGAGTCCAGCATAAAGCCAATGTAATCCTTGAGACTAAGTAAACTCTTCAAGACAGAGCTAACAAGGGCTGCTACAGCAACCACTTTGCACAGATAACTTCTTCTTAAATCTAAATAGCAAATGAGAGGGAAGTTAATATCTGGAGGCCTGATTGTGCTCATTTTTTCTGGTGGAAGCTGATCTTTTAGGTCTCAGAATTTGTCAAGGTTAAGGTTGGATTGTCTTTGATGTTAATGTTATGGAGGCATTTCAGCTTTGTCTACAGATCTGGTTAATAGTATGGTCTGGTGTGGACATAATGCTCTGTACAGCACATCTCAGCACAAATGACATTAATGGATGCACACCAAACCACAGATGCTGGCTCACCCATTTTCTGGGAAAGCCTGGACCTACGTCCATCTCTAAATTACATGGCTGTCTGTCATCCTTGTGCAAAAACCTATACTTTGCCTAGCCCTGAAGTTTGCCTAGCTCCTGATCTTTATGGCCTATGATCCCCTCTGCTCTGAATTACAGGGACAGCAGACTAATGTTTGGACAGTGGTAGTTCTGACTTGGAATGCTTGCAGTGGGCTGCAGCAAACCTCAAAAAACTATCAAAAGTAAGCTTTTCTGTGTGTTCCCTGAGTTTACTTTTGCCTGTTGAGTTTTTATTTATTGTTGACTAGATGACATATTGATTGCTTCCAGGTAATAAAACACTGGCTTGTAACTGGTATGAGGACTCCCTGGTGGACCAACTAAGCAGGCTGGAGCCCAAACCCATGTTCAGCATGAGTGCTGTGAAGAACTGGTATTTTGTCCACCTGCAATTTATTGGGCTGCCTGGTGCTTCCCTATACCTCCTTGGACTGGGAAAACCTGCAAGTAATCCTCTTTTTCTCTTCTCACAGAACTCCCTTGCACCAGAAGTCTGTTTTCTCCTTGATTAACTTCCCTTCAACTCAACTGAGCTGGGAGATCTGCTATAGCTTGCCCAACTAGGTACTTGCCTGTCTTTGCTTGACTCCCACTTCAAGAATCAGAGTGGGAATATATGAACTACAGAAAAATCACTCATCTGACAACCTGCTTGGGAGTACTGATGCCACTTTTCTTCAATAGAGAGGGAATCCTGTTCCCGGATTGTGCTAGGGCAAATTTTCCAATCTATCCTCTTCATACACAAGGACCCTGAATTATCTTGCAGTAATGTTGACACTTAAAAAGCACCATGTGATTATATGGACATGGTGACAGTTTACCTCTACCAAAACACACAGATTTTATTCAAAAGAGGATTTATTTTTAAGGACAAAATTAACTGAATGGAACTAGCAACTCTATCTTGGTTACTCTGTTATAATCAGTGTTAATTATTTGCACTGAAACAGACAGAAGCCACCAAAACTGTTGTACAGCCCAATGGAGATAGTCCCTATAATCACAAATTAATGCTCATATTGCTATCTTAAGATGAGTAGTGTCTCCACCTGAAAAATAGCAGATAGGCTGAGGTGGACAACTCAGGTGACTTGAATAGGAATGCAGAGACCATGGCTTTGTGCAGGGACAAGGTTTGCAGAGCTCTTGGCTTCAATGTTGTGTTTTACTTGCTTAGTGCTTCCTACTTCTGAGACCTCTCTGGAGAGCTAGGGCATCTACAAGATATTTTTTCACTAAGATCTTTCTGGCAAAAACATTTTATATTCTTGCCTCAACTTCTACTACCTGATTTGAGTTTTGCTTACTTAATGTCATGGAAGTGAGAAAGGGAAGATTTGTTTTGGCATCAGACATTATATCTGGATGTAAGTCCTACAAACATCAGTATTGTCTAAGAGTTTCAAGATGCACATGGCACTGGAAGATTTGTGTACAGGGGACGATAAGTCCAGGAAAAGCAATCACTCCCCATCTTTGTTCTTGGAAACAAACTTCTAGAGAAAAGCTTCTTCACAAACTTCAGCATCTGTCAAACAGGTGTGCTAGTCTTCACTGCATGTTAGACCAGAGTCTTCTTTTCTGACGGCAGCATCAAACTAGGTCTCTGCTCCAGAGACATCCATGTAATGCATCAGTGCTCAAATGAGTGCTGTGCAAATATGAATGCAGCTGAAGGGAAACGGGGAGCAGTCAGGAGGGAAGGAAAAATCAGAGAGCTGGCCACAGTCAGCAGGAAAATGAGCATCATCCAGTACTGACAATATACAGCTGTGGGTCTCTTGCCCATAGCTAGCTTCATTTTTAGACACACTTGACTTGAAATTGTAATGTCAGCCCTGCAGGCTTCACGCAGAAGTGCTGTACTGGCTGAAGCCAAGGGAATTTTTCCTTTTACTCTGAACAGCAAATTTTCTGGAAAAAAACAGAGCTCTAAAAGAAAAAGATCACATAGACTTCACTAATAATAATTAGAATTACTAATAATAATTTTGGATAGAAAAATTGAAGGGGATGTCCTGGTAATGTCATAGCAATCATTTTGTTCCATTTTATTCCATGGTTTCTCTCCCTCCCCCACCCCCCTTTCAAATTGTGTTTTTTTTAAACAACTGGTCAATTCAGAAAGTTTCACTTTGGGATCAGCCTGGTAGAATCCCCTTTTAATATGCTTTTATTTTTTAGTTTTAACTACTGAATTAAAACAGCATTATATATTCTGTTCCAATGCTGACAGTGCTCTCAGATTCCTTAAAACAGAACACCATGTAATAAGTTTCTGCCTCCTTTCATTCTCTGCTCAGCAACATCCCTGCTGTCCATTCTTTGTAGAGACCATATGTGGTGGCCTTCCACTCCCATTAGCAGTGGAGGATCAAGAAGATATTTCTGCAAAATAGAGGTCTTGGAAGGCAAGACCTTCACCACTGCAGATTGAGACATATCAGTTAATTTAAAGCACTTAATTGCATTCCATAGAGGAGTTTGGCTGAGAAAGAACCTTAAAGATTATTTAGTTCCAGCTCCCCTGTCATGGGCAGGGGAGATCCCAACTAGATCTGGTTTCTCAAAGCCCCATCCAACCTTGCTTGGAGCATTGACTGGGACTGGACATCCACAACTTCTCTCCAAGCAAGCTGTTCCAGTGCCTCACCGTCCTCACAGTAAAGAATTTCTTCTGTATATCTAACTTATATTTCCTCCCTTTCAATTTGAACCTATTTCATAATTATCTCACTCTTCTGCCTGGCACTGTTTAACAATCCTGTTCTCCAAAAAGGTGTTTTCTTTGCAGGAGGGCTCATACCTTCTGTTGTTTCTGCTTATCTGTGGCTTTGTGAAGAAGTCTCTAATGAAATGAGATGGTACAAGAAGATCCATGGAAATAAAATTGGCTACCCATGTTATTGAATTCAAGTACATGGCTAGTTCTTTTCTGCTATGACAGAAAGCATTTGTGGGGATACAAAGACTAGTAGAACGGTTAAATTTTTCTCCAACATATCTTTTACAGGTCTCTTTTCTAAAAATAGTTTTTAAATTTCCTGCTGGACATGTTTTTTCTTACATATTTGAAAAACATGGCTTTCAGTAACCTGTATCACAGTAATGTACTAACCTGACTGCTTACTATTGAATAAGCTTACTAGCTTTTCTATAAACCCTTCTGGCCAAACTTTTCTTAACATAATTGTACATAATTGAAAATGATTAAACACATAAGATAAAAATTAAGGCTGTAACTTGGGCAGTGAGTCATGTGCTTTCATAGTGGGTAACATTGGAACACACCAGGAACTCCAGGCAGTGTAACTGCAGGGTCAACCCCGCTTTCCTGCGATAAAGAGATTTGCTTTTTGAAGTTCTGCACACAGCAGAACCCTTTGTGAAAACATCTTGATTTTGTGCCACTTATTTGCTTTATAAAAGAAAAAACAGATGTTTCTCAGGTGCTGATGGTGACAAGTTCTTCACTTCTTCAGAGTAAACTGGGTATTCAATAAAAGCCTGTGCTCCACTCCCTGAATTTAGCTTTCTGGGACTGGTTATTTACACCTTGCAATCTCTCTGGCAGTCAGGCACCGAGCTTTAAAAAATATTATTGCACCAGAGAGGGTTTTTTGAACTAATTTCAATACTATCCTTAGTTTCTAGTGCTTTGTGACAAAAGTCTGCCTTGACTTCCCACACAGGCACTCTGAGTTCACTGGCTGGGTAAAGTTCTGGCCCAGAAGACATATGTGGACTTTTTTCTAAGGGACTTATTGGCCCTGCTTCTAATATTTACAGCTGTTAAACTATGAAATGTCCTTTAACATCAAACTGAATTTAATTCCTTTTAGTTTATGAATTAGAGGAGGACCTTTTTTGGTGCTGGATGAGAGAAAATAATTAGTTTCCTTTTATTTTCATTTTCAATTAAAACTTCTAAATATCCTGAACATTGTTTAGAGCTTTAAGCCCCAGTGTTTCCTCTGTAGCACTTGTAATGTATGAAGAAAATGGAGACAGGCAGGTAACAGCCTCCATGATAGCTCTTGGATTTGTTCATATTTAGCAAATGTTTGTCACATTGTTAAGATACATCAATAAATTAATCTCTGTATTTCCAGCTCTGTGAACTCAAAATCCTGGTGTATAAAATCAGTGAAGAAGCTAAACAGTGTATAATATTTCAGTAGCTTCTCCATTTGTGTTAGTCTCATTTCTCATTGTATTCAAGAGTGTTTAAGAATATTGTCTGTGGTCTCAAAAATACCACAGAAAAAGGCTCAGAAAATAGAGTACCACAGACCTGCAGACTTGTACATGCAGCTAGAGGAAGTATTTTCCAGTTTTCATTCTTAGCCAGGAATCCCAGGAACTACTGTTTCACTTCTTGATGTATTTGTTTTGTTTAGTTTTGTTTTGTTTTGTTTTGTTTTTTCCAAATTACAGCAAAGACTGGCCTCAAATTGTTTGACTTAATGAGCTGGAGATTCAGTAAAGACTCCAAAAAGCACTAGAATTTCAGCATAAGTTGTAGAAGCAAAAATAGAAATTACTTCTTTCTTGTTAAGGGCTGTTCTCTTCCCAGGGTGGTCTCTAACTTAGTTAACTCTCCCAATTTACTAACCCTTGGTGACCTCCAGCTTCTGTAAAAAAAAATGCAGACTGAAATAGCAGCAGTGGAGAATTTCCAGATGCCCTCCATGTAACTACATGTGGTATTTAACAGATTCATAACTTTACCCCATCTCAGCATTTCACCCATGAACAATATAAAATGGCTTAAGTTGGTCAACAGAAGGAAGTACCCCACTTTTGACTATAAACCCTTATTTCTGAAGATACTTCTATTACTTATCACAGCATGCTAAGAAATATCTTACAATGCAACAAAAACTGAGCACAAACAATCTACTTAAAAATTTGTCAGGGCTAAGTAATCTCATTTGCTTTAAAATTAATTATGTATCTACCACACTCCAGTGAAACACAATGATCAAGACCTGATAATACTAAGCAGTATCCATCTTTTTAAGCCACAGGATGCTCACAAACCACAATGAAAGAATGTCTACAGGAAACCACTGTACAGTCATTTTAGCACAGGGTTATACTCAAGTGAATAGATAACCTCTTTTACAGCAGGACTGATTAGCTCAACCAACTCCCCCCTGCCCACAAGAGCTACCATATTGCTGCTATTGCTGGGGCAGACTCATCTATAGCTGGAGGGAATTTGTAGCCAGTGATGCATTACATACAGTGGAAATACTCAAAAAGGAAGCTGAACTGATTTGTCGTGTCTGAGAAAGTGACCCATTTTTGCATGTCTCCTTTTTTCTCTTCACCTATTTTCCTTTTGTTTTCCTACGTACAAGCCACCAAACATGCTACAGTTAAATCCTTTTTTTTTCCTAATTCATGGCAAACCAAGCATTCCCAGAAAATGCATGACTGCTATAATTGGCTGGGTTTGATTGCAATAAGCCTATATTTTTTTCTGGTTTGGCAATGCAGTTACAAGCAGAACCACTCCAAAACCGTAGCAGTAAGAGGATATTTTATGATGCTGTGTACCCACAGCACACCCCACATTTGTGTAGTCTTGTGACAGACACCAACAGCCACATCACCACAACTGTTCAAGGCAGGATAGTGCTAAACATCCTAAATTACAGATGTAAAATGTGAAAAACTTCAGACTCACAGAGTATTTTAGGAACCTGCCCTTCCCATCCAAATCAAGTGGATGATGTTGTCTCTACATACCTTTGTAGATCTGCAGATGAGAGACTTTTTGTGAGGTCATGCTGAGCTGCTCAGAACAGCAGCAACTAGAAATCATGTTACTCAGGACCTGAGCCAGCATCTTTATTAGTGCTCAGTGAGTCCAGAGACCTTGCTTTCTTACACTAGGAAGAGCTGCCATGTAAAATAGACAGAAGCCAATTCCCTTCTTTCCGCGGCAACCAGTGTGATGCCAGTGTCTGTGCACCAACACAACTCCCCCCTGCCCTATAATTGGAGTGATCCAATCTCTCTCTCAGCCAGCTAATTTTTCCCTTAATTCTTATTTTGGGTTATATTTTAGGAAATGCCCTCCTTAAAGTCTGATATAGCAAACTCTATCTCTATACAAGTATCTCCTTCCTTGTCTTATCTGAGAAGATGATGTGTGTCAACTAGACTCTTGTGACAATAAAGCAGGTAGTTTTTTCTATCACAGGTAGACATGGAGGGTCCTGCACAGCTATGTCAAATGATGTGGTTTTGCAAACTCCTCCAGAGACCAGCCTGTATTTCCCCATGAGCAGTCACAGCAAATTCATAGGACTGTACATAGTGCAATGGACATCTGAGCAGCGCATGAGAACTGCAAATGGAGGTCTCAGAATAGCAAAAACTGTTACTAACTTCTTGTTCCTTTTTTATTATTAATTCTTACAGTTACTAGCGTTAAAGCTTTCTTTATGTAACCTTGAATATATCATAATGTGAAGTAAGAATTGTTGCAGAGTTGGTATGAGTTTTGAGGCATCAAGAGGAGGTTGTGAGGGTCTTGCAGGGAAGTAAGGGGCTCTCTGAAAATGTGCTATTCCATTTCCTCTCCCCCCATCCCCCTCAAATTACTGAAACACCTTGAGTGTTGAATTTTGAGAGTAAACATCTATTTTCCTTCTGTTACCAAAGGAATACAGAGCTACTAAAAAAAATTAAAAAGAAGCAAAACCTGAGAGGCCTCCTACATGCTGAATATTCCCTTACTCTGTGAAGTCCCTGACCTCCACAGAACCACTCCAGAAGAGCTTCAGGGAAGTGCCATGGTATCTGACCAGGTGCTAAACATTTTATTAAAAATACCCCCAAACCCTTTTTCTTTTCCTTAGAAATTTTAAAGGGGAAATGCATAGAAATACCTTGTTTCTGAAACCTTAGTAACAGCAGCAATATTAAAATTGTCTGTTTCTGATGTTTACTTGGATGACTCAGTTTTGTACAGCAGAGGAATTATCAGCTGAAAAGGAAAATCTTCTCATGTCTATGGAATAAAGTGAGGTGGAATGAAAATAAGAGTATATCACAGGCCATGGTATGTGCTAACAGATGGAATATGTACCTGATGTATCCAAGTGCCCAAGCACTAAGTTAGTTGGACATAATTATGCCCTTGTCTATTCATGGGCTTCTCACAAACACTACTGCTCACACAACTTCATGATCCCTTCTTTTGCCATGTTGACACACATTCTGAATTAGGAAGGTATTTGGAAAACCAAAGAGATTGAAACAATTATAATAATTTCTCTCAGCTGAATCAATTCTAGGCCTTTGATGACAGAATTGTGCCAGTTCTCCCAGCATTCAAAGAGTCTTCTTGGACAGCTAAATTGACTTTCTGTCACTGAACACAAGTAGGAAAAAGCCAATATGAAGCTACACTTATTGCAAAACTTTCAGGACTATATAATAAAGGAGAAATGCAGGGCCGTTTTCCCTTCTGTGATGCTAAAAAGTTCCATATTGCACAGGCCTCTGTGTGTGTGTGCATATACACATTTTATCTGTATGACTTCTGGGTGAAAGGAATAGAGGGTGGATGCTTGTGTAGCAGTGGGCAATTTGAGGTGCATTCTTAAATGTCAGAGTTTTAGATGAATTTTTAAATTTCTGAGAAGGAGGTATGTGATGTGTAGCTACGTAATCCATCCTATCATAATTCTAATCTCAGATAAACATAGCATTTCAGGAAAAAAAAACATTACTTGAGGGTTTTTTTTTATTTTTCCCCTTGCAAGTCAGATTATGGTGAGGTTCTTCCAGTCCTGATATAGAGAGGATGCTGCCTGTGATAAGCCCTGAAAGAAAACTGCACACTGTTTATCAGTCCTTAAATAATTCAGTGTTCTCACAAACTATATACGCTGTATGGAATACTTCCCTCAGTCAGGTAATAAGTTCACTCAGAACATACTGCCTTGCTGGCTAAACCCAATCTTTTTTTTCTTCTGCAAATATGAAAATGTGCCATGTGATCCTAGAGCAACGGGGTCCACAATATGCCTGGCAAAGTATTACAGGAGAAGGAAAGGAAAAAAGAAATGAGTAACAGGTATGATGAGTTAATATATATGAAAGATCTTAGAGAAATAACAGCAACAGGGGACAGCAGTGGAGGAAAGAGGGAAAAAAACAACTGTAGTGTTAGTATTTTAATTCTTTTAGTGAGAGAAGCAGCTCCAGTGCAGTATGTCCTTGAGATCACAGCATATCTGAACAGTGGTAGGTAGAGAGAAACACAGTAAAAAGACACAGAAATAGGCGCAGTGAAAAGGCAGATTTATTTACTAGTAATACTGTACAGAGGAAAAAAAAAAAGAGAAGCCACAGTTACAGCATGGCTGTTGCTGGCAGTGTTCTTGGTTTTTTTATTTTGGTTTTTTTTTATACTCATTTTTTAATCTGAAGAAAAAAACATAACAGTCAAAAAAGTACACTTCAGGTTACAAAGTACAGCAGCTATCCCCAGCAATTCTAATCCAGTGTTAGCACAGCAGTTTTTCCCCAACAAAATGGGATTTTATTTACATTAGCTCATAAAGAAAGTGGGAGACTAAAGCTTAAAAAAAATCTCAACCACAATCTACATTCACCATAAAAGCTGCATTTTACACAACATTTTCTTGAACCCCTAAAAAGAGTCGTTCTTTGTCTATGGAGTGAATGTAGTTGGGAGGGGCAGAAAACCTTCAGAAATGTGTTCTTTGCATTTGTCCTGACCTGCTCCTTCTTGGCTACCTTTGCTGCAGTCAGATTCAGTTGGTCAATAGAAAAGCAAAAACTTTCAGATTTATTATTTCTCTTGTATCTGCCCCTAAACAGTTCCTTGCAAAATAACAGGAATAACAGGTACAGTATTTGAGATCATCATCAGTGGAGAGCACTATGATTTATGATTATTTAATCATAAATACTGACTGATCTTCACACATCCTCAAGGTTATCCCTAACCTGCACAGTGCTGAATATATGTTACATGTCAAGTATGTGCTTAATGTTAGAGTAGCTCAGGCGCCACGTTCAACTGGGACTTTATATGGTTGTGCAAAACCTTCTTAATTTTGCCTCACTTTAACAGGCATATTATCTTGGAGGGATACCAGTAGATTCTTGGCAGCTAATTTTACTGAGAATGCCTTTGCATGCTGGATCAGTCTGTAGGGAAGTTCACATTTTCTCCAGGCTTTTTTGCCCTGCTAATAGCAACCTGACATATGGTGGGGTGGATTGCCTTCTGCTGCTGTAAGAACTGCTTTCTGGATGCTGATATTTTATGTACCTGGACACATCTGGCTCATATGAGTTCAAATGGCATAGTGTGTTCCAAAGGAATAGTAAGAGAGACAGCAGATTTACCTAAATAACGAGATTTTAATGGAACTTGCTCTTTGGGCAACATGTAAGACATGCCAGATGAATAGAGAGGGAGAGTGCTCCTTTAATATCAAATATGTCCAAATAATCTAGGAAAATGCAGAAAAATGTCGAAATAGTGAGGACAAGATACCGTAATTTCTTAGGACTGACACCAGCAGACCTAGGGTGAGTTTTATAAGCCTGATCTCTCCTTTCTACCCCTCTTTTTTTCTAGGAGATCAGAAAAAGGGAAGCAGAGGGATGAAGGAAAAGGGATCAGTTGAACCATAGTGTCCAGAATGAGAACAAGCAGAGAGACAGGGGACAGGCAGAGTCTGAGGCAGAGATGTGCAGAGAGAAAAATTTGGAAGTAAAAGTTACACTGCCTTTTCTGTTGTGTTTGTGTGGAGATATAAAGTTTACCCCTCTGTCCCCTGCATTGCCAGGCAGTGGGATTTTGAGAGTTCTTGGAGGGTGTTTGTCTCCTCAAACATAGTCAGCAAGGAGACCATGCTCTAAAACCCTCTGCAGAAAAGTGCACCAGTTTCACAACACCATTTAAAATTCTAATTAAACTAACGAGAAGACACAGTTAAAGCAGCATAAGCCTTGCCTGTTGCATATTGCTTAAAGACCAGACCCTATACACATATGTGCATGTGCTTAAATTTTACTTGTCTGGGTCATTCCATTAAAAGGACTACTTGGGTGCTTGATTTTATGCTCATGGTCAAATCTTTAGGTCTTACAGACCTGATAAACAGATATGCAAGGTCTAAATTTTGGTACAAGTAACTAACTAAGTGCAACTTAAAAAGTGTAAAAATATACCAAAACTAGTGACCTTGAGTTACTTAGCTAATTCTAAAACATTAATTAAGGAATTTTTATTCAAATTCTGAAGTAGATTAATTCTTAGAACAAACCCCTAAATCCACCTTTGAGAAGAATTTGGGAAACAATTGCAGGAAAGCTTTGAAATACAATAGCAGTAAAACCCTGCAAAGTAAGAGAAGCTTTAGGAAACTGAAGGAAGGGGCTTGGAATTCTTCACAAGTTTGCCCTTAAGAGAAGCAGCCTATTCCTAATCCATTGAACAGCCTAAGTGTAAAAAGGTATCAATTGATATCAGTCACAGGTAAAAAGCTATCAATTTTTCAACACTCTTTGAATCCACAAGGAAAAAGGCTCAGTTTTATAATTGTTTCATTTTAAATACAAGTGGGACATTTTAAAGAACTTCATACACCCTTGCCACTATTTACAAGCTAAGTTAACAGAAGTTTATATTACAGGTTGGATTTATATTCTCTTTGGACTAGGTGACAATCCATTTATATTCTAAGCTGAATAAATTCAGCCATTTTATAGAATTTACTCTTTTAATACAAAAATTACATATTCTATATTTTTGTTGGATATTGTCATAGTCTGCAACTATTAAGCTCAGAACTAAAGTTTACTCTTGCTGATCAGAAGGGTCAAGAAACACAATCTGAGCAAATCCTAAACTTTTCAACAGACAGCAAGAACTGGTTGAAACTTATTGAGTTTAGAAAAAATAACAGAATCCATACCTCAGCATGTGGGAAAATCCTCTACTTTGTCTATAATATTTTGTTCAACTCTTTCCAGTGGCACCATCTCTTGCACTTTGAAATCTAATTTTGGATAAAATATGACAAAACATGTATTTTCCCTATTAGCCATACCACTCTGCTGAAAGTAGTAAGCTGTTGCCTATTATGTTGGCTTTCTAGGTAAAGAAATTTGTCTAGCTATAGAAGGTGTAGGTCCACCTTTTTCTGTGAAACATGTTTAATAATTTAGCTGTGTCTATAGCAGTTATATTGGATTCTACTCTTCTAACTTGACTCTTTAAAAAGTGTTGTGATCCTTCTTCCTGGAAAAAAATGTGGTTAGGGCTACAAAAGATCCCAAGAATTTGGGCATTGTCATAAATGTATGAAAAAGTTGAAAGGCTCAATGTCATGGGAAAGATGATATTCCAAAACTCAATACCCATCTAGGGTTTGTATCTCATTACAAAAATATTTATTCCTTAAAAAAATACACAAATGTAAAATACTACATTTTCTATTATATCCCCGCTTACTTTCCAAGTATGCCATTTGGATGTCTGACTAAATTAAAAGGTAAAACACCTTGTATTTCTCTAGCAACTCTCTATGCTATCTTTCTGCTCAGATTAGTCTGTGGTATCTTAATAATTTCATATGTGAAGAATCAGTAGTGAACTTAGGTACAATGATAAGGGAATAATATATCAGCCATCAGGGAAGTCCCTCTGAATGTTTGCTTATGGATGGTAGCAATGCTGACTCAGGACCTGATCCTACCAGATGCCAAGCATTATTTAATTTTGTACTTTTCTCAGTAGAAGTACAATGCTTAGAGTTAGCCTCTCAGATTACACCACCTTGGGCAAACTCAGCAGTGCATAAAATCTACGTAGGTACATAAGGAACACCCAAACTACACTTTGTGTTGGTCATTCATGCCCTGATCTTGCAGATGCCTACAATGTTCTTCCT
This sequence comes from Toxostoma redivivum, assembly GCA_013397375.1. NCBI lineage: Eukaryota > Metazoa > Chordata > Aves > Passeriformes > Mimidae > Toxostoma > Toxostoma redivivum. The sequence continues at coordinate 35,411 of VXBI01009531.1, forward strand.
GTGAGCAGTCTTGCTGACTGAACCAGGTCTACACACAGCAGAATTAGGCATACATGCTTTTGTTTGCAGGACTGAAGTCTTGTACTGCACTGGTAGAGGTACACTTCTCGGAGAAGGCTTATGCACACTTCTCTTGCTGGGGATTGAAAGATAATGTTGTGTTTATACAGCTTTGGAATAAAGCTTGCACTTTTTGGAAAAAAAATAAGGAAATAAAAGATACAAAAAAGAAGAAGGAAACCCAAGAGTGCTAAGGCAAACTGTCAAATGGCACATCATACCTACTTTGTCATTCATTTAGATAACACCACAAAGGCAGACCAGAGGAGTTCTGTAAACATATACCATACAGTACATCAGCCACAAGAAATTAAAAAAAGAAAACAACCCTGTAATTCTTTTCTTTCTGTATTGATATTCTAGTAATTGAAAGAGATTGCCTAGCCACTAATCATAATGCTGTGGTTTTTGATTTGTATTTTTTTTCTGTTAAAAAAAAGAAAAATAAATAAATAAATAAAGAATGGAAGTAAAATAGAGTGGTTTGCAAAATAAATGGTCCCTGAATGCAAACAAGGGACAACATGGAGAGTGGGTTTATAGAAACTTAGAAAATACAAAATATAAAAAGTTTCCTAGCTTACTTTTTTCCCAGTCTAGGAAAAAATACACTGAAAAGAGGTTTCTCTTTGTTTTTCTTACAAAAGTTAAGGCGAGCAGTTTGTTGTGGTGAAATGCTATTACTGAACCAGTTTCTGACTCTACTCTTTTGTATCCCCTCGTGCTGAAACTGAAAATGTACATGTGATGGCATAAGTTAAACAGACAGGGATTTTGTTTAAAACAATATAAAAAACCCCATTCCATAATGATCCTTACAAAAATCTCTCTCTGCTTGACCACAGAGCAGGCCGCTTCCTCGCACCTGATTGTGCATGGATTTTCACAGGCAGCGTCCTGTCCAAGGGTAAGGGGAAAACCAACCCTTTCAAAGCCTAAACCACCCCTAGAAAACCAGTTTACATTCATCAGCCTGGGCTAATGCATCTGAATTCCCCTGTAACTTGGCTGCAGGGTAATGGCTAGAAGGGACAAGGCAATGTCCAGGCATGACTGCTGCCCTTGTGGAGGAGGATGATTGGAGTAAGCATGTTTCAGCTAAGGCCCTGTGATTTCAGACCCATTAGCTCCTATTTCATGTTTTTCCTGAACTCAGATGGGGAACTGTCCTTGAACTATAAAGACCAGTGCTATGCAGGAGAACCTTTAGCTTTCCTGGACCTACCGAGGCCTGTTAACCATGAAGTTAATGTGAACACATAAAAATGACTGGCCTTCCTAGGCACTCAATGTTAGCTACAAGTACTGAGCAGTAGGTATTTGAGAGGTTTAAGGTTTAAGGCTTGTGCTCTACTTCTAACCACTAAAGGGCCACTTCTGGACTGTGGTGTGCCACCATCTCCCCATGGTGCTGTCCCTCCCTCCGATGGCGCAGTGGTCTCAGACACGTTCTGGTCCCAGCGTCAGCAAGCATCTCCCAAAGCTGGCTGCTAAGGGAGTCATCCCCAAAATGCTGAGTTGGTGCTGAACCAGAAAGTCATCTGACACAGGAGCACATGGCTCAAGAGATGCAGGGACAGAATGGGTAAGGTTATTATGATACTCCAAATTTCCCAAGAAGGTTTTGAAAAAGAATGTCCATATGGGGACAGGAGTGGCAAGGGGAAAAAGGTTAAGCTGTGAAGACACCATGAGTCCAGGGTGGCTGTGAAGGTGGCATCACACCCAGAGAGGAAAAGATGGTGAGCAACAAGATGACTGGCCATGGCAGGAGGAGTTGGCTGGGGGATTTGTTTCTGAGTGTTACTGGTGAGGTGAGCAGGCCCCAGAGTGACAGAACTACTGCAAAGTGTGCTGGGCTCCCACATCATCCACAGGTAGGCACAAGACACAAAGGGCTTCACCCTTTGTGTTTCAGGGCTCCTACACATGCCTGGGGAGAGCCTCACCTGCCATATTGGGCTTGAAACTTAGGGTCTTGTTTTAAGAAATGTTTAGATTTGCAAATGCTTAGCATTTTTGGGAAAAGAGAAAAAGGGGGGAAAAAACCTCACCCAACCACCGCTACCCACCAAAAAAAAAAAAAAACCCCAAAACCCACTCAACTCAGCCAAAAAAACACACACAGGCTGCTAGTTTCTAACATACAGCCACGAGACCTTTTGTTGCAATATGAGGCTCTGNCCCCAAAACCCACACAACTCAGCCAAAAAAACACACACAGGCTGCTAGTTTCTAACATACAGCCACGAGACCTTTTGTTGCAATATGAGGCTCTGTGGCCTTTCCCCTCTGTGTTAAAATTTAACCACCTAAGCCTGAGTCAAAGAATGATGTGCAGAGCTTCTCTGGGTGAGTTTGGTCCTTCTCCCAACCAAAAGCCCCCAGGGGAGGCAAAGGGAGCATGTGGAAGTGTATTCATTTCTGCCACTGCAGCTGGTATGGAGGTCAGCAAAATTTCTGCAGGTGTCAAAGAGGTGAGACTGTCTTTTACTACTCTTGCTTTTTTTACTACTTGCTTGGGTTTTTTTTATCTGACAGTCACCTAGGCAGTGATGAGAAGTTTCATTGACCAGTTCCATAGTGACAGCTGAGTGTCCTAACATGGGAATTAATTTTTGCTTTTTTTTGTATATGTAGGTTTTCAGTGTGCCTCATATTACCAGCACTGAATAAGTGTTGTTCTTTACTGGCACAGAAAGAAAAGAGTACAGAGCAAGAACTTTGTTTAATCAGATGCTCTGGACTAACAATTAATGCAGTAAAAGCACCATCCAAGAAAGAACAGAAATATCATAGGAACCACCTCAGACTGAAAAGAGGCATTTGTTGTTTTCTTTTTTTTTCTTTTTTTTGTTTTACTGTTTTTTTTAAGTTGCTGTTATTGATTTTTAAAGTCTGATAGTTTCAAAGATACTTCAAAATAATCTTCAGTACATGGTCACACTATCAGAAGATATAAAACCTGATTTTTAATCTCACTCATGTAGTTATAATTCCAGAGTGACTCCACTACAAGTAAGTGAAGTTAAACTTAAGCCAAACCAGTGTGATACAAGAATCAGGTTTATAATAACTCACCATGAAAAAGCTAGCTGCTTTCTCATTTAGAAGAATCAAGGAACAAGAAAAAAAGAAAGACCTACTGATTTTGGATGCCTTCACATTTTTACATTTTCTTCTTTAGTTGTTGTTAAGAGGCCTGATTTTCAGAGATCAAATGAAGAAAAATGCACTGGAAATCAGGCGTCTTTTAGTGCCCCACATTAGAAAATGAAGCATCCAAAACCACCAGCAGTTTTTGAAAATATTAGTCTTGCGGCTAGAGGATCTCCCAAAACAGCTGCTCTGACAAAACTCCAGTGGGCCTCCACAGGAGTTTTACCTGGACAAGCAGGGCAGCATCAGACCCAATTGCCTGTCATTATGTAGGTGCATTGAAGGTACACTCTGTGAGAAGTTACACTTCCGTAAGAACTACAAAAGAAAACTCTGGCCCTGCCCCCATTCCCAGCACTGAGAATTCCGCCACTGAATCCAGTAGGAACAGGGTCAGACTGTCAGAAAAGTTCATTTCTATTCTAGGGAAATAGAAAGCAGTATCCCTCTTCTACTGGAGTTCAGCAGGAAAACTTCATGTATAAACATTGTCAGAGTTACTAAAAGTAACTCTGAGTGACTCCATTTCTGTTGGTGGGACAGCTGCATCTTTTTCAGGTCAATTTCAACTATAATTTGGGGAGGTGAAGTGCATATACAATACTGTCATCTGGAAGATTTATATAAGGCAAAATGATCATTCATACATTTTCTAGAAAGAATAATTAAGGTCCACTTCTGGTATCACCAATAAGCAGAAATGGCTAATGGGTTTTTCTGACACTGCAAACTAAACTGGAAAGTTACTAAAATCAAAATTATGCTATTTTTTGGGAAAGGCTTGTCTGAGTTTTAGCAAATCAAAACAGTAAAGTGATCTGAGTCTTCCCCCAAGAAATAAAAAATATGATCTATAAAATAATGCTTAATGTGAATTTTCTTAAAAAGAAGAAGTAACATTTTTTTAAAGCTCTCATATCTGGTGGCTGTGAAACTCAGACTCCTACAAAATCCTAGGAATCTGATCAAGCCTGCCAGATACTTAAAGAAAAAACATAAAAGGTGTTTTCATTTTATATATATAAATATATATATAAATCAAATAAATATGAAAACATATGTTCCATTTCTCATTTATCTCTCACTCTGTAGTCTTAAGGAAAAACAAAACAAAACAAAACACAACACCAACAACACAAAGAAAAAAAGAAGCCAAAAACCCCCATCCCTCCCCAACACCAAATAGTATGCCTGATGGGAAAACAACCATGCGTTCCTCTTCCTGAAGAACTAGAAAGGAAAGCAACCCAACTGCAAGGCAATGGAGGCATTCACTTCCAGTTCACAGTATTGCAGTTAGAAGTACAGTGAGGTCTAGGTAAATGATGGAGCAGGAGCTGCCTGGAGCAGGGAAGGAGGAGGTGTTCACATGACAATACAGCATTGACAGCGCTTTTTCTTTTGTGTACCTGGGGCAGCTTCCAAGGGCAGGCTCTCTTCCTTTCCCTCGGGAGAGGAGGGCTCTGTCGTGTCTGACAGGGGCCTGCCAGAGACCAGCTCAGCAGCATTACCATCCATGGTGGAAACATCAGTCACTGTCTTTTCCCGCAGTGACTTCTCGTCGTCTTCATCAATCAGCACAAGCTCTGCCTTTATGGTCTCATCGTAGCCCAGCACTTTCTTTGTCTCCTCTTCATCATCAATGTTCTGGTAGCCCATAAATATCATTGTCACCGGCTGATCTGCACTGGCCTCTGGGGTTTCACCACCACAGGGTTTGTCTTGTGGCTGAGGGTTCACAGCACGTCCTTTGCTGGATTTGTGTACCATTTCCAGCTTTGCCTCCTTGAAGAGCATTTGCTCCTTCATATGGCTAAGGTTTCCATCGGCTACCACATTTTTGTCTGACACAGTCATTGTTTCATACCCTCCTTTTACACTTGATTGTCCAGCTTTTTGCATAAGTTCATCTACGTCCTTTGAGCTTAATTTATGTACTCCATTTTCTACCACTGTGCCACCAGAGTGAACCTCATAGACTACCTTGGAACCATCATCATAGACTTTGAATCCTCTTTGATGGGCCTCATCTGGGCCAACAGGTGAAGCAGAGACAATCTTGGTCTCTCCTGTCTGTTTGTCTTTCTCCACATTAATTTCCATGGTGCACAAAGCTTGAATGAAAACAAGAGAGGAAGTGCATGTTACAACAAAAAAAGCCAGTGAATGGTTAATTGCCAAACAGACAAGAAAACTACGGTGCCCCTTTTTCCTACTTCCTGCTTCTAAAGGGCTAAGTGTTCTATGTTAGAGGTGGGATGCAACACTGTGGACACTATTACACTATGGCTTTTTATGTAGGTGGAGGTTGGGTGTACCTGCAGCAAACAGGAGCTACTCTTCCAGCTCACACCACATGGAACTGTTCTCTGATCAACTAGGAGCACCAAGAGGTTAGGTGTAATTTAGACAAGGGGAGGTGATAGCATGCAGGTTGCCCTTTAACTTTCAATTCTGAACTTGCCTCAAAATTCAAAGAGAACCTTTCTACTCTCTTTTCTGGCATCAAACTGCCAGTTAGTTGGTAACAAGTTTTGTTTGCTGCAACACCCAGACAATTTAATTATTAATGCTTGTCCTTCCTTAACTTTTCCATCCGTAGCACTCAAAACTTTTTAGAGGGGTGAAGAAATATTGTTTATCTCTGTTCTACATGTTAGAAAACAAAATCACATGGGAATAGTTCTCCCACAGGTGTGTGGCAGAGTAGCTCTCTCAGCTTCCATACCAAGACATCAATGGTGACCTCTGCTTCCAGGTTAAGAGAATGTACAAAATAGCCAAGAAGTGCTCCCTTGTTTATGTGAATTAAGCATTAAGCACCACTGTGAAAATTGAAGAAAAAAGTAGTAATGAACTGATTTTCAAAGAGTCATGAAACAACAGGTAAAAATATGTGTGAGGGCTGTTGCCTTAGAATAGCAAAGGTTTTCTAGTAGTTAAGGATGTAGTAATGAGACGAAAAGTGTAGACCACACAGCTGGGATAGACAAGAAGTCTACTCTGCTCCAACACCCATTCTGAAATATGATGACATATCAGTAGACAGCTTTTCAAAGAAAAAATGTGCAAAAGTGTCTCAGACTTTCCAAAGTGTTAATTTGTTTAAACATTCCTTGTATGCATATGAAGACATTTTGGCTCCTGGACAGACATCCACAGACACTTAATTACAAATTACCACAGGCAGTGACAAGTGTTTGTGAAACTTATAGTGATCACTTTCATCAAGGAACCTCAATGGTATAATCATGATTTATCTTACCTGAGGATACCACAAACTGGAATGTTTGCTTTTTTTTTTCCTGATTAACTCTCAAATGAGTACAGAGTATTCTTGCCCAAAGAATCTATGAAGCTTGGTATGTTTGTATTTAAAAAATAATTAATATAAAAAATTACCATTACTTTCATATGTTTCCTCAGTCTTTTTATTTACACACAGTAGAACTACTTTTCTTGCAACCTTAAAGCAACATATTTCATCATCAATAGGAAATTTATCATGACATGCATCATTACACTGCCTATAGTGCTTGATAGAAAATTAATGTGTTGGTGAGCAGGTCCATGCTGTTCTCCATGACATGGTCTCCTTTGTCCCTTGGGAGTGCAGACTGGTGGGAGAAATGATTGATTGGGTCTGGCCATCTATCTATATGCTGTGTACATCTGTTCAGACCTTGGCCAGCCCCAGCAGGACTGGTTAGGTTAAGTACAACAGCACACAAACACCTGAATGGAGCTGGTGGGCGAAGGAGCATTTCTGCCTCTGAGAGTGATGCATTACTGAAGGCCAGAGTGGGCTGCAGAAGCATCATTCCTACCCTGACCACTGCAACCTAGTGAACCATCCCTAAGGGCTATATTTTGCTACTGCTTCTGGAGGTTTGTGGACTAGTTGTGTCCATGGCTGTCATGACTCTGGGCACAAGATGCCCATTTCCACAATAAAGTAGGGCTTACAGTTTTTTCTGGCATGGTTGGAAACAGGAAATTAAGGCTGTAAATAAAGAACAAACTGTTGCCCCAGGGCTGGTAGCAATTAAGCTATAAAGCAATTGCTCTGAGAAACTGTGGCAGACAGCACCATATTGAAGCTCAGAGAGCAGCTAGCGTGGATCACTTGCTCAGGGCTGTCCCAGCCCAGGAACTGGCGTGAAAGTGCCCTCTATGTCTTATCCTAGTACCTCTGTTCTGAAGCTTTTGATCCAATTTATAGTGATAACTGAACAAAGAGATGCAGGTACCAGCACTAACACTCTAGAACTTTATAGGTGCAGTTTCTTGAGGGGGGAAGAAGAAAGGAAGAAGAATTTTGTTTATTTGCTTGGTGCCTAAGGCTTGGGTGCGTGGGCTCTGAACATTGTTTTCCTCACCAGGGCTGCTCAGGCGGATACTGTTCAATAACTTTCAACATTCCAAAGGCAAAAATAGAGGCTGGCTTGCCTATGGTGAAGATCCTAAAACTGGCAGGTTTCTGAGTGGCCAGCTGAACTGAAGCTAAGCTGAATGAACCATGAAGCAGCAACAGCACATTCAGAAAATCATCTCTGATGAGCAGAAGCTCCTGATTTGTCCCGAACTCCACAACTCAAAAGAGAGGGCACCACCAGCCCATCAAATGGCTGCCTGTTACCTTCTTAGAGAGAAGTAGCACCTTGAGCTCCCCTAGAGGTCCTGTGCTTCTCTTTTTCTTTGAAATTTAAAAAACATTATCTTGTGCATGGCTTTTCATTACAGACTGGTGATTTTCATGTCAAATAGTTGAGCGCTGTGTATTTGTAGTGCAGAAGAGGATGTAATCTGCCAGACCCTCCCTGTTTTAATGCACAAATTTAGGTCAGTATTGTGCATTAAAAGAAAGCTTGTATAGTGGGAATGAATTCAGGAGCAGATAGCAAAAATCTGATAGTTAAATCATGTGGACCTGGCCATATTTGAGTTTGTGACCTTGAGGAGCATGATCCTGGCAAGGAGCAAAGACAAACTCTTGAACTTTACAATAGTGAACTTTCAACTGTGTAAGGAGTTGGTGAATGAGATCCCCTGGGAAACTGTCTTTAAGCACTGAATCACTGACCAGAGCTGACAAGGCTTTGAGACCACTTTTCTTAGCATGCAAGATCTCTCTATCCTAGTGTGTAGGAAATTAATAAGGTAGGCCAGAAACCAGCATGGCTGAGCTGAAGTCAGCTCCTCAAACCAAGGAGTAAGAAAGCAACATCTACCAGTGGAAGCAGGGACAGTGACCCGGGGAAAATACAGGAATATGGTTTAATGTCAGGGGTCAAGAAAGCCAAGGCAAAGCTGGAATAGGACTTGGCAAGGGACGTGAGAAGTAACAAGAAGGAATTCCGTGAGTACACAGGTTAGGAAAAAAAACCAAGAAGAATCTACCTCCCTGTACCTCCCTGCAAACAAGAAGGGAGAACTGGTGATGACTGATACAGAGGAGGCTGAGGTACCACATGAGATCTTTTGCCTCTGTCTTCACGGAGTCAGGCTTCCCAGTTCTCTGAAGTACCTGATCCTCTGGGTGAGTGTGAGGAAAGTGAAGACCCTCCCACTGCAAGTGAAGAACATATGTGGGATCACTTGATGAAGCTGAATAGCCACAAGTCTATGGGATTGAATGACATGCATCCCAGAGTCCTGAGGGAACTGGCTGATACTCAAGGCCAGGCTGGATGGAGCTCCGAGCAACCTGGTCTCTTGGAAGGTATCCCTGCCCCTAGCAGATGGATTGAGGGAGAGAGATGATCTTTAAGTTCCCTTCTAAAACAAACTAGTCAATGATTCTTTAATTCTATGCTGTTGCCAAGATAATCTCCATCATATTTGAAAAGTTAAGGCAGTCAAGTGAAGCCCCCCACTGATAGGAAAAAGGGAAATGCTGCCCACATTTTTTAAAAGGGCAGAAGGGAAGAACTGGGAAACTACAGACCAGTAAGCTTCACTTTATGCCTAGGAAGATCATGGAGCAGACCATCCTAGATGATATGCTAAGGCACATAAAAGATAAGGAGGTTTTCTGAGGCAGCCATCATGGCTTTACTAATGGAAAATCATGCTTGACAAATCTGAGGGTCTTCTGTGATGGAATAATGGCAATGGTCACCAAGGGAAGACCAACAGATGTCATCTATCCAGACTTCTGTAAGGCCTTTGATATGGTCCCCCATGACATTCTTCTCTCAAAATTGGAGAGACACAGATTCAATTGATGGACTATTAGCTAGATAAGGAATTGGCTGGCTGGCTGACTGGAGCTAGAGAGTTGTGGTCAATGGCTCTGTGTCCAGGCCGGTGACAAATGGTTTTCCTCAGGGCTCTCTCTTGGGACTGGTGTTCTTCAGTATCTTAATGAATGACACGTACAGTGAGATTCAGGGCACCCTCAGGAAATCTACAGATGGCACAAAGCTGAGCAATGCAGCTGAAACAAAAAAAGGAAGGGGTTTCATCCAGGGGAACCTGGACAAACCAGAGATGTGGGCCCATGAGAGTCTTATGAAGTTCAGTGAGTGCAAGTGCAAGGAGGTGCACCTGGATTGGGGCAATTCCAAGCATGAGGAGAGACTGGGAGAAGTCATTGAGCCCTGAGGAGAAGGACTTGGGGGTTCTCATGGGTGAACGTTAGATATGAGGCAACAGTGTGCACTTGCAGCCCAGAAAGCCAATTTTATCCTGGGCTGTATCAAAAGCAATGTGGCCAGCAACTTCAGGAGGTGATTATTCTCCTCTACTCTGCCCTTACTCTGTCCACCTGGAGTACTGCATCCAGGTCTTGGATCTTCAGCACAAGAAAGATATGAACATTTTTGGAACAGATTCAGAGGAGAGACATGAGAATGACCAGGGGGATGGAGCACCTCTCTGATGAAGACAGATGGAGAGGGCTAGGATTGTCCAGCCTGGAGAACAGAAGACTTTGTGGAGACCTTATTGTAGCCTTCCAACACCAATAGGAGGCTTATGAAAATGAGGGAGAGGGACTTCATAAGAGCAGATAGAGACAGGACAAAGGGCAATGGTTTTAAACTGAAAGAGGGTAGATTTAAATACTCAGAGGATGGTGAGGCATGGAACAGGTTGCCCAGAGAAGCTGTGGATGCCCCATCCCTGTTTTCAAGGCCAAGTTTTCATGGCCAGGCTGGATGGTGCACTAAGCAACCGGATCTAGCGAATGGCATCACTGCCCATGGCAGGGTAGCTGGAACCAGATGGGTTGGTCCTTTCCAACCCAAACCTAAAATTCTATGGCTCTATATTTAAGAAGAGTTGCAAGATACATCTTTTTATCTATGGTATGGAGTACTGTTATGTAACAGTCTTATCTATTAGGGAGACTTCAGGCAACAAATTCTAGCACTTCTTGGAGGATGCTGTACTAGAAAGTTAACAGGTGTGATCCTTTTGTATTTCAACTCTGGCTAATTTGCTTAGGCTTTTGACTGTCAAAAATTTATTTTCATGTCTTCTACTGTGATTTTACTGCAGTGTTTTTAGATATTGGCATAACATGTGGTTTATGACCAACCCAGGTACCACATTAAAGCTACTTGGCTAAGTAAATGCATAAACATATGTGAATTTCTAAGAAAGTTGTTCACCAGTAAAAGGCACTGCCATGAGAGAAGTGAATAACAGAACCTTGCTTATTTGACTGTGTGCATTATGTCTGTTCGCTGTGAGAAAACCTAGCCCAGCTTGTCAAAGTAGCTGCAAAATGAACTAATGTTGATGCTAAAATGTATTTATTTAACCAAAGTATATTTACTGCAAAATGGGATCTACTAACAGAATACAAAATTACCTGACAATTGAGTTGGAACTGAAAGCAGTACTTGAAGATGACAGCTAGTATTTACTAGTACAAGTTTTCTGCACAGGCTTTAATCACAGTGAAACATGATGCAGTACTTCAGAACAAGATCCCAATGTGCCAACAGAAGGATCTAGATTCTGCTTCTTTTGTGGATTCAGAGCCTCTTCTTTAGAAAAAACCCCACTACTTACACTTTGAGCCTGTTTTAAGATGGATGGCTACAGCCTGCCTTTAAGAACACCTATTGCACATACATGATACATTTATCAAGGACTACCATTAACAAGGCTTCTGAGTCATCCAAAAAATGAAAGAAATTATTACTTTCTTGTTGTTGACAAAATTGCACAAAACACACAGAAAAGCTTGCTTTAAAGACATATCAGGGTAAGCACTGGTGGAAGGAAAGATTTTGGAATGGCTTGCAACAGAACTTATGGAAAAAATTACACATTTCATAGCTGTGTACCATGCCTTAGCTGCAGATATTGCTTTGCTATGCTGGTTAATCTATTTCTTAAGTAAGCCAGCTTTTATCCCTTTCCTTGGGACACCTCTTAGGTAGCCACCAGAAATTTGGTCCTGAGATAGGGAGTATATTGTTTAGAAAACAAGGATTTTGAAAACAATAAAAATGTACATCTAACAGTCTTTTTGTTACATTTAAGACACACACACAATTTGAAAAATAAGCATTAGAAAATTCTTTGTATGACTCCAAGCACAAAACAAGCCCACCTTTTCCCAAGAACAAAGAATGGCATACAAAGAAGTATAAATGGCATAAATATTTGAATAATGTGTGTGGTCTTGTGAGTTGCATGGGTACAAGAGAGGACACAAAACCTTGACCTAAATACTATGTATTTGTACCAGCAGAGATGGAAAGAACGGAATGTTTCCATGTTAAAAAAAAAAAAAGACATTTCCTATGGTACTTGTATGTAGTTCAGCTACCTTGTTTTGAGAGTACTCACTGTAGTTCAAAAAGCCTTGACTTATTTAAAAAAATACACATCAAGCAGTATTTCCTGGCATTTAAATGATATCGGGACACCAGACTCATTAAAGTAATATAACAAAAAGAGTTCATGGCTACTGGAGTGGTATTATAATACTTTGTTCCTTGAGACTTACCAGCTACTCTGCTTGATCCGTCCCACCCAGGAACTGGCTCTGCTGTTCGTGAATAGAGGGTTGGGAGTTCAGGGATCTGGGAGTAAATGTAATTTACTGCATCTGGTGTCAGAGAACAGGAAACAGTTAGATTTGTGCTACGAGCCCCAGTGGCTTCATTGCTTAGACAGCACAGTGTTGTCAGTCCTGACAATAGTAACTGGAGCTTTGTACTAGATAATTGGATCAAAGCAAACAAAGTGCAAAGTCACTGTCCTGTGATTGGTGTTCAATAGACTAGCTGAGGCAGGAGGGAATGGGTCCAGATGACTCAAACCTTATGTCAGATGAACACATAAAATTATTTGTCAGGAGGTTCTGGATTTATCAAGTCTGTGAGCTTTAAAATGGGGAGTGGGGTAGGAAAGGTAAGGAACAAACCCAATGTGATACTCAGAATACATGACATTTCAAATAGAGACATAAAAGCCTAAAAATGCTAATGTTGACTGAATAGGATAAGAAACCAGTTCTTTTGTACCAGTTGTTTCCAATATTACTGAATCAGAATTTGGATTTTTGTTCTTAAAGCTGAAATTCAGCTAATAATGAAATCTCATATAGATATTGATAGGGTACCTGTTTTGGTCTTCAGTAAGTGTTATGCTGTTGCCATCATTCCTTAATATATCCTGAATTAGTAGAAAGCTATCTTAAATGATTGACTTATTTTACATTTGTGATTATGGCTTCTTACCATAAGCTAAATGTGTACTTTAGAAGAGATATTAATAAATCTAAAAGTATTTCCTTGGAGATATTTTGTGGGTGGGTTAAATATAACTAGCATTTATTGTTGTGCTTGAATTCAGTAGCTGAGCTAAGAGCAGAGCTCAGAGGAGAGATGTGCAAATAACTGGCTTAAGGTTCAGGCACCAGGCCAAAACAAAAAAAGAAAAAAATTTAAAAATAGTTATATTCTTTCCTATCAACTGGAAATATTTTCAGCTCTGTATGGAAATGGTTAAATTTATGCTCAAATATAAAATCCTATTTGGTGTGAAACAGACCATTCTTTTCCTCTAAGGGTATTTTGCCAGTTCAATATATAATTTGTCAAGCCTTTGGTGCTGCCTAGTCCATGTGTTAGGGTAGGAGGCAAAATCTCCCTTCCTTGAAGCCTCTTGTTGCTATAAGTAGGTGAGTGAGGTTGACCAGTGCAGACCATAAAAGGAAACTGGTGAAATGAGAGAGAAAATGAAATGTTCTGTTGTAATCTGCTCCACTAGATCTGGTTAAGGGAGACACTTTCATCACATTCCCTATGGTCTAACACCCATCCCAGAAAAAAATGCCTACACCTGGTAGAGTCCTCAGGAAGGGCATGATGTGCCACCTCTAATCCCAAAGCTTTTTTGGCAGAAAAGTTGGCCCTGATATTAGTGAAATGGTTTTACTTCTGTAGAAATCAGTGATGGCCATCAGTGCTACTGGATGCAGAAATATAAGACCCCAGGATGAAACTACATCCCTCTGCAGACCACTGTAGGCAACTCAGGTAAGGAGTCCTCTTTCCTCCCTTCTGGTGTCAGAAAGGTAAGGGACAGAGGCACAGTGCAAATTCATTTAAAACTCCCACAAATTTAGTATATAAATGAGTTCAGTTTGTTAACAGATGAAAAAAACCCCAAGCCTGTCCAGGGAAATGTTATTTTATTTCATATTTCAGGGGACAAATGGCAGACATGGCAAATGTACTTTTACAATTTCAATGCATACAGTAGCCTCAAAGTTTTGTATTCTTAGCAGTGGAGCCTAGGAAAAATAATTGTTTAAGACACACAGCTGACTGAGCAATGGCCAGCAACAGCTGCTCTCTTTTGCAGGGTTACTTGCCTCTAATGAGAAATTGGTACAATGCTTGGTGCTGTTGCTCTGGGAAATATCACCAGCAAATGAGTAGACCATTATTGAAAACTGAAGTGATTTCTCCGAACAAAGAAATGGGGACTGTGTTTCTGGTCCAGGGAAAGAAAGCACTTTGTGTTCTGGAAATAGCACAAACTTACTAATTATTCATCCCACAGAGTGTCCTTTTGGAACAGTAGTTTCAGTACACACTCATCCAGTGAGTGAGTGACAGATGTGTCACATGTGTTACATGTCATAATCAGTGCAGACTTGAACTGCTTAACTAATCATCCTTACTTCTTTTGCAGTTCATGAGAATCAACAGGCATGGCTAGGATACAGTTCTCAAGCGAGGACACTGCAGGAGGCAAAATTCTTTGTAAATATTTATTTTTCCCCCCGTGCCTATAGGGGGAACTGAGCATTGCTGACATCTAGCAGTAGGGAAAGTCAGTTGTACAGCTTGATGGTTAAACTCTCACTTTGATGTGGTAGATGAGATGTCTGTGGACCTTAGTAAGTTGTTTGGTTTTTTTTCCTTTGCCTCCTGCTTTAGGAGACAGTACTAAGCATTAGATGCTGTTGGTATTGAATGACTTTAGAATTTTCTCTGTATGTTATTTAAAACAAAATATTTAAAAAATTAGTTTCAGGGCTCCAATCTGTCATTGTCATGAGAAGGAAATGCTGGGAAGGCAGTGCAATTCTCATGTAGTTCCTTCTGAAGCTAGTGGTGCTGCCACATGTCAGAAATAGGGTATTTAGCTACAAGTTTCTGTCGTGTGTTGCTGCCTCCTGCACCCAGCCTCCAAACAAAGCAAATATGCTCATTTCCCTTTATCCCACTGGCAACAAGGTCTCTCTCATTTAGCACCTTTAAAAGGATATAAGAGGCTAATTTTACAAGGAATGGATGAGACGCAAATTAGCATTTTGCTCATATGAGAAGACAGAACATAAATAACATTTGAATACACTGCACTCAATATCCTTATTTCAATCTTTGATAAGTTATTAATATCTAAGGATGCCATAAGACAAGTTCTGTTTCTTTCTGTACTACTTGCAACAAGGTAGTCCTTCAAGGGTGCTTGCACAATGCTAAACCTTTGGAACTGCTCTGAATGGCTCCCACACAGAGGCTTGTGGTCAAATGTCAGATGGATTAATTTTCCAAGGGATGGGTTCTCTTTAAAAAGTCTGATACCACTGAAATTAGTGGTGGGTATTCTGCAAATACTGACTCCCAGGGCAGGGCTGTTCCACCTACAAAGCTCTCTGGGGCTACATGAGACTGCATCAGGAAGAACAGTGATTTTGGCCCTCCCACCATGTTTGTAAGACATCAGCAGAGGCTTTTGCTGAAGCTGAATAATCTGGCTCTGACTTACTGAATCATGCTTCAAACAAACTTGGGGGTCAGGGTCCACAACTGACACTTGTACATCCATAAGCAACATGGTGGATGAGTGCATCTACCAGAGCAGTAAGAAATGCTCCCCAACCCTTTCTGAAGGCAAGAAGTCTAAGGTCAGCCATCTCAAATGCATGTATACCAATACATGTAATATGGCCAACAAGCAGGAGGAGCTAGAGCCTTGTGCCCAATGTGAGGGATGCCAAAAGAATCACAGAAACTTGATGGGAAAACTCACATGATGAGGAGACCACAATGGATGGCTACAAATATTTTCAGAAAGATAAGAAAGGAAGGAGAGGAGGTGGAGTTGTACTTTATGTGACAGAGATATTTGCATGTAGAGGAGAGCTGTGGTGACTATGCCAGTTCTATGTAACTAATGCCTTTGGATCATGATTAGAGAGGTCATCACTAAGGAGGATGTTATGCACTGACCTCCCTGTCAGGATGATGAACCAACAAAACCTTACTGTGACTGCTCATTGAAGTCTTGGGCCAACTGAACCCGGTCTTCATGGGTGACTTCAATAACCCATACGTTTGTTGGAAAAAACAAAAACAACAGTGCACATGCCATCCATCAGGCTCCTGGAATGTCTTAAGGACTCCTTGTTCCTTTAGATGTTGGACATGCTTTGACTAGGAGCAAGACATTGCTAGATTTACTGCTTGCAAACCAAGATTTATTTGACTTATACTGTTAGCCTAACTACCAATGACACCTTGGATACAGTGAGCAAACATTGTGAAGTTTAAGGTCCTGCTTAGAACACTGAAGATCAGAAGAAGAACAAAGACCTTAAATTTTAGAAGAGACAACTTTAATATGCCAAGAGCCTAGCTGTGAGATATTTCATTGGAAGCATCTATGAAAGTCAAAGGAGTTTGTGAGTGCTGGGAGTTATTTGAAAGTGCCTGCTGAAAGCACAAGAATGGTCTATTCTTTACAAAGGGAAAGGAAGAAATCTAAACAAGACTTCCCTGGCTTAAAAGCAGAAAAAGTAACATACTGGTTTGTGGAAAGGTAGACAGCCACTGAGCACTATACGCACCGTGCTAGGGGAATGCAGAGTCACAGTCAGGAAGGTTAAAGATCAGCTAGGACTAAAGTTGGCAAAAAATACCAAGAAGAAAGGGTTCTTTAGTATTTGTGAGCAGTAAGCAGAAGGAAAGACACAAGACCATTGCTTAAGGAGTGCAGGGAAGCTAGCCACTAATAACGGTGACAAGACAGATTTCTCAATATCTTTTTTGTCCTTAAATACATAAATCCACACCCTAGAGTGTTAAGAAAATGCCTGACATTTTTGTAAGGAGACCACAAGGCACAGAGATCAGGGTATGTCCCTGATGACTAGAGAAGGCAAAAATGTCATACCACAGGAATGGACCAAAAGAGGACCCAGGAAACTGGAGGCAGAATGGTCTTACTTTGTCCCCAAGGCAAGTGACAGAATGAGTCCTCCTACAAACCATTAGAAACCAAATGAAGTAGATGATTGGGAAAAGCCATAATTAACATACCAATGACAAATCATGACAGACTAAACTGATCACCTTCTACAACATAATAACATCTTCTATTGACAGGGGAAAGAAGTGAATGATGTTTATTTAGACTTCAGCAAAGCTTTTGACACCATTTCCCACACTATTCTCCTGGCTGAGACTGATTGAGTGTAGGCAATTGACTCACAGGTCACACTCCAAGGGTGGTGATAAATGGTTTTTACTTAGGCAGCCAGAGGTGCTGTAATTGTGGCAGCTCTAGATGGAAACTGAATTTAAAAGTTATCAAAAGCCTACAGCTAAAAGTCAATCTGATGAATTTTTACAGGACATGTGGAAAGAACTCTTCAAAGAGCTGTACTAGACTCCTCTAAGGGCATGTTGGTCTGTTTTGCTCTTGGGCTGCACAGCTGGTCAAGATCATAGCAGAGAAAACCAGAAGAGTCTCTAAACAATGTTCTGTGTACTAAATAATTCAAGTCAGGTTTCCTAGACCACTTCTTGGCCAAATATATGCTAATACATACCAAATTCAAACAGAGGTTTGTGCAAACTATTCAGTAATTGTGGTTTCTGTATGTTGGCTGAAATAGTAGAATATAGTTTGCATACAAACGGCCAAATATTGCAGAGGATGCATTTACCTCTGAGGCAAATTCAGCAGACAAGGGAGATACATCAGATCTTCATGTGCCTTTTGTTTTATATATGCATTGAGACATAAACATACACACATAGAGCAAGAGCTCTCTCATTTCCATTTGTTCACGATGTGCATGCAGCATAGCACTGCAGCATGCCTTGACTGCAGACCTGAGCACCAACAAATGATGTAATGCCTAGCATCATCTCAGACCTTGTTCAATGGAGAGCTTGTCAGCTGCAAGCCACCACAGAGCTGGCAGTCACGACTGAAGGTGACAAGGCCACGGCTCCTAGCCTCAGCATTTCTGCTCTACTTTCTCTTACACAGTGATTTATGAAGGCAGTGTGTTTGTACCCTGGAAAATGTGGAATTTGTGTTAATTATGCCTGGATGATTTCAAGGTCAGAAATTCTCACTGCCAAACACAGCTTTTTTGTATAATAGGCTGCGAAGGACACAGACCATCACTTGATCACTCACTGGCGCTTACCACCACTTTTCCCCTTTCCTTATAGCCTTTGCTTGGACCTCTCTGGGCTCTGAACATCCTCTAGTTGTGCTTCCTGCACACTCAAAATCTCTGTCACCACCATACAGACAGCACAAAATTACACACAGGAACACAATGTGAGATAAATTTTTGTACTGTCAGTGCATTTACAATAAAGGGACACAGAACAAACAAACATGCGATGTACGGACTTGGGAGTTTTTCATGATGTGGCAGGAACTGAAGAAATTGCCCAAACAGCTCGTTGTTGGTTTGTGTCTGTTTTACACAGCCTTCCTGAGTTATCCAGTGGCTCCTACCTTTTTTGTCTGCAGCATATGTTATCAGGCAGATGGCTGATCTGCAGCAACAAAACAAGTTCTATGTGGTTTTGAAGGAGAGGAAAAATCTATGGCACCAAAGTGCTCACAGCTATGTACATGTTTTCTTCCTGCTCTGATGAGCTACCCTCTCAGACCACTGCCAGAGATATTACAAAGGACTGGCTCAGCTTGTACCTTGAGAAGATGCAGCGCTGCATTGTGCCCACAGTGGGAGGGCTGAAAGGACAGCCTGCAGCCCCAGTCATCTGTAGAGGACCAGAAGACAGGATTACCTAGGGAATGACCTAGCCCACCTCAGCCCACAAGGACCAGTTGCTAAGAGGAGGAGACAAGATACATAAAGCCAATGGTATGGAGGAGAAGAGGGACCAGTTCACTTGGATGTAACCCCCTGCTCTATTTGCTTGCACGAATTGCTCTTATCTCTTTGCAGTGAGAATGCAAAAATATGTCTTTTTGCAGTTCTTTGTCCCTTTCAGAAATTACAAACTGTCCTTAATTCTGGCTCAGTCTGTCAGGAAGGGATCCACTGAAAGCAGGCAATATCTGGAGAGCATGAGGGCTCCTTTTGAACCTAATATAATACTACATTGCTACATACCTTCAGAGAAACTACCACTTCATAATTGTTAGCTGGGGCTTCCTTTGGTTCCTTTGCTATTACAAGACACATGAAGAGGCAGGCTGCACCTTGCAGGAGTCATAGAAGCTCCCGGGCACTTTGATTGCTAATCCCTGGAGGCACTGTTCCTTTTCCAGAAACTTAATAATGACCATGGTGTAACTCTGCATAGGTACAAAATATTTGCAATTATCACTTTGTAGAAGCCAAATTAAAATCCTTCAGAGGGAATGAAGACTAAGTTCTTACCATGGAATATACTATCTGGGATTTTTTTTTTTTTTACAATAGCATTTAATAAAAAACTTGGATTGTATTGCTAGCAGGAGTAAAAATCTCTGAACTAAGTCTCTGACTTAAAAAAAGCCCTCCTTAGTAAGTAATATTAATCATCTGGAAAAGACAGCTTCAAGTCAACTCAAATACAATATAGTAACTTCCATTGTGTCCCAGTGTTTTAATGTTGGGATAATCCTACATATTCCTCATCTACATTCACAATACAGTTGACATTAAGTGGAGGAGATAGTCTTAACCTCATTACTTTGTCAGTTCAAAGACGATACTGAGAATGAGTATCTTGTGCACATATTTATCCACAGATGCCTTAGCATGACATCCTTGCAGGGTCCTAAGGATCCTGGGGAGCACTACAAGGGTCTCTCTAGTTTCCTGGGAACCATACAGATTACTTGTTCACTCAGACATCTAAATTTATAGCTCACACTTTGTATCGATCACACTTTGTATGGCACTGAGTTAATAAACTAGGGATTACTACATCCTCATCTAACCAAGTGAGGTTTTCCTTCTGCAAGGATCATGTGGAGAATATTGTTCATCAGTGAAATAATCTGTTTTTAATAGTTGTTCCTCTATATTAGGAATAGTCCTCATAGAATCTAGCTATTTATGAACAAAGCATGAGCACATGCAACGGAGAAGATTGACCACAGAGAGGTGAAGGAGTCTGCAATGCAGAACTGTCATGTGGTGAAAGGGGTTGATCACACAGAAATTGTATGATGTCTGCTTTAAGTAATTCATGCTGTTCTTTCCCTTTTTATGAGCATAAGAAGAGGTGGAACTCTGCCAAGGCAATTCGGTGTTACCAAAACATGATGTTTGTGCTTGCATTATAGAAATACCAAAGAAAAAGGTAATGGCTCTAGCAATAAATCAGAAACACACAACAAAGGAAAGAAACTCACTGTTTAAATCTTTGTAACAAAGCTATAGTAACAAGTCTTGTTAAACCCAAAGCTATACAATAATAAAAAGGCACTTACCACCATCCTGGTGGGAGAAACTCTGTGAAGGGAAAAAATAGGATGTTTGATTAAACCTTTCATATTTTGGGTTTAATTTGCTTTCAATCTTGATTTTTATGTTAGGCTTGCTTTTATAGCTCTCTGGAATTTTTAAATAGGTAACTGTGATTGTGGCTCTATGGATTTAGGTGCCATCACAGACTGGGGGAGGAAGACATGGTGAAACTAGATGAGGAGCTCTGCTTTTTCTTGCAGGCTGTAATGTTTTAAAGTGGCATTTGAGGCAAATGCTACTATTTCTGGATGCCACAAGAGCAGGGAAGTTTGAAGTACTCTCAGGATCCTGCTGACATCTTTAAGGGGGGCTGAAAGCGCACGTGGTTTCCCTGCAGACAGGGAGATAGCCTCTGAAATCCCTCTTTAAAAAGAAGCTGGGATGGAATGGAAAACCCAAATAACCCAGTCAGAACAGACCTGATACCACTGTGTCTCTTCTAGACTTGCTCATACTGGCTTACGTGCTCTACAACTGCCCTCAATCTTTCCTTAAGTAAGTGAATTATAAGTGCTGCTTCTAAATGGTGCTAAGAATACACTTTAGTTTCAATCTGTGCCCAAATATTTTTTAAATACCTTTTGCAAGTTGTCAAAGGATTTCTCAGTTTCCTTTAATTTCTCCAAAATTATTTGTTCTTTGGCAGATATTTGTGATTCTTCACTTTCTAATTTCTGTATTTCTTGTTCCAGTCTGTGGAAGACATACAGACATGCACATCACACAAAAATAAAATGTAAAAATTAGTTCAATGAGAGAGAGTTTCCTAGGTATTAACTGACATTTCAAATGTCATCAGAAACAACTTTGTCCCTTATTATTTGCAACTGATTTCCTAGCACACAAAGGGAATGTGAATTATTTGTAAAACAGACAGATCTATTTACTGGAAAAACAGCACTTATCTTACCCACTTCTGTCTGCAAAAGAATATACAGAATAACTAAAAATATACTTCAGTATCCCTTTACTCAAATTCCCACAACATGCCTGACTTTTACTTCCATTTTAGAAATCACAGTGCAGGACTATGTAATAGTATTTAGAGGAATAAGTGTCTTCTAATGTTTTCATATTCCAGACAATGAAGCTGGAAATAGTTGTTGGAAACTGGCAGTCAGCCAATTGTGGTAGGAGTTTCTCTTGAACCCATACTTTCCTCCTTCTCTTTGGGACAGCTACCTGTGCTTTCTACTGTTACTGCATGACACTGGGGTCCCCAAATATTTTGGGTAATAAAACACATAGTTTAGGAAATAAACTTACTCTGCTAGGCAGTAAATACTCAGCACTCTCATTTCTCTTGTCAAGACCTAGCAGCTGAGACCTCACACCTTAAGATGAGTTGATTATGATTTGGGATACAGTCTTATAGAGCTTAGATTCTCCATTACTTTAATTCAAACCTCCTTTTATTGACATGATTTATGCAGATGCAGGAATATTCCCTCTTTCCTCCCACACTCCTCCTTTTATGTGTGCCACTGTCTTAATTTTCTTACTTAAAAAAAAAAATAAAAAATATATATATTAAAAATAAGCCAAGATGAACACATTTGGACAGGGATAGTTACCTAAAACTTCCTTTGTCTACCAAAAGATCTGTAGCTGCTCATAGCTTGTTGAACCATGTTTCCTTCACTGTGACGTATCAGCATCACCCAGTACCTTCCTTACCCATGGCTGCTTGCTCCTGCCTTTCTGTCACCACTTTTCAAATGAAGGATCAGGACACTGATCCAGGCTAAAGGACACATTTTTTTCTCTTTTCCAGCCTTGATCAGCTCAGGACCCCATTAATGCTTGTTTAATCACAAGGTGGAGAGCATGGAGAAGATGATGTAGGGAGAAGAGAAGAAGAATTGCTTCTTTGACAGACAGGACAGGTGGAGTTTCTTATGAAATTCTTGTGTTTAAATTTAAATGAACGGGTCTAACTTTAGGCACTCACCTGAGAAACTTTTTCTCATTTTTTAACTGTATGATGATGAAAGATTTGTGGCACTTACTGATAATGCTTTTCATTAGAGGGAGGAAAAAGTCTTAAGAGGCTCAAGTTGTTGCAGATGGAAAAAGGCAGATTTTGTTCCCCTGTTAAGAATGTGTTGTTAAGTATGTGAATACTTAATAGTCTCAGATTTGTGGTGATTTGTTGAACTGCCATTAAAGGTAACAATTTCAATCACTAAGTTGAAATGGCTTAATTGCAATAATTTTAAAATGAATTGTTGGAAAGTACTGCCTTAATCCGTTTAATCTTTCCTCCAAAATAATATAAAGCATAAAAGATAAAACAAATTGTAACTAAGTATTTTGTTCTGGTGCAATGGAATAGTTTGATACATGTATTCCCCCTCATGTTGTAATTCAGGGAGAAATTTTTCAAAATACCCTCTTCTATATTGACTTTTTAATCTTGATTTTTAAAAATATTTAGTGAAGTGAAAAATTCATTTGTCCCTCAGGTCATGCATTTGCTACACTCCTGCTAAATTAAAGAACTTAGAAGTCCACAGCTAGGTGCCTTCTTTTCTTTCTCTCTCTGTTGGAATGATTTGTAGATTCACATACATTTGTACCTTGCTGATAAAGACATTTGAAATATTCTGCTACCTAGTGAAAACACGTTGTGGAACTGGGTAAGTCAGAGTTTATTGACATATTTCACTTCTTCCCCAGTGAGTCACTAAGGAGCATTTTCAAGTTGCATATTCCATGAACTAGTACATTTTGCTTGCTATATTACATGGAAAGAGGCCAAAAAATGGGAGTGTGTAGAAGTGAGCAACAGTAAAATACAGGGAGAGGAAAGCATCCTTTTTTCTTTCAAATGAACTGGGTATTAGTTAGAGTTTATGACAATGAAAACTCTGAGTATATGAGGTAACTCATTTGATGCATGGTTACAAGCAAGTAAACTCCTTGTAATTTGGGATGATCATAAGTCACCATTTCTTTGTACACCAGCTCAGATTGAAGAAGGCTTGCTGTTAATCATTTGGTCTTGCAGAGAAAGTTTGCTTTTAACACATGCACATGTGCACCTGCACATGCACAGATAGCAGCTGATCAATTTATATTTTCTTACTTTCTGACTGCTTGCTCTTTTGGTTTTACTCCTCTTGGTTCACTTACTCAGTTTCTGCTTTTTTGTGCCAGCCTACCCTCACCATTAAAATGAGTTGGGCAGATGAGACATTACACTACTCTATTTTGACAAGATATCTAGTTGTTCTGAATTTTGTTCTTGTTGGTTTGGGGTTTTTTTTTCTGAATCCCTTCTTGACTTTCTTTTAGAGGTGATACTGACAACAACTTGATAAAGAAAAGAAAGATGGAGAGAAAGCTATTGGGATTTAGAAACATGGATGAAGCTGTTAGAAACAGAGATCTTCTGTGTGACTGAAGAATACCTAAAACTCATCTTACCGAGGCAAATTGCCTTTTCCTCACTGAAATCAGTACATGTAGACTAAGAGTCATTCAGGCTCTGTGTAGAATGCAGAAAAATTGTAGGAAAAATACAGATCATTCATCAGAATGTACCTGTTATATAGAACAGAGGCCGTATACCAGACATTGGTATCCACAGGAGGCTGATTTTTACATTTTTCCTAAATTTATATCACTCTAATTTGTGCTCTCTAGGCCTAATGGTTGAGGCCTCTCTCCTGAGGTAACAGAAATTCTCAGGCCCAGAGTTTCTATGTGAACTGTTGTATATATTCTTGAGTAAACCACTTGGGTACCACAGATCTCACTGGAAAATTTGGATCTAGAGTCCTCACCACTTATTTGGGCTGTCTTTTTAGATAAGGTCCAGCAGTGCAAAATTTAAATCATGCAAACTGAAGGTTGCTTTGCATGGTTTACATTTTAGAGCATTTCATATAATCAGAATTGCTCAATGGCAGAGGAGAAGTGCCTGATTTTTTGATAACAACACAAAAAAGAGTCATGTAAATTTGGTTTGAAAAATAAATGCAATAAATGCACTAGTATCACATCTGTTTTGAGCAACATGTTGTATGGCTTAAACAGTGATTAATGCATTCAGAGTGCACATGTACACACATGTATATACAAAGTCCTTAGATTCTTCCTGTGTAAAGCTGTTAAATATCAAATAATGTCATTCTCTTCTAGCCCAGTTTAAAAAGGATATGCCTTAATTGTCATTTGACACCTGGCAAGGAAACACTGCAATTCCCTTGCTTCTTAGCAGACTTTTTAGCAGATCTCAGGCTGGCCTTTGAAAGATGGCCACAACAATAAAGCCAGTTACATAAAGAACTACAATATCTGATGTGATGTATGGAAAAAAATTAAGAAAAGAAATACAGACTCAGATGAAGCAGAAGATAAAACAGACTGTTAGTATTTCAGCTTAAATTGGTCCAGGCATCTACCTGATGACTGAGATTTGCTAAACTGTTTCTATAGGAAGAAAATTGGGTCAGAGGGTCTGGGGCTGCTGTGGCATGGGCAAGGGTGTTGTTTCAATGGTTTTATTAGAGTCCTATTTTCCCAAATACCACATAAACAAATGGAAGATTTGTCACTCATAAAGCCAAACCTTCCTTGCTGCTTGTCTGTCCTGCAGCTTTCTCTAATGGATGGTTGCCATAAGCATCCAAGAATGTAAGAGGATTTTCAGGGGGGGCTGTTTGTATAAACTAAGTGTCTTTCCTTCTCATGTTAACAGTGCTGCCCTGCTATGAAGAGGAAGGAACCACAAACAGCTGAAGGGATGCTGTGTTTTGGACAGCATTTTACTGTCATTTGGGGAAACCTGATTCCTTGTTTAGTAAGACTACAGACTTCTAGGATAATAAAGGCTGGAAACAACTTTGGGAGGTCTCTAGCCCAACTTCCTGCTCAAAGCAGGGTCAGCTATGATCAAGGTAGGATGATCACGGCTTCTTCCAGTTGGGTCTTGAAACTCCTGAGTGATGGGGGGAAAATACATTTTAAGGCTACTTACACGCCTTCTCTTTTAGACTCTAGCTATCAAGCCCTACAAGATTCAGAACAGAACCTTACAGTTCTGCAGGGGAAGGAGATGTACCAGACTGATAAAGGAAGCCTGGTCTGTGTGTTTGGTGGGATTTTGACCTAACTGGCCACTACATGTGTGTGGATAAAGCACCCAGTACAGCTTCTGAGAAGACCAGAGGCAGAAACAGCACATTCTCCTGAATTCTCCTGAAGAGATGCAGGGATATGGACCATGGGAGCTGTCAGGTAGGACAGAATTCTGTAATTTAGGTGACAAAAAAGGGAGATAGGCAGGGAGATCTATGAGGTGGAGAGGCAGAAGGTGAGGTTTGGAACTGTGGTATGTGTACATGTGCATTTATATTTAGCATTCAGTGCCCAGCAAATATTGTGCTTGGATACAGGACTCTGCTTTGTGCTCCAGTCTGAAGGTGTTGAATGCACTTTCTCACATGAAAGATTTCCTCTGTTTCTTCTGTATCCCACATTAAGATGTTGAAACCTTTGCTTAAAAGTGGAGTCTGGACTGAGATGCCTTTCCTTGAACCCAGGAGAGATCCTGAGAAGGTCCTACAGGGCATTCACAGAGTGAATGCAGATGATGATGCAGGCACATTGGTTTGAAACAGGAACACACAAATCCTAAGTAAACAGACCTATGCCTGAAGAAAACAGCCTCTCTATCCAGCTAATTAACTCTAGCAGACAAGACTTCTAGAGATTTGGCTTAGCAGTGTTTTGTTTTTCAAGATAGGAGGGTAACAGAATTATAAACAGGGAGAACAGCTGCAGGTTTATGGACATGTTCCTTTAGCCTGTGCTAACTGTGCATTCTGGGTTGTTCCTGAGAAATACTCATGCAATTTCTGCAGAGAAAACAGAAATGTAATAAAAATTATGTCTGCAACGTACACACTGGCATGTGAGTGGAAAAAAGAACATTCATCAGGACTAATAAGGAAAGTATACAAGTATTCAGAACTGAAGAGAAAAACAGGAAAGACCTAATCACAGTAAACACTTGAAGGGAAAAGATGACGGATGCATACATAGAGTGGGAAATGGTTCAACTTTAACTGATTATTTTGCTATTGCTTTACTGATACCATAAATCAAATTGATACAAAAGCCATGAACAAGACAGTAAATAGTACCAGGTCTCTCAGAGCTGAACATCCTGAGGTGTTACAGCTGGTTTTAAAACGGCAGAGTCACAAGCAGAACACAGCAACAAACCCCTGATATTTACTGAACAAGCAATGAAACACGAAGTTTATGGATAACTGTGCTTGCCTGAAGGGATTAAATGATCTCTGCACAAACTCTGTGCCTGTCTCAAGAATTTTGCCCTCAGGCAGCTTTTGACCACACAGCAAATCCAGAAACTGAAACTTTACATGTAAGGTTCACCCTCCTGGAAGTACAGTGCCTTCTGCAATAGTGTGCTGGCAAAGAAGCTCCACTCCATGGGCCTCTCATTCCCATTTCTTTTAGGACCAGCAGGATATCTGTTAGCTCACCCAGGTTCAGAACAACCTTGGAAAATGAACTTGCAAGGGCAAAGGGTGCCCCTGAAAGACATGCAAGTCTTTTAAACCAGCAAAACTGGATCCCAGTCCAGCACCTCAGCCCTTGACAAACTTCCTATTACCTGTATCAACTGCCAAGCACCAACAACCTGCCTGTAAGCCAAGATGCCTATAAAATTGAAGCTGAAATCTACATGCCACAGCTGTGAACAGTACCCTTTGTCTCCTGCAGGGGGAAATCACTGAATAATCTTTGGTTTAGTTTCCACATTGGCTTAGTTTTCTTAGCAAACAGCAGCAGTTGTTGCTGAAGCCAGTGGGACCCTTTGAGGATGTCACCCTGTATCAACACACAGCCAGTGCTGATGGCAAAAAAGCTGCTTGATTTCAGGTCTGTTGCAGGTTAAAATGGAATTTCAGAGTTGAGTAATTCAATGGGTCTTAGTTTAGTCTTTTTGCTCACTCTTTTTTGAAAAGCTCACTTTCA
The DNA here is from genome assembly GCA_013397375.1 of Toxostoma redivivum. Lineage (NCBI taxonomy): Eukaryota > Metazoa > Chordata > Aves > Passeriformes > Mimidae > Toxostoma > Toxostoma redivivum. The sequence goes on from VXBI01009531.1 coordinate 62,859, forward strand.
AAGAGGAAAGCTGGCAGGGCTATTGTTTACAGCGTGCAGTTGAAATTCAAGAGCAGCAAACTTAATTAACATCTTTGAAAAGCCAAAACCTCCGTGACTTGAAAAACTGGGAATCCCTCATTGAAAATCAGTGCTTGGATATGAGATTCAGGCATGATACTGAATGAGTTGCTCTGGTAGTACACAACAATCTTGCTGAACACATGAGAAGGGAACCACCCTGGTAAAAGTTGCATCCCAGTACCAGCTGAGGAACTTGAGAAGTAAAGCTCCACAATTCACTTTGCTGTGTGAAGTAAATGTGTATACACACATACACAGAGAGAGCAGTATAATATATTCTGCATCTGCCTGGTGTAGGATGAGGTTAATCCATGCTAGACAAACCAAGGAGAACAAGTCAAGCATTGGCCACAGAACTTCTTGAGCTAAGCATGATGAGGTGGAAAACACAAAAACCATTACTTTGATTTAACTACTACAATGTGAAATTGAAGAAGTTATACAACTGAGTCCCTTTCCCTGCCAAATCTACAATGTTTGCATATTAACTTTTCCCTATCAGGTTTGCCTGATACAGCATTAAACCTCTCAAATATGAGAATGTTCAGCACGCTGGGGTGAGTCTTCCTCTAACTGAAACCACTTTTTCCTTAGCTGTTTTTTCTCTTCTTTAGATATTACCTCAGCTTGGTATGATTTCCTCATATCACCATAACACAAAACTTTTTGCCCTCACGGCACTTATAGCCCACACTTCTTTTTGGACTTTTACCAGTGTAAACTCTTCTAAGCCCAGTTCTTCCAGTATTCTTCAAATGGGAGATGTCTCCAGCCTGAGTGAGATTGCAACCTTAAAAACTTTCCACTGACTCAGGAGATGGCAAATCACTGACTGGAAATCAGTGAATCACTATGCTTTGGATGCTTGCCCTGAGACCAGAGGAGTACACGGCTTGACCCTCCTTTGGGAACAGAGGAGAAAAAAAGTTTAAAAAAAGACCTATTCTGAACCCAGTCCAGTGGCCAGTAATCAAAAAGGTGAAAGAGCAGACTTATTTTTCCTACTTATTTTCTCTATGCTTAGAACAGAGTGTTTGGATCAGAAAGCTCCTGTTTGTGCTCCTGACCAGGCACCAGGCTCCAGATTGAACCTGCTAGATCTGACTTAGTTCCTGATCGGTCAAGTAAACACCCTGATAGCTTAACCTGCCCTCGTAGCATCTGGCTCCTGAATCATCTAGCCTCTGGACCACTTGTGTTTAAAATAAATGGCACAAACGTTCTAGCTTCTTGGCCCAGCCAAGTAGCATGAAAATTGTTATTTAGGCTCTCCTGGTAAAGCTGGGTTTTGTCTCTCCTCTTCACCATTACTCTCATTTTCTTCTTCCCTCCCAGATCCAGGCCTCTTGCCTCCAGAGCTTCAAAGGCCAGTGTCCAAAATATTAAGGCAAATGAAGTAAGAGACACAACTGGTATAAAATGCTTGGCCTGCAAGAACCAGACATACAGATCTTTGTGTCTGGACAGACAGGTAGTCACATCAGAAATCAGACAGGACTTGCACTGCAAGTACAGAGGTGCATCATCTGTGGTTGTTTGGTACTCACTGGGATGGCAGGAGAAAGGCAAGAAAGATAAAATAGTCATCTGAGAGAGGATACATGCTGTACTTGGCAATTGAAAGGTAATGACTCAGGAAAGACAAGGAATCCTGCAGAAACCTACTTGCTTTCCCATGGCTTTAAGTAAAATTGGCAGAATGAGCACCAGGACAGATGCCCTAGGATATCTGAGGATGCAGAAGAGTGCACAGGACAAACATAATTGTGGCTTTTGGTCATAAAATCCTCTCATGTTGCAAGATGTGGTCTGGGTGAAGGAGGGTTGCAAGTGCAATGTTCCCCAGCACAAAGTCCCTGTATACAGCAGCATGCACCCAGAGACTTGAAAAGCAACACAGGTATGGCCATCCCTGTGAAAAGCAGCTTGTTGCAGCTATGCGCATGAAATTCGTTTAGGTTTAGCAACAGATGCCAGCAGTTCAGCTGTACAGTGGATTGTGTTATTTATATCTTGGAAGGCATCCAAGAAATAGAGGGAGAGCAATTGAGGGGTGATGGCTGAGTGCTCATTCTTCCATTGTGCAGCAGTGCTGGCTGCTGCAGTTACCCAAGGTTAGTGCAGATGTATGGCCAAAATTAATGCATGACCATATGCAGTACCCACACTGCAAGCTGCCAAGGAAGGAGGATGTTTTTCTGCAATTCCTGTACATACTGATATACTGGAGATGCACTTTGAGCTACCTAGAAGCATATACAGGAAAGGCAGGAGGCCTGGAAAATCTCCATCATCTTTTTAAATGAAGGGAAATGAAACAAAACAAAAAGCCTAAAAACTTTTTCTCTGAAGAGATGTCAGCCTGCCACGTACAAACTGGGAATATGTCTCTGATCTACAGTGTCAGATGAGAAATGAACTGCTAAGGCTCATGGGGTGCTCAGGACAAAACACAAGCAAGGCAAAGATTGCCCTGCAGAAAAAAGAACTGGGGGTGCTGGTCAACAGCCATCTGAACGTGAGCCAACAGTGTGTCCAGATAGCAAAGACTGCTTAATGGCATCCTAGCCTGTATCAAGAATAGCATGGCCAGTAGGCCCAGGGCAGTGACTGTCCCCCTGTCCTTGGCACTGGTGAGGCCACACCTTGAGTCCTGTGTTGAGTTTTGAGCTGCTCGTTCCAAGAAAGACATCCAGTTGCTGGAGCATGTCCAGAGAAGGGCAACAAAGCTGGGGAGGTTCAGGGGAGATCTTACTGCTCTATATAACTACCTGAAAGGATGTTATAGTGGAGATCAATATCTTGTCCCAGGTAACAAGTGACAAGGCAAGATGAAATATCCTCATATTGTGCCAGAGTATGTTTAGATTGGATATTAGGGAAAAAATTATTCAAAGGGCTGTCAAGCATTGGAACAGGCTGACTACTGAAGTGGAGCAAGCATTGTACTTGGAAGAGTTCAAAAGACATGTAGATATAGTGCTTAGGGTCATTCTTCTGAAGGACCTACAGCAGAAATACCATAAAATTCTGCAAGCTCAGAGTGCAGGCAGTGCTGCATTGAACAGCAAAACACATGGGAGACTGGTTTTAAAGGTAACATTGTTAGCTAGGGCTGGAGAGGGTATGTTGTCAGCTGTCTGAACATTATGTCTCTGCAGTTTTTTCCTCAACTATCTGTTTTGTTTGCAATTGAGGGTCATGCACAGCAATTCTTGCAGAGAGCCGTGCTTCTCAGCCACCCATGGGCTGCTGCAGTGAAGGGCAGGGGCAAAGGGGACAGTACAAGAGTTGTGCCTGGCAGAACTCAAGAGCACACCTAGAATGAAAGACAAACTTTTTCCTGGTATAGGCTCTTTCCCTTTCTGTCTCTCCTTCCCTTTCTCCCCCTTCCCCTCCTTTACTTCCTTAAGTTCCTGTAGAGGTTATTTCCACTCAGACTTCCGCTGAGTCTTTTTTTTCTGTTTAGACAAAGCACTGGTTCAATCCAAAGTCAGTGGTAGCATGTTCTCTATTGCTGGGAGCCAGCAGAATTCCTAGCAGATTTCCCATTTGGGCCATTTGGAACCCCTCCCTGCCCCCACCATGTTTAACATTTAGCAGTATAGAAGCACATGCAAGTGAGTCTTTCATATGGCAATGAAAAGATGTTGCAGTTATCAACTAGAAAATTTGCTTCCATTCCCCCATCTTGATCCAACACATTTTGCCAATCATATAGACACCAATTGTACATCAGTCCATGATTATACCTAGAAGATGTCTTAGCTGGTATTATACTCACTGTACATGTGAGATTTCCATGATTTTGGTTTGACTTGACTCATATTTGCTGCTAAGAACTGCATGGACTTTATAATAGATCCCTGGTGCAAACAAGGGATTATCTATTTGCTTCCTGCTGTGGTGGCTTAAAAGGGCTGTTTCGAGGAAAATGATGCTTACAAGCTTACTTGTTGGTGCAAAAAGCATTGCTCAGTGTCCAGCATTCTGACCTGAGGTGCACCATGTGATTGACTGAATTTAGTCTGAGAATAGTACTAAAAATGAACATGAACCCCGGAAAATTCAGGGAGAAAACATGAAAACCCAATCAAAGTTATATAATGGTGGGATTATTCTGCTGTCTTGTGGCTAATAAAGCACAACTAACCATAAAAAGTTGCAACTGACAGGGATCCCATCTGCCTCCCTTCGATGTTTTTGGATATACTTTCCCTTGCCTTTTGTGTTGTGCTTTAGTTATGACTGCCTGAACCTGTAAGTGCCCTCAGTAGTCCTTGACAAAGGAGCTAGATGGTATGTGCAGCTGACAGTCAGTATGCATCACACACTGAACTTTATTAGGTCCCTTTAAAAATGCCCCATATTACATGACCCTCAAAAATACACAGATCCATTTCCCTGCACTGCTTGCCAATAGGGACAGAAAAAGGAGCAGCAGGGCAGGAAGGGGAACACCCAGTAGGAGCTGTGATTTGTTTTGTTTGTTTCTTGATACAAACAGTTTCTTGGATCTGAGCTTTGCAAATCTGTCCCTTGCTGTCATTCACTTACAGGAACTCACAGTTCATTTTTCCAGGGTGAAGGCTGATGAAAAGCAAGGAACATGCCCCATGGGTATGGACAGACTTTACACTGGGAGCAATGAGAGATGCACCAAGCTGCTGCCACACTGAGCACAATGACCGCAGTGTTCTGATCCTGCTTCATCCATCTGATCTACCTTAGTGGTTTTATGTTTTGCTTGCTTATTAATTTGTGCTGGGCAGCAAACATCCCCATGTCCAAGTAAGTCACTGGAGCAAACGTGGCTTCCCTGGGGAGAGGTTTTGCCCTGGTGGGGTAGCTCCAAGGTTATTCAAAGTGCTCCTGCTGAGGCAAATCAAGCCAATCAGGAAGCCCCCAGAAACTTGGGCTGTGTTTGGTTTGTTGTTTCCACCCTTAGACATTTCCTGCTATTGTTCTTGTCATTTTCTTTGAGTATTTGCTGGGCTGGTGGGTGGTGCTGCTACTACCGGCAGGGGAGGCCTCCGGTCCTCTTGGGCACATGGAGAGCTCTGTGACATTCCTTTCACAGACTCCCAGCACTGATTTCTGGCATACAAGTTCAGGAAAGGTGGACCTGTGGTCGTAACTGCATCTCAGTAGGCAAGGCACTGTTCCTTTTCCCATTGGCTGTTCTCAGCTGGACAAGAATGAAATTGTACCATAAAATGATGAATGAATTCCTGCTCAAGACATTGCTTACCACCCCTGGAGAAGAAGGTGGGTGAGTAGGTGGAAGAAGCAAGTCCACAGCATCCTGGGATCTATATAGCAAGCTGTGGAAATACTGACTATATGCTGGACATTGATGGGTCTAGTTTTATCTCTGCCACCCAGAGCCTGGCTTTCACTTTTCAAGGGTACAGGATTTCATCTACAATGATCAAACCCCCCACGACACTAGAGGACCAGAGAAGCTATAGCTACCCACATCCTCCAGACACAATGCCTGTATCTAATTTTTTAACTCTCTGAATTGCATGATTAATTTTTTTATTTTATCAGATGCCTCTCACAAGTGTCTACCTGCAGCATGAAGAACAAAAGATCTGGATGCTGCACTCCTTTGGGTACTGTTTCAGCCTTAACTGGAAATCACAGCTTACCAGTTCCTAGATTCCCTGCAACTGCTCAGGTAATCATGAACACATCTTTGGATTTCATGTACAGTGTAAGACAACTTTCTGTACTGTGGAGAAATTGTAAAATTGAATTTGTCCTTGGACAGCATTTATAATTCTACAGAGAGATCCCAGCCCTTTGCTCCATATTACCTAACATCAGCCAGACCTGAGTCATTGCTTTCCGAACCTTCACAGTGCTGGAGCTCAAAAACAACAAAAAAAGAAATTATAATGTGGCAATGCTTTTCTAGTCCCCCTTACTGGCTCATGAAAACTTGGAATGAAGTACAGTTTTAACAGTGGAATGCTGAAAAGTTTGCCTTAACTTCATGCTGCATGTTTGTGGTAGGAGTCAGCTGATGACTTCCTGCCTGTGTGGGTCTTGGAGGGGTGAAATTCTTGACCCTGGACTTCCCAAGAGCTGCAGAGCTTCAGAATCAGGACATTGCAGACATCTGGGCTGGTTTGGTTCAGTAGTATAAAAATCAGCCAGTAGAGTATCTGTAGAATGGGATGGGCTTTAAAAGGGTTATAAAATCTTCCTTAAGAGAGCTTCTAAAACCATGCCAGGGTCTGTGTTTTGTTGGCTGACCTCAGGCTGATCATAGCAGAGAAGCAGCACAGGACTGCCTTTCTCAGGGTAAATATCCAAGAGGAGAACTTCAAAGAGCCTAGCAGTGTGGTAACCCCCTACTTTCTAATAAATTACATTGTAGTCTGTTCATTATCCTTTATGCAGCAACCTGAAGAAAGCCAAGCGTAGCCTGATGGGCTCCTGACTGTGATCCCAGGGCTAGCTGGTCATGAGAAGCTAGCTCATCTGTGGTTCCAGTGCATCCCAGGGTTATGATGAATCTCCCTCACACAAGTCTCCTTGACTACTATCTCTATGCCTGGAATGATGGTATTGAGGGATGGGCTAGCAAGAGGAGATAGTCCATGTCACACCTCTAGAAATTTCTGCTATGTAACTTGAGAAAAGAGGCTAAAGTTTTGCAGGGATTTCTTGAAGTCAGTGATTAATTTTGTCTGGTTTTGAGTCTCTCAGTCTTTCTAATGCTCAGGGATCCTGGACTGGAGAAAACTTCTGCTGAGTTTTGGCAAAACCATAACCATTCTTGGCCTTACCTGTACAATTGATCCCTCTGTCTCTTTTCTGTGCCTATTATGTTTTTTAATGTTGGTATTTGAATAAGACACTCAAATAAAGTAAGTTCTTGTAAGAATGGGTAATAATAAATGTAAGACCATTGCAAAAATCTGCTTGGGTTTACTGCACTGACGTATCATTTTAATTTGCTTTGTCTAAAACATGAAATCAAGGGCAAAGACTTCACAGATGTCCATAGTATTGAGAGGGCTGGGGCTCATTTCCCATTTTATGTCATGTAGGCAAGCGTGCACATGCTCAGGACATGGGAAGTTAAGAAATGACTGGCCAGTTGCAGGTTGCAGAAGATGTCTGTAGGTACCATTTGAGATGCACAAAAACAGCTTGAAAGTGGTAAAGATGCACTTGGAAATGGGTTGCAGATACTTCTGAAAGCTTGTCTCCTGTGATATCCAAGCCAATTGGTTTATAGTTATGAATACTTTTCCAGCTTTATTGTTTGAAGAGTCTTCATCTATGAATGTTTATAGTTGAAGTGATCAGGCAGCAGATGAAAGAGCAGTACTCAAAGCTTTGAATTTAAACAAGTGAGGTAAAGAGGTATCAAACTGTAGGTGTGTTTATAGTTCCAGTACTTTGAATAGATGAACACTTGGATGTAAGCACATGTTGAAGTGTACCTCTAACTCAAAACTGAAAGGGCAATCGCATTAATATGACAGCTCAAAATTATTGTCCTAGTAATTTGGAATGGACAGACAGAAAATAAAATCAAACTAAAAAGGCCTTATTTGAAATATGGCATAAGACCTGACAACAACAACAATATTCTGGGTGCTGGAAAGCCATCGACTGCATTACAACTACCACAAGAGAAGGGCAATTGGAAGTGCGGGCTGTCAAGATGACCAGCCAAAGGGCTGGCTGGTTAGTCACTAAGTGCCAGATGGACACCACCAACTGTCTAAATGATTTCTCCCTCATTTGTAATTGGCCTCAGTTGTGGCTGAGCTCCCTGGCTCTGCCTGCAGTTCTCAGGTCTGCTGTTGGCAGCCGCCTTGGTATACACCCTGCAGGCAGTGTGCAAGCTCCCATCAGCACCAGAGTCCCTGAAGTAGCTGTGGGTTTTCTAGTCATCCCCTCCTCTAAAAAATTTTGCCTGATTTGTGGTGTGGAACATCCATGTCACCATTTCATTTTATCTTTTTTTTCTTTTTCCCACCTGCTTCTCATTTTCATGCCAGCTCTTGTAAAGAGACATTTTCTGATATTGGTACAGGACTGCTGATATTTTGCACCTTATGCTATTTTAAGACTGATAAGTAAGACCATATAAAGATGCCATTTTGTGCCTTTAAGCATCTCTGGCTTCTCCCCTCTGATCCAAATCCACACTGAGTGGTCTTGTGGCCTTCTGGCTATAGAACTATTCTGATCTCTGCTCATCTCCCCACTGTGTGCCTCCTGCTATGTGCTTGGGACTTAAAGCATCAAGATCAAGGAATTCTCTTATAGAAAGTCCTCCTGCATTTACTTGCTTCTGCCTTCTTCACTGACACGTTGTCTTTGGGAAATACCAAAGTCTTGAGGCCAAGAAATCCTCAAGAAACTGCTGGGAAATAAGCAAGTGACTTGACACTGAGTTAAAAAAATTCTGTACAGATTGTTTTGTAGAAGACACAAACACCAGTTTAGAGGGTGAAACTGGAGCTGCCTGATACAGGATACTTTTGGACGGCTTGACATTTGAACCTAAAAGTGACAGGATAATGTACTTGCCCTCATGTAGGTGGTTATTCTGAAGAGCTCAGTGGTGTTGCAGAGGATGCCTCCTGCCTGGTCCTGTAGCACAAGCACAGCTCTCAACATCATTCTGTCTATGACTGTCTCAGGTGGGTGTCATCGAGACAGAAAGTAGAAGCTCTTATCAAAGGTACCAGGCAGACGGCCTCACCACTGTTTTGGTGTTAACAGTCTGCTGGGAAAGAAAGCAGAGGGGTCCTACTGCTTTTGAACAGGTCAATACAATTGCAAATGTCAGAATGTCCACCATTAAGTAGAAAAAGATGCAGGACAAAGGATGAGAATGGTTTTCACACCAGCAAAAGGCGGAAAAAGCTATGTTCAGTTTATCATGTCTGTACACATGATGTAGGTAATCGTGGATTAGTAATTTTCACCCAAAAAATAAGTCTAGCTGTTGGAAATTGTCCAGCCAGCCTCTCAGCTAAGAACCAGCAGATGAATATGCTATTTATCTTTTCTCATTTTCCTTTAGACCTCCCTCATGCTTTTCCCACAACATGATTTTGTGGAGTCATACGTCACAGTGTTTAGCAGAGTTTTTTCCCCTAATATGTATAATACAACAAACCTTCAGACAGACATGCTAAATATACATCCATGGACCAAGGGAGCACTGCAGAAAGGCATGAAATTCTAAACTTAATGCTTGTGGTCCTGCACCACCTTGTACTATTATGGTATATTATTATTATGAAAGTCACATACTAGCTTTCTTTTCTGCTTCCCATTCCTGCTGCATGCTGTGTGGCTTGCTTTGATAATTGGAAATTGCTCCACAAACTGACTGCCAGGGCCCAGGAGACAGAAAAAGGTCTACCACAGCAGCAAAGAATCAAGGTCCAGATAACAAAAGAAAAATAAAGGGAAAACAAAAAGTCCCTACCACTGCATTAACAGAATGTGCAAGGGGCGACTGCTGGAGGAAAAGCTTCTCTGCAGTGTATGAGGCCATCTAGTGAGCTCAGTCATTGTAACAGCTCAGCTTTTTCCATGGCATTCTGTCCTGCTTGTCCCCAACAGGACACTTCACATGCCAGCTGCCAGCCAGGTGTGCACACAGATATGTCAACAGTATTCTTCAATGCAAGGTGAAAGGAGAAAAACTTCTGCAGGAGAGGAGAGAGTGACAACAGAAAGGACATGGAGGATGTCAGGGAGCTTGGCATGCTGGGTTTTTATGGGAAATCAGAAATCTAATTACACTGGCAGTGAAAGGCCAGCGTGGTGTGCAACTTTTCACTGAATCCTGTCCTCAGCTGCATAGCTGGGGATGACAAGGCGGCAATGCAGCAACTGGGGTGGTGAGAAAAACCTTGTCAGAAGCCATGAGATATATGCTGCTCAGTATTATGGGCTGTCTTCCCTCACAAAAAACTGCTGATTGGCAAGGAAATGGGAAAGTGATGTGCTAAAATAATTTCAAGTTCTGAGAGAACTGCTCCTTGTATTTTACATGATATTGGACTAGCAGACCTGGAAGAGGAACTGCTGCAATGCAAAGCATTATACCTACAAATTTTGTCCTGGTGCTTTGCCTCCAAGCAGACCAGACTGGTTGCCTGGGGATGATGAACACATGACCAGCTGCACTGCCCATCTACTCCTCTGCATCTCACATGAGGCTGCCAGATTATGAGAGCAACAATAAATATCTGGGATTTTTGATAGTTTTTTGTGTCTGCTCAGAGAGCCCTTGAACATACCTGAACCTACATCTGACTCCAAAACCCACACCCACTATCACACTGATTGCACAACCCAAGGTACCAGTGCTGGAGTATGTGAGTACAGGATGGTATTTCAACATTTCAGTGCCAGCATGTGATTCCTGCCTCTGCAGTGACATTTTCCACTTTTAGCACAGGCACAAGTGTTTATAGAAAGTTTGTCCTGCTGCATTAAAAGTACCTCAGAAAACTGGAAGGAAAAGACTGGAAGATCCTCACCTAGTAAACATTAATCTCATTAAATGCTTGAAGCCAGGTGAGCACATGGTCCACCAGTTTTCTGTCTTCATCTGACTGAATACATTCACTTTCTTATCTCTTGAAAAATTGTTTGACCTGCTTGGACCTCCCTCAATGGAGAACTCTTCATGTTCACCAGTCTGCCTTGGAACACCTATAAATATGGAGCTTGGTAATTGTAATAATGACAAACTGTTCCACATTCTCCTGAATTGTCACTGAAGCCTTGATCTGGAAATTTTAGGACACCAAATTAGTTTTAAGTGTGAAATTATAAGTCTCAGTGCAAATAAGCATGCACAACGGGAAACCTTTGCTATTTCAATAAGTTGATATGTGTCTACATAGGCTATAGACAGAAGAAACAGAATATAATAAGCTTTGTAGCAGTGCTGTCCAGTAAATAAAGTAGCACCATCTCTAGTAGCAGATTCCAAGCTTTGCAATAGCTTTGTGAGGACTTTAGGACTTGTCACGGTCCCTCTGACATGCTCCCTTTGTCTTCTGCATATGTCTGTATAATTGTATGGTGTAGCTATGACCTACAGACAGCAGTGCCAAGCAGTTTGTTCTGTGGAAGGAAATGCATATGAGCCCCACTGTAGTCATTCCATGCTGGGGAAGATGGGCTTGATGCCACAGCTGAAGCCTAGAAAGAGATACAGGGTACTGTGAGGAGGAGGATGGGATGATGAGACAGGCAATGAGTAAGTTCACCATGGTCAGCTAAAGACCTAGAGCTGGATAAAACAGCTCCAGGAGCAGCAAGGAGAGCAAAGAACAAGTATCAAAAGAAGCACGGCTAGCAGGTCAAGGGAGGTGACTGCCCCTCCGCACCCGAGTGCTGCTCCAGCTCTGTGGGCTGCAGCTTCAGAAGGATGTGTACCTGCTGGAGCAGGGCCATGGAAAACATCAGTGGGATGGAGCATCAGCCCTGCAAGGAAAAGCTGAGAGAGCTGTGGTTGTTCAGCCTGGAAAAGAGAAGCCTCTCGGTAGACCTTGCCTTCTAGTGACTAAAGGTTTGTAAGAAAGACGGGGACAGACTTTTTTTAAAAGTCAGGCTCATATCCATAGGACAGAGGGCAAACTAAAAGAGGGTAGGTTTAATAAAGATATAAAGAATAACTTTATTTTAATGGTGTGTATAGGGAGAAACTGGGATAGATTTCCAAGAGAATCTGCATATGCCTCATCATTCTACGTGTTCAAAGCCAGGCTGGATAGAGCTCTGAGCAGCCTGACCTAAGTTGAAGATGTCAGTGGTTATTGCAGGGGAGTTTGGACTGGATGACTTTTAAAAGTCCCTTTCAATGCAAACTATTCTGTGCTTCCATGATTCTATCTACCATACCTAATACATACATAGCAGATTTGACATGGAATTACAGACCCATGAAGAAAGACCAAGGTATAAAGAGTGTCAGGAAAAAAAAAAGAATTGCTTTAAGTGGACTCCAAGTTGAGAAGAAGTAAACCACCAATGTCTACATCACATTCCCCCTGGAAAAGGGAAGAAACCCTTACAATCAGTATAATATTTACCTTGAAGAAGAGTTTGAGATGCTGATGACTTGACATATATTTTAACTGTGTCTGGGATGGATACAGAGAGATATCCATTGGATAGAGTAAGAATAGAAGAGTAAGAACAGAAAAAGGGGCAAGTTCTAGGAGACATAACAGTTGCAAGTATTACCCTGCAGAATTTTTATGTAATACTGTTCCTTTTTCTCCTCCTATAATATTTTGACCGATAATAAAAACAAGTCAGTAATTAGATAGGTAAAATTTTGTTTACCTTAAAAAGAATTTCAGCTTTTCATAAAAAGTCTGTGTATTTTTCATCCTGAGTGCAACTTCATCGCTCCATATCCATGTGTATCCATTGTAGAAGGGAGATGGATGCCTAGCTATTTCCCAGCTCAGTGTTTTCTGCACTAGACTCTTTCCTGTGGTAGTTTTGCTTTGTTTTGTTTGCTTGGTTTTTTGTTTTGTTTTGGTTTTTTTTGCTTGTTTTGTTTTGTTGTTTGATTGTTTTTTTTCTTTTGGCTTTGTTTCTGGTGTTTGTTTTTGGTTTTGTTTTCCTTTTCTTTGTTCAGATGGACTTTGGGTAGCATATTTGGAAAAAATTATTTTAAAGGGCTAATTTATCCACAGCTAATTTAAGGACAGAAATAATTTTTTAGGCCTCTGATTTAAAAAAAATTCCCAAATGCTGTAACAATACAACAGCATGTGTGAGTTTAATATTACTGAATGTGGCAGTACACATTATTTCAGCCTAGAGGAGAAAAACCAGACCACCCTGAAATGCCACTTTTGGATCAATACTGGGTTGCTGGGTCTAGGTCTAAACCAGAGGATTAGGGAATAGATGCAGGCAAGTGCCAGTGGGTAGGGGAGGAGGAAACTAGTGCGTATTGCATATAAAAATAGAAGGCTTTTCAAGAGAGAGGCAAAATACAGCTTTTTAGCTATAACTCACTTAAAACACTTGTTTTTAAAAATAGATTATATTCTTTTAAAACAAAGGTTCCCTGCACTTTGACTTCCAAAATGATTGCAATTTTTAGAAAATCAAGGTATTTTGAAACTGCAAAGTTAAGTGTTAAAATATAACAGAGTTAGAAAAAAGTCCGTATTTTTCTGTCCATTGAATTCAGCAGATGATTTTGCTGTACCGTTTTTCATATTGTGGAAAACAATGGCTGGCTTGAATTGAAGTTCTTATTTCCTGCTCCTTACAGCATCCTCAGTCTAGGAAGCATGTTATACAGATGTGAGACTTTCAGGTATGCCAACTCATACAAAAAGTCTATGTCCCTCTTTAAAATAACATCAGGCTGATATTTCAAAAACCTAAGGCAACATGTGGAGGGACCAAAAATTTCTTATGGAGGTTTTCCTCACTTAGAGATTCACTGTTATATCCTTGTAATTATGGTAATATTTGTTACATGAAAGCGACTTTCTAGTACTGCATGTTGCATTCAAATATTTCTAGTATTGCATTTTAGTATACAAAAGAAAGTATCTTTTGTAACATTGCTAGTCTTGGGATTATTTCAGTGGAGGATGGATATATTTTGTTTCAAGATTAAAGACTGGAAACTATGATACAACAGTAGTAGTATTTGCATGTAAATAAAATCCAGATTTTCTTCCTCAAACTTATTTTCTTCTTCTTTCACTTTTTAATTTTTTTTTTCACTCTGAAGTTTTATTGCTTAAAGTCTTTTAGGCAATCTGTCAGTTCCTTAAGCAGAAAAAAGTTTTCTGCTTCTTTAGGAGTCTGAATGCCCACAATTCCTGAATATAACTGTCTGGGATACTATTATCACATACATAGGACACTAACCCCCAATAAATGGATACATATGGACATAAAAACTTGGTGGCAGATTTTAGGAATACAGACCTCTCTGGAATTGCTACTGTAATTGTAAGGAAATTATTTTTTATTCTAGATAATTATGTCTACTTAATACTTCTCTTGCTAGTATTTATTGTAAGATAAATTAATGCAAGCCACCTTGCTATCACACCCGAAACAAAGTGTGAATAAAATGTGGTCTTTGGGGCTGGATATTTGCACTATTAAACAAATAACCTTTAACTGAATCTATCCAAAGTTTTCTCCTGCAGTCCATGCATATATCAGCTTTTGCCTGGCAAAGAAGACATTTTTCTTTAAGATATGGCAAAAAGAGAAAGCCTGTGGTTTCACTTTCCATTGGTTACATCCCCTGAACTTCCTTCCCTGAAGCACCTCTTTGTGGATCCTTTGGAAATATGAAAATATAAATTACCTCATCAACTAATGGCATCTTCTGTAATCTTAGTGAGATGGCTACTGCCCATGTGTTTCACCAAATTAAAGAGAAGACACTAAGCCCTAACTTTGTGGTGCAGGTGAATATGCATGACAAGGTCAGTAGAGCTTTCTTTACTATCTAGCCAGTGGATCATCCTTATGACTTCTGCAAGTTACAAAACTAAAGCATTTCCACTGAGTGTTGCATCAGGACAACCTCACCTGGGATGACTTCTCACATGATGCCGTGGAAAAATACAATGAAAATGTCAATTTTTGATCTGTTGTACTTCCAGTTTTCACATACATCTCCTTGGTTTAATAACAGCTAGACAGATCACACGTTGGTATCCTATGGCAATAAGGAAGCTGTAACAGCTCCTATCAAAGTTAATCACACATTCTAAAATAAGACAATGACCCTTCCAGCCGTAAATGTTACAATAGGGAAGAAGCTGTTCCAGACGTGGAGTTAGCGTCTGAGCTGGCAACCTGTGCCTTTTGTGTGTTAATTCTCACATGGTCACAGTCATCTACAAGACAGCCCAGGGCTGTGAGGGACAAGAGCACTGGATATGATGCACAGCAGGCAGAAAGCTTGTGTTAAGTTAGAGACATTAAGAAGAAAGTTACAGTGGTGATGTGAAACCCTAGCCTGCTGCAGGGCTGATGCATTGCGGGGTCATGGTGATTCCCCAGAGGATGGAAGGAAATGTTTATTAATGAGAATTTTAAAGTGATACATTGAATACAACATATTTCTAGAAGTCTGCCAAAACCAGCCCTGCTGAACTCACTTCAGTGCAATGTTTGTTGATATTCTGGTGCCTGATTTCCACCAGACTTTTATCTTGAGTTTAGTTACACTATTTTTAAAGGAGGATGTTACTCTGGATAGCTTAAAGAAGTACCTTAATATAGTCAATTTTCACTGTAGATTACTCATGTTGTTTTGGCTCATCAAAGACATTTTTAATTAAGGAATGTGTTTAAAACATGTTTAAGCCTGTCAGAAAGCTGTGCTGACGTTGCCTCTGGGGCCATGTGCAGCACTCCATGCTGGTCTCTGCCGGCTGCCATGCAGTGGGGAGTGTCAGCAGGGCACTGCACTCTTCCTCAGGGCTGGAGCAGAAGTGCTTTTTGGTGAGTCTGGATGCTCATCACACCACTGCAGCCTTTCCCATGACACACTGACCAGTAGCTGACCTGTGTGTCCCACATCCAAAAATAGATGCAATATATAGTCTCTTTCCAATTCTGGCTGAGGAAGAGAGGGATGTAAAAGTAATTTTCTGTGGTAAAACTGAGCTTTCCCAAGGATAATTCCTAACGTCTGTGAACATCTGTCCGCTCTCTGGGGTGGGATCTTGACATTATTTCATGTAAACCAGTCATATAAGCCTCCATATTCTAGTCAACTATTTCTATTTTGGACACTTCAGTGTCCTGTATTAAAAAAAACCCAAAAAACCAACAAACAATTAACTAAAAAAAATCATGCAAAAAACACATACTTTGACCTTATGATTACATTTCCATAGGGAAGCAGTCAAGCTGATGCTGGCCCTTTCCCCATCTCCTCAGAAGGGACTGTAGTGAGAAACCTGGCATTCCATACAAGAAATGCTCTAGAATTTTATTACTCACAATTTAAAATGAGCAGGGATGGAGGGTGATGGATTTAGATAGAAAACCACTATGCAGAAATAAACAAAGACATGTAAGAGGGAGTCAGGCAGTGGTACTCATAGGAAGGGGGACCTGATGGCATTTAGGACAGGACTCTCTAGAGAAGGTGTGCACCATCCCACCACAATAAATGCCCAATGCCAATCTTGATTCTCCTGTTGGTTTGCAGACTGTGGGACACAGCCTCGTAAATCAGCACCTCCTCTTTCCTGTTGGGACACTGCACATTCTCACACTGCTTCTCCTCATGCTTAACATGAAACATGGCAGGAGAGCCATTCTATGTTCTGCTTTTGAGACAGGACAGAACAGGAAGCAGTAGTCACTGCTGAAGACCAATCCAATGAATATGACTTCTCTGGAGGGATGAAGCCTTGCCATGCTTGAGTGGCTGCTGAGTGATTCTGTGTGCTGCTAGAGATCACAGCACTGTCACAACACAAAGCTGGGAATGCCAAACACATGTTTGGGAACTGGAAGGTAGCCTAGTGCGAGGATGAATAAGGGCAAGAAGCAACAGGAGCAGAGAAGGCATTTTCACATTGCCATGCTGCAGCTGATGATTGATAGGATCACAGCTACATTATTGCTAAAAGGAGAACAGACCAGATAAGAAGCGCCACAGTCCCTGACCATGGCAACCAGCAACAGCAGGGAGAGGGCAGGACTCCCCTCCTGGCTCCAGTACGGATGCCTCTGGGTGCCTTTCCAGGGGTGGCTGTCCTGTGTGTACTGATGAAGGGCCCCAGGGCAGGACCACCTGGTGCTGGAGGATGGGCACCAGTGGGTGCTGCGGCATGGCTGCTATGACAGCACAAAGCTGGGTGAAGGAAGGGAACCACAGGCTCCCTGTCACAAGATCAGTGAAATCCTATAGGTTAGGAAAGTAGCTTAATAAATTCCCTGTGGCCTGGGATGTTTAATATGCTGTATCAATAGCAGAGAGTATAAGATGCTTTTGGCAATTCTTAGCAGGAATCTGGAAGATATGAAATAAAGAGATGCAGCAAACCACTGAAGGGAAGTACAATACTCTAAAGACCCATTTGTATCGAGCAACTGCTATGACAGAAAATACATATGTTTGATTCCCCTTGTACATACAAAGAGGTACATAACTGTTAAACAACTCTGAAGCATTTATATGCAGTATTGAGGAGTTGTTTTGTTTCACCCTGGGAATGACTTTTTATTTCTCCAACCATAGATTATTTTTCTCTCTTTGCTTAGAAGTATATACCATTTTGACATTTGTGGGGGTTAAAGGACACTGGAAAATTATGGCATATGGTTGATGATTTCCCTGAGAAATAGTACTCCTTTGGAAAACACTGACTTAATTAAATGCAAAATATTTACATGAATTTATCTATTTCATGATAATCTGACACAAAATTATCTCAATATTTTGTTTCCATGAAGAGGAAACATTTTTTATATTACCATTTAACAGATAGAAGTGTTCCAGTGTCAGTGTTGAGAATGTTTTAGTCTTATCAAAACAAAATGTTTCCAGGAGGTCAGAGAAATAATATTAATTTCTCTCTTTCTTAATATTTTTGATAAACTTATTTTTTCTCTGTCTTTGAGGCAGTGTTGAAATTTCAAAGTCTCAGAATTTTTTCTATGATAGAAATTTCTAGTTATGAGCCATTCAAGTCATCACTTTATTCTACAACTTCTTTTATAGCTTCAGTTTCTCTTAATTTTGTTCTGTAGGGTGCACAGAGTCTAAAATTCATGCCTTCTGTTCCTCTTCACAGATGTCTATTTCAGCTCTAATGACAAAGCATGAAAATCCAGAATCTATTTCAGACCAGTGAAACAACGTAAAATTATTTGGAGAGCAAAACTGAAACTCTGAATTCAAACCAGAAGATATATTTATGTCTTCAAATAAGAACTCTGAAACAAGTGACTCCAACACAGAAACATTCTGCCAGCTGGTGAGAAGAGGGGGAGTGGAAAGAAAACTCCATCATGATTTCAAGCAGTTGTACCGGGAGCTGGCTGGCTGCTTTGCACTGGTAGTCCATCCAGTTCTGTGCCTGGCATTAGCTGTTTCTAGATATTTCATGGAAACAGACCAAAAATTCAGTGTTGACTTGCATATAGGAAAATTTCTTCTTTAGCTAAAATGCAAGAGGTTGGCTTTGTTATACACTGTAGGAGCCAACAGCCTGTCCCAAGCACTAATTTAGTCTGTTAATCCCTGGAGACTCTTCACGGTTATTTTCCAAAATACGCCACTGTGTGACTTTACACGTGCAACAAGATGACTATTTGTAATGCAAAATAATTGGAGTTCCTCCATACCCACAATTTTAATTTCCTGGTTTGGGTTTCACAATCTGTCATTTGCTATAGTGAAAAGCAGTTTCTGATCTCACTTCTCTGTTTCATTTCCATATATACTTAGTACTTCCCTTCTCCAAGGAAAGGAAAATAGGGCAGCCCTCCCTCTTACAGCAAGTATCTCAACAAACTGAACAAGCTTCATCCTAAAATTGTCCAGGAGCAGAGATCCCCTGTAGCAATTGACAATTTACTCCAGTGCTTCAACATGCTCACTCTTGAAAAGGTTGCAGGAGAAATACTTGATTATTTTCTTAGTCTGGCCTTCTGGCATTTTAATCCTATTTCTCTTGTGTTTGGAATTTGTTTCCCTCATCTTTATAGCTATTTTCAAACTAGTTGAGGATATTATCATGTCCCTGTTCAACTTCTTTTCCCAAAACAGTTTTCTTCTGCAAGTTGTGGATCTTTGTTATCATAAAGAGGGAGATAAGCCTCTGACTGTCTGGAAGCAAGTGCTGAACTCCAGTGGCCCAGGGGAAGGGGTCCATGCAGGTCCTTGATTGCAGACTATGTTGGCTGAACTAACATTGCTCCTGCTGACTGTCTCTGACCTCATCTCACAGACCTGAAATGATGAACCCTCCATGGCCTCTCCAGTGTTTCACTGTCCTGATTGCTGGAAGGATTTCCCTAATGATTTTCTATTGCCAATACTTAATTTCAGTAGTTGTTGTCCCTTCTACCATAAACACAAAGAACCCATTATTCCTTTCCATTGCAGTGGCTGAGGAAGTTTTTGAAGACCTACTCTCTGCATTAGACTGAGCACTCTTTCCTTGTAGACCATATACCCCAACCACTTCCATCTTCTCCTCCTGATTTTCTGGTAGTCCAAACTGTACTTTCAGTGCAATTGTACTTTCAATTCCACATTAATCCAAGTGAGGCCTTACTAATGATCAGCAGAGTATTCTTTTATGCTTCATTATCTACATAACAAAAGGTTTTTACAGCCCCAAATTCTTGACTCATGTCCAGCTTCTTATTCATCCTAGTTACCATATGTTTTTGAGAGAACTGAGCTGACAGCCACAGTTGGCTGTCTCCACAGTTGTCTATGCCCGCCCAAAGGTAAAACTTTGCAATTTCCTTCTATTGCATTTTTAGGATCATCTCTGATTTGCAATTACCACAGTGCTCTTCACTATGTGCCCCCACATTTGATGTTGTCTTCAAGTTTAATAAATAGAGCATCTACTCATAAACCTTCTCATCACCTGCAGCATTATGAGAAGATGAAATTGTCTAAGAACCAGCATAGAGTCCATCAAAACTTTTCCCTTCAATTTTGACGGAACCGTTTCTTACCAGTATTGTCTCTAAGGCAAGTTTTGTCCAAATCGTATTTCTACCTGTTGGATTATAAAAGCATCAAAGACACCTTACTGTTAAGGTAAATGGCATCCAACTGATGTAGCCTGCTAGAAGCCTGTCAAGGAAGCTGGGTACCTTGGCAGGCCTTGTTTGATAAATTCAAATTGTTTATAAATCACTGTGTATTCTCCTACAAACCCACATGTACATGTACTCCTCTCAGGAGTGCAATTAGGTTAGTATCCCTCAACTCCTCTTTTCTCTGCCCCTTGGTAAAGTTAAGCATGATAATTGCTTTTCCTATGAGCATGTCCTTTCAAGATCTCAAAGGGACAAGACTCTGAGATAGTTTCAGCCAGATGTCCAGCCTGGGGATGGATCTCACCATGCTCAGATGATCTGAAATCAATCTGATTTGCTTCAGTATTCTTCAACTTGTTTTCCCTGATTCTTCTTCCTCAATTGCAGCATATCTTTTCAGTGAAGACTGAAGAACAAAACAAGACTCTTAGTGTCATCTGCCATCCTTCCTCTCTGTGGAACAGGAGATCAGCATTTTCCTTTGCTTTCTCTCTACCAGTAACACTACCACAGAATAATTTCCTATTATGGTACAGATCACATTATGCCTCTGCCTTTTTGGCTTTTGTCCTTACCTGCTTTTTCAACTCTTTGAAGTTACGCTTAACAATCTGAACTAATTTCCATTTTCTGTGATTTTTTAGTTTTGCTTAATGCCAAGGAAAAGTGATTTAGTTAGTACAGTGAGTCTGGTCCTACGCCTCCTATGTTTCCCCTGGCCAGTTTGTGCTTTTATTGTCATTCACTCTGTGTAACTCCTCTAACCATCAAAGCTTCATTTATGAAATCTAAAGTTTATTGAAATCTGCCTACCCCAAATACATTTTTTTAAAATTTGCTTTTCCATTTGTAAGTCACAGACTTTGTAATTTCATGGTCATCCTAGTCCAGTCCCTAACCTTTATATTTTGTGGGGTCTCACCATGGACTAACCACTCTGCAGAAATTCCTCATTCTGAAAAGTTAGCTGGGAGAGGTATTCATGTTCCAAAGATTTTTTTCCCTGTGCAAGGTGAGGTTAATGTAATTAATACTCTTTCTTAAACAAGCATAGGTATTTAATGACTTTCTCTTCTTGTGTTCCTTCTGCCTAACTTGTCCGGGGATGCTACTAGTTAAATGAATCTGATAGTGGTGATTGAGTCCTAGAATTTTTCCAGTATCATCAGGGCAACCCAGACACTTTTGGTTAGGAGAAAATTAATATGCAAAAGCTGTTCTTCCCTCAATTAAATCACAGCTTCTTTTTAGATAAGCCAACATGAAGCTACAAGAATGCTAATCAATGTGGGACACAAAGAACAAAGATTTTTCCCTCTCTTCTGCAAGTCTACCCTCCCACTTAATTAAAAAATAGTCTTCCTAGGAGGATAATGAGGAAAAAGAGGGAAGCAGGGAGCAGAAGTAATGAGAATCAGAGGAGAACCTGTGCTGAAACAGAAGGTATAATTTTGACATTTCCTGATTCCTTTTGGAATTAAATAATCACACTATCATGCTGTGACCTATTTTTTTTCTGGATTTATAGGACTGATCTGTGTTGTCCAACCCTCTCCAGCTGTGGTCACACAGGCTGAGCAATGCTTAAGGACCATCAAGGTCCCTGCTCAGTGAGCACAGATGGCACAGCTGACACAGGTCTGTGATACGATACCACTGCGTAAAACTCCTGTGTGAGAGTTTGCAAATCCTCCCATTTGCAACCCCTGGGGTTAAAGGAGGCAAATAAACTAGGGCTAAAGCCGGGAAAAGTTTCTGGTACTCCCCAGCTCCCTCTGTGCTGGAGTGGCAAGAGCATTCCTGCTTGCTGCCCTAGAGAGAAGCAGGTAGTGAGCACCACACCACTGACGATTAGAGAGGAAAAGGAGGGTTTCATCATGGAGCCACATCATATTCTGTTCAGAGTTAAATGGGAATTTTGTGACAAAAGAGGAGAGCAGGAACGCAAATGCTGCCTATAAAAGTGGTTGCCTGCCTTAAGAACTGTCTCTAAGGCAGGTCACTTTACTGAGATGTGCCAGGAGAGAAAACTGCAGAACATTGTTGTTTCCCAGAAACCCTTTGCCATATTGAAGAAGTTACCAAACTCCTAAAAATAAAACAATTAAATAAAACTAGAGGCTTGGCAGGTGAGGAAAAGATGGATATGAATAGCATTTAAGAGAGACAAAGCTGTGGGAGCTGTTAAACTCCAGCAACTTTAATAGCTACAACAGCTTAAATCCTTACAAGTCATCCTACCAACAAAGTCTACCTAAGTGCAGCAGCAAAATAATGCCTCAAAGATGGTTTCCCTTCATTTCATTTGCCCTAGCTAATGGGGGAAAAGAGGAAAAATTAATATTTTATCACCAAATAAATAACTGGTGCATGGTCCTTAGGTTAATACTTCTCTCAAACAACATACATTGTATGAAATGAGAAGTTCACCTAACCACTAGAAAGTAGCTACTTTATTGAAATAAAAAAAAAAAAACTTAACAGAATAGCAATGAGAGCTGCTGGAGTACTCTTGGTGATTTTTGAAGGTGATGCTTTATCACTTCACCTTGATTGTCCTTGGGAAGCTATCTTCTCTACCTGCCAAGGTTTCCCAGTTCTTTATTAAGTTTTCATCCAGCAAAAACTGGACTCTTGTTCTTCAGGAAAAGCTGGAGAAAATGGATTTTTCAAACCCCTCATTATGCAAGCTGTCTCAGAATACTGTCACAAACACAGCATCCCAGGGGCAAACAGACACATTAACACATTTTGTACTCTCTGGGCTATTTCCCAGATAGCATTATTCCCATGGTAGACACAAAACACTACTATTTGTTTTGAAGACCTTTCCTATGAAGGAAAGAAAATCCTTCAAATAATTGCATAAGATTGGGCCATTTTCAAAATACATGTAGTTCAGATGGAAAAAATCATTGCTCTACGAATATTCAGCACTACAAATTGTTCTCAGTATGTAGAACAGCATAAACTTTTCACCAGTAAAACTATAAAACAAGAAAAGTAAACCAATAAAATTAGGTAAAACCAAGATGTTCCATATCCTATTTTGGTGTCTAATTACTACCCAGAAAAGCTTCCATTAAAAATAAAAAAAACCAACAACAACAACAACAACAACAAAAAAAAACGTGTCTCATGGTTAACTTGTCCCAAATATCTAGGGGCAAAATCAGTGCATTAAAGGCTACTACAGCTTCTGAGAATCTCTCTATATATTTTTTGTGCCAACAAAAAAGTCACATATTTAATGAAAAGTCACATATTTCAATGAAAAATTTCAGATATCCAGTATATGTCGCTTCTACAATGATTGTTTTTTGAATGAAGGTTATTCATATTTAAAGAAATTAATTTGAGAGCCTACTTGCAACCCATTTTCAGCTTTGTTCATGCACAGTACTTTCAGGTACCTATATATCTAACAAAGCAACAAGTAGTACAGTCAGAGATTACTAAACACAGTCTACCTCTTCCCTGACCAAACACAAGCTATCAGTATTTCTTTCCCTTGTTTCACTGAGTCCTTTTCTGCTCAGCAGCAGGTAAAGCAAAGACTAATGAGGAAGGAATCACCTTTCAGATATGCTGGGTCATTGCATCAGGTTTTTCAAATGTCTTCTCTTTTGGGAGATGAGGGGGCTCAGTGGGGGCTGCTAAGATGGAAAAATATCAATGTATTACTCATCTTATTCAAGATGCCAGTGTGATGCAGTCTGTACTGATGCAGTAAGTGGTAAGACAAGCCACTTAATGAAGCTGGGAAATGATTAAATACCAGCACTCTTAACAAGAAAAGAGACATTTTCAGGATAAGTAATTTTGCAGCTTTGCCCTACAGACATTTCATATGACAAAATAAGCACTGGAAATAAGGATGGAATATCAGATACTCTACTTTGCTTCAGTCACTATGTTTCACAGCTGTTGTTGTTCTGGTAATCTTCCAAAAGAAAAGCTGTATTGTTTTGTTGGCAATTGAGGCAAGTCAAGAACAGCTCCACTGAAGTAAGCAAATTGTGATTTAACTGTGCAAACCCAACAGCACTACAGTGCCACATAAAGCCAACCTGGTGCCCAAGGGAAGTCTGGTGGTGTTTGGTGGAGGCAAAGCACAGCTCCTCCACGAAGGAGCCACAGAGTCATCCTGTTCATTAAAGGTCTTCATTAGTCACACGCCCCATATAAGCAGGAGTTTTAACTTCCCAAGAGCCATAGTGCATTCTTCTGGACTCCCTTTGCACTCAAGAGGGAATAACTGGATGTTCCATTCTGCTTTCTTCTTTGAAATGCCTGAAGAGTGGAACAAGTGTCTACAAAACACAGTGCAATAGCAGCCTTGCAAAGAAATGTGCAGCAACTTATACTGTGGGCAAGAAAGTAGCCTTACAGCCAGACTGTAAGCCAGGACATCAGGATGTGGCTCTTGTGTTCTGCTAATTGTTTGCAGGTATCTAAGTGTTTGTTAGCTATTACATTTCCATTCTATAGAAAGGAAAAAGTTGAGGCATGTATGAAGAGTTTGCATGGTGGACATTGGTCTGATTTGGTGATATTTTCTGTCCATACACTGTAAATTTTAAATAAAAGCTTTTAATGAACCAGCGTAACACAGTGTCTCTCTGCTATGCCTGAAGTTTTGCATTGCCTTAGGCAGAATAATTTTGACTATACCAATCCCTGATAATTGAAGGTCTCTTGGTAGAAATAATGTATTACAAACATTTAGGAAAAAGTAGCTGGTAAGAAGAAAACAAGTTTTTGAAACTTGTTTTGTGAGAAGTAGACTTCAATTATTAAAACCCATTTTCAATTCATTCTTCCAGGGAATTTATACTGTTTTCAGTGACTGCTGTCCACACCAAGCTGGACTCTTTACCTGACCTTTGATGCTACACATGAATGAAAAAAATCTCCCTGATAGCGCTAACAGGGCTAGGAAAATAGAATAATTTTTTTGTGACATAGCTTCTATATGATTAATGATTCACATTTGTAAAGCTGTTTTTAAGTGGCGAAGAGCAGAGAATGACATGGGAGTTTTGAATGTGGGGTCATTGCTCCTGAAATTACTTGTCTAAAAGATGATAAAAGGAGACTTGACTGCTGCTGCTTGCCTGGAAGACTACAGAACATTGCCCACAGCCTTAAAACTGGGCTTTCAGTGACCATATGCATGACATAACAAGTTACATCTGATGTGGTGGTTACTTCCAGCCTTTGGCAAGCAGAAAATTTTAGATTGTGCCTATGTGAAAGTACATCTATTTCACAAGAAGAAAACAGAGCTGAGGATCATCATGTTCTTGGCATGGTAACACCCTGCAGTTCTCCACAGCTCTCCCCAGAAGGTGATACCAATGAGATAAGGGCTCAAAGGCATGAGGGGTTTCCCTTGCACATTTTGGGGCATAAACAGGGTACACATGTAAATCCTGTGGGATCTTCACTGCAACATTTCCTAAAGTCAGAATTATGTTATTTTTTATTTATTTTCTCAGCTGGAAATCCCATGGCATGAAAACTGGATTGCCATTTTAACAATTATGAACCACTCTCCCACATCAGAAGTGATCTCTTATTGCTTATGGCTGGCCTCATGCAACCCGTCTGAAAGGATGCTTGGAGGGTGGAGAGACTGCACTGGTTTCCCCACCTGGATGCTGCAAGCAAGATGAAACTTACATGCCCTATTCTACTGGTGACACATTGTTGCCCTGCAGCAGCTGATGCCTGGTATGCATATCTAAATTCAGGAACCTTCTGCCTTTCTGGGCTTACTCGAGGTGTGCCAGGTCACAAAGCTCAGAAGTCATCAGACGAGTCAGAAAACCATTAGCCTTTTGCTGTAATTTAGTAGTATTTCATATTGTCCTTCTATTGTTTTGGAACTAAGAGCTTCATATTCAACTGAAATCTCATCTGGGTTATTAAGACTGCTCCTTTATCTAATGGACCTACAGAAAAACATCATACTGCAAGCCAGACTGCCCACCCACATCCTGATTGCAATGTGGATTCTTGGGAGGATCACTTGTGTGAAATTCACTGTCCTGATTAATGAGTACCCTTACATATAAAGAGCAGAAAGATGAACTCCTACAAGGAAACAGTACTTGCAGTTTTCTAAGTATGTTTTTAAAAAAGCATAAGATTAAAACTGAATTGAAAACTTCTAATATAAGCCTAGGGCTCCAAGATTTAATTATAAGTTATTTTCTCTGGTCTCTTATTTGACATGAGTGTTACATGTTCCCCTACATATGTTTACATATTACCAGTAACCCATGTTGACTGGGAATATCTGTCTATTCACACTTCATGCAGTAAAGGTTCTGTAGACAAGTTCATGTTTCCCAAATGGGTTTCCTACAAACAAAAAGTTCTTTAAATAACCCAGCAATAACTCCACCATTCAGGACACTTTCCCTGAGCTACACTCCAAGATGTCACGGTCTGACCTGGAATTGCTTTCTCTCTCTGGTACCTGTTTGCAGACAGTTTCTTTTGGTGTTTAAGATCTATGTTACAATTTGAGTCCATCAGTTGATTATAGACTTAGATGCGTGACAGATCACTCAATCTTGGAAAACCTAGGCTCTAGTCCATGCTTCTGGTCCCCACTCCCTTTTCTAGTCATTGTTTGCCTTGGTAACATGCATGTAAAGTCTTTGAAGCAAAGAGTATATATACTGTGCACAGCACCAGGTGGAGTGATGCAGTCCCCCTGGAGATTCAGTAGAAATCCTGAATTCCTGACTCACTGCAGAGAATGACAGCAGGAGAAAAAAAAGAAATAAAACAAGCCCCGTGGTTAATGGGCAAAGATAAGAAAACCACCATAACGTTAAAGAGATTCATCAATTGTTTGGATTTTGACAGCTGAATTAAAGAATAATACTCCTTTAGGAATTACCAATGAAAGCTATTTAATTGATGTAGGTGTGTCACACCATGAGCCTGAGGCCTCTCAAGCCATGTCTTCAGATGCACCATATCTCAGCTGCCATGGCAAAATAAGAAAAAAAGAGCGAAGAATTCTGAAGAGCAAAATTTCACTTGGTATTCTAAGGGGCACCAATGAAGTTCTTGTCATTCAATGAGAAGCAATTCGTGTATCAAAGAGCTCAGCTCACATCACACTAAATGTGTGAGGAAGATAATTACACAAATGAACACTGGAACACAAGATGTTGAAAAACTGCTGAAGTACCTTGCTTCAATAATGCAAGAAGTCTTTGGCAGAGGTAAGAGTTTAAGAGGGGATTCTGCACTTCATTCTCTCATGGCTGATTTCTTTCCTTGAGGCAATTCCCAGAGACACACTCTGTACCACCTATGTTACCTAGATGAATGCAGAATGCAAAGACTTGGTCCTCTTAACTCTCTCCACTAGCATTGACTGCAAACTTTCCCATTGATGTGCTGGTTTTGCCTAGAGGGTAAGTTATTATTAAAAACATTTTATTTCAGTATGGATTCTAGTAGAGAGGTAATACATGGCTACAATAATGTATGCCTATAGAACTCACTCCATTTAAGTGTCCATATTTTTTACTGGTAAAAACATCAATCCACAAAGAGAAGCTTTGCTTGTATAGCTGCATTAGTAAAAATGCTCTAGTATAGAGTTGGCATAATTAAACAAACTTTCATGTGGAGGACTAAATGCATTTTCCTGGGAATGGGACAGCATGAACATGGTATTGCTCTGCCAGATCTTCCAAACCATTTACAATCTAAAAAGGCTGTTTTTACAGCTTTTTGAAGTTTCACTAGTGAATCAATTATTCAGAATCAGTTTCATCTGTTTCAGATAGTCTTTTCCTTGGCAGGTACTTTGTTTTTGAATTTACTCGCTTTCTTAGGACTCTGGTAGTGTATTTAGGTGAATTTGTCCTGAGGTAGACTGAGAGCTACAGAGGAAGGGAGAACAGATCCCCATTCAAGCCACAGAAGACCCATGTTACTGGCACCTAGAGCATATCAGACCCCTGTCCACAGATGAGTAGTACCCAGGTGTACCAATTTCAGTGTATACCTACCTTCCACTATCTCATAGCTATGACTCCTTGCATATCAGGTAGTCTTCACTGGCTGAAGGACTTCTAAAACCAAGTATGTTTTTGTCTAAGTCTGACTCCAATGCCTCGCAAACTGGAATTTACCTTTCACTCCAAATATTCTTTTTAAGACATTGATGATGTTCTAAAGTCATAATCCAATACTCCAGTTGCTTGCTGACCAAACTTTGTAACACACAATATGCTTTGTTCAGGAGTCCTAACAGTAGGTCTGGGTATTGATTACGTGGAAATCCCTCATAAAGCTCTGCTTTATCTGACCTTGAACTAACTTTTTATGTTTTTGATTTTGCAAAATTTTTGAGTTTTCGTTCTTTCCTCCCTCTCCTCCCCTCCTCTGTTGCTTGGATGCTCCTTACATCTTTGTTAAGTCCTTTTTCACCTGTGGCCACAACAGGTCACAGTAGACACCATACAAGTCTTACTTTGAAATGGTTTAAATCCATGTGTATTTGTTGTATAAAGTCTCTTGCTGCCTCCACTTATAAGTCCCTATCTCTCCCCCATTGGTTTTGCTGCCCCTGTGCACCTGTCATACCATGTCAATTCTCTACTTCAAGTTCTTCAAGCAATCTGCTGCTGGGGCCAGATTCCTCAGTATCTTACACTATAGAGCCATTTACCATTTCGGTCTACAAACCTGTATTTGTACATGGCAATGAGCATGTTTTACCTCTGTAACATGCTGGTCCAAGTGCTCTGAATGTCCCTCGTTGTTGCTTTGGTCACATCAGTCATGTGTTGTATTCTTGGATATCTACATGTTTTTTCTGAATGCACTAAACCCCTCTGAACAAGCTTCTCAGCTTGTTTGCATTTTAAAGGGAGACCATGATACATGCGCAAGTCAATTACTGTCTGCTCCTGAACATGTCTCCTTGGGACTTTTTTCTTTAATTCTCTGAAATTCCTTACATGTGTCCCTTTTTTTATCAATCAGGATTCCTTACTGCACATCCAGTCTTTCTTTGCCTTTAGTGGACCATCAACAGGGATTTGCTTTATTATTCACATACTGTAGGAGTTAAAATACCCTCCAGGGAACGTGACTTGCTCTTCAGACTGCAGATATTTTAAAATCGAGGCTCACACAGCCAATGCCCACTGGGTGGCTCCAGACACTGCACCTTGCCCCACCTCCACCTACTCAGTGCTAGCCCAGCTCTGTAGATGTATCAGTGCTGGAGATCAACAAGACTGACAGGGCAGAGCCTGGGGTCATAAACAGATGATACACCAGACACATTAGCAATCGTTACTGGTGAATATTTGCATCATGGTAGTGCCCAGAGGCCCAGTAGAAGGTACCTGTGCAGGATGAAGCATCAAGGCTTAAGTTCCACACATTGCCCTTGAGGCACTTAACTGAGGTGCCCAAAATCAAGAGAGAGAGGCTTACACAGGCCACAGAGGTGATGCTGTTCTCTCACTGGCTGCATGGCAGGCCAAATGAGATGATGATTCAATGTAGGTGACTTATTTAAGCTCTTGGAATTCAACAGGATTTAAGACCAGAACTGCAGCTGTGTCTTCCCTGGCTCTATGGTCACATGTGTGTGAGCATGTGTGAATGTACACTACATGTCCTGACCTCAGAATTTTATCTACACGCACACATGCATGTGTACACTGCATGTTCTGGCTTTTCTAAGTCCAGTATGTAAAGAGTGGTTTGGCAGGGAAGAGAGAAGTCCTTTGATTTAATTTGAAGAGAGACTAATGATCCTGTAAAGCAATAAAACAAATTCATGCTGTTGCTTAACTCTGTGCCTTTTCTTTCTAAATACACTCCTGGTTTGTCATGTCTTACAAGATTGTGCACATGTAGGTTACCTTCACACAAACTTGTCTTCCTGTTATAGAATTTCCACAATTTTATTTTTTTCCATCTACCAAGTGCTATATGAACCAACTGTATGTAAGGGGCTGTTTCACCTGTACTACCCTGTGTTAGGGCTGGCATACAAGCAAAACAAACCAACCAGCCAATCCCAACAAAAGTAAGCATAACAAGGAAAGGAATGGACTCTAGTCAGTTTTATTTTACTCCAGGCAACTATCCCATTTGGACTATGATTAATATTTAATTTGGATGTAGTGAAGTTCAACAGTTTCCCACTCTTCATGCTATAATACAGTTTACTGCTTCAGGAAACCCCTGTCAGTTCTACTAGACTTAAAAGAGGTGTGAGGATCTTAGGTGGCTTTGCATCTGCAGAGATTCAATATATAATACATGCATAAGGAAGAGATTTCCCCATCTGGCTAACACCATCACATTAAGAGACATGCACCTTTTGAGCTTTGAAGTGTTACAGCCAAGGAGGCTCAGGAGTTTTTAATTTGATAATATTTCACTATGTCTCATCTAGTATGGCAACAGAAACCCTGTCTTGCACAAAATGTCCATTTTATTGAAAGGCTGCAGTTATTGAAATTGCATTTTTCTTGCTGAACCTGACCTAGAGGTATTGCCCCTTTCACATGGGGGTGAAGCATGTGAGATAGTGTTAACTCATATAGAAAGTGATGGCACTTTACCAGTGTTATCTTGCTCAAAAGATGCATCCTTGTGTGGTGGTTTTAAGCCCAGCTGAAGATGAAACACCACAAGAAGAAATTAACTCTACCCTAGCTGAAGCCAGGACAGCTTGACCACCTGCTTCCATTCTCAAGGAACTTGTCTCTAAATCCGTAACACACCAACATGGGTTAAGTGTCCGAAGCAGTAGAGATTAAATATTCTTTGCTATGTACAGGCAGAGTTTGGGGATTTCTTTTATAGCTGACTCTCAGATTAGGCAAATGAGTGTCTTTATCAGTGTCCATATATGGTACACATATTTAAGGAGAGCAGACGTAGGTGATGTGGCAGGAGTCTGTGCTCCAATGAAGAGTCTATCATTTGCTCCATTCTGTAAGATGCATAGAAATCATTAAGTTATTAGAAACTAGCAATGCCTAGGAGTTGTGGAAGATCCAGAGACTGCTACTATTAAACCCAGGACACCAGCATTTAAGCAACTGTTAAGGCACTGGCATGTCATTCTTCTACTTTAAATAGGAGTTGAGTATCAGAGCTGAAGTAGTAAGCTGTGTTATTATTTTTAGTGTTGGCTTGTTGCTTCTTTTTTTTTAAGTATTACGTCTGAATATATTATACCATATGAAAAAACTTCAAATCCATTGCCACCCAGCAAACCCTAGTTCATTGCTTTTCTTCATCATGAAAGTTCTGAGAAGTTCTCTAATCACAATGCAGAGCAGGTTCCTTTGAAAACCTGTACTTTCCTGGCTTTTAGGCTTTTTGCCTGATTTTGTTTTGATCTCTGTTTTTCTGAGAAATGTATCACATATGAAAAACCCCATCAAGAGTGCAATGGGATGTGAAGGTTGTGCTCTTTTGTCAGAGGGAGTGCTAAAATTGGAATCTGCAGGCCCACAGCATACAAGAACTGGTGTTGATCAATCTTAGTGGAGAACTAGAGAGAAGGCTTGGGGATGAACAGCTACGCCTGTGCACAGAGTTTGATAATCCCTCACCAGGTGAGCAGAATTTGAAGACACTGCATGGCCATGAGGAGACATTCTTGGGAGTTCACACTTATAGAGCTCACTCAACAGAACTGGTCAGCTGGGAAGCATATGGAGCTACACTGAAGGCTTACCTCCAGCTGCATCTGGCATTTTAGGTAAAAGCCAAAAATGCTGATAATTTTCTCCATCTGACATCAATGTGAAGCTGCAAAATAAAACACACTGTTCTCTGCACTAGCATAACTTCAAAAACTGCTCATATTCCTCTGGAGGTTAAGACTGAAGGGAAATAGCTGAGACCTGGCTAAGGGGAGGTTTACATTGTCTGCTACAGGGGAGCTCTGAACTGCTGGTTTTGACATCAGATGATCCTTCTCTTGAAGGATGCAGGTGCAGCTGTCTTAAGTTCCCTCTCTCTCTCTTTCTCTCTGTCATGCAAAGACTACAAGTGACAGTGCAAGACAGACTAAATTATATACAGAGTTCAAAGTCTGAAACATGTTAGGTTTTTATCATGGAAAGAAGATGCAGGAAACAAACACTGGCATCAGAAAGAAATGAAACAATGGATGCCTGAAGAAGAGAAAATGCTGAAGATGCAGCAGCTACAACAACCTCAGCTGAACCATGAATCTGTACTTGCAGAACTTTTCGATGAGAAGAGATTTTAGCATAGACCCTACCTAGCACCATGGATCTGTGAGGCACTCGTGTCTATTAATAAGATGTATTAAGAAGGTTTTATTTTCTGCACATCAAATCAGCTTGGGGAAGGTTATCTTCTCATGGCCTAGCCCAGCTTCTCTGACAAAACTCAAATCTAAGAATTTACCTGTAAGATTCAATTGCAGTAATGGGAGAAGATGATGTTTCTGCTAAATTTGAAGAAATTCTACCATATTTTGCATCTGCTTCCACCTGGATTTGGACGTATGTGTAATACTGGTAAGCAGACAGAGACCAAGCACAGTAGAACAACAGAGTGCACAACCAAGGCACCTTTTTCTTGGGAGAAGTGGTAAGCTTATATTCAGCTTACATTCAGCATCTATTTTGCATCATGTAAGCTTACAGTCAGCATCTATTTTGGTCTCTCAGGTTGAGTGTTTTTCTTAGAAGCTGTGCTTCTCCTGCACTTCCTTTCATTAAGCATCTTTCCGTTCAGCACTCTGGGATGGGAGTTGCTGGGAATCAGGGATTTTTTGCATGCATTTACTACCTGCCCACATCAGCAAGATAGCACCAAGCACCAAGGATGTGCTTGCCCCAGGAAAGAGCTCATGCCCTCTGCCAAAGCGCAGACCCTCCCATCATTAACACTGGAGCTCCCCTTCCATATTGGACCACCATGGAAAAGTTTTCTCCTAGAGGTGACGCAGCAGTGGCTTATCACCAGCATGCAGAAAGGCGAAGCATTTCACAACCCCAAGGGGCTTTTGCAAACATTAGGACCTTGGATATGCTGACAGCTGAATAGTCCTGAGCAAAGAACAAGGGATCTGCTTACTGCTTGGCCTCCGTCCTGCACTGCTTCACCTGAAAGAGCTGTCACAGCGCCATAGTGCCACAAGCGGCTCTTGTGTGTATATTTTGGGGATCCAGAATCCACTGGTTTAAGCTATCTGTCTGGTCCACAGGTCCAAAATGAGTGAAATAATAATTTGTCACTCCTTGGAGTTGTCAGGTACCTCAAATAAGTTTAAGGGAAGGGAAATGCTTTTCATTCATTTTTCACTCCTTTACTCTAATTTACTCCAAACCTAAGGTAACTGCAAAAAACAGGAAACAAACTTGTACTTGGAAACAAACTCAGAAATGTTTGCTTTTCTCTACCACTGATGCAGGATCTTTATAATAACATAAAAAAACCTAAATAACTTTATGTCTACGAGCAGTCTGTGTCAAGAGATATCATGTCAAGCTTCACTCTGACATTGATACAATGGTGCCTCCAGTCTTCCAGCCAGGTTTCAAACATTTAACAACCTTATTCCACTACTGACAGAGATCCAGTCCACTAAAGACTCAATGAATGTTGAATAACAGGTTCAGTCTTCTTGTTAAGTCCATTGGACCAACCACTTTTTAAAAAGAAATGCAAGAGACAAAGGATTTTTACATGGGGCATCTTATCTTTTCTGAAGACTGAAGTCAGGCAAGCAGGAGTGCTGGAAATCCAGGACCAAAATTATTCAGCTCTTTTGACTCCTTGATTTTCACTTTCCATTCTTGGTTGCAAGGATTCTAAGCATATTAAACTAATCCCAATTGTCAAATCACTGTTCTGCCTGTAATCCACAGTTACACCTTTCATATGCCTGCATCTTGTCCTCAACTTGCACTCCCTGTTTTTTAACTTGTATGTACATCATGTACTTTTATGCCCTCCTGATGTTAACTGAAAGCATTATAGTAGCATTAAATTATTTGCATTGCATTATTTGTTCTGCTTTATTCCTCTTTTTTTTTGATGCTGATTTTTTTCCATTGCTTGACATGAAGTGCACAAAAATGCTGAGTAATATAGGCATTCTTCTTTAAAATGCTTTTGCAGACAAGGGAGCTCATTAAATCATTACACTTACTCATGTCTAAGTTGAGTCATATGCACATATCCTTACAAACTGAAGTATCTGATTTCCAGTATCATGATAAAATAACACAGAAGTCTAATAAATAAGAAGCAGTCTGTACCCTTACGCATTTTTACTGCCTCAGTTGAAATTAAACACTTCCCACACAAAGGAGAACTGGTTACACTAGCTTAAGAATAAACATTAGAAGAATGTTTACATCTTGCAAAATGTATGATTTTAGTGAGAAAGTCACTTAAAACTGAACTAGAGTGAGCAATATGCAACCAAAGAATTTGTGTGATGTTAAAGGCCTTAAAGACCATCCACAAACCTAGTGCTGGCCTTACTGCTTCTCCAAAAGGTGTTGATCTTTTCTGGACAGCACACATCCTCATGAGCCCAGCAGCTAAAAAAGCCCACCTGCATGAGTGGTGTGTAGAAGTAGCACTCTCTGTCATGATGATGGGATGTTCTGCTGCAAGAGGAAAGGGATGACTTCCCATTCCCCCCTCTTGAAGCAGGGTCATGGTACTGACTGCCAGCAGGTGCTGGACATTGCTCCTTACAAATAAGCTTCACCTTGATTTGAAAGGAAATGCAAATGGTACATATATTTTAATA
The DNA here is from genome assembly GCA_013397375.1 of Toxostoma redivivum. Taxonomy (NCBI): domain Eukaryota; kingdom Metazoa; phylum Chordata; class Aves; order Passeriformes; family Mimidae; genus Toxostoma; species Toxostoma redivivum. Next base: position 97,552 of record VXBI01009531.1, read on the forward strand.
ATATATTATGTATTTTTAGATATATTTTCCAGTATATGTATCCCAAGATTTTTTCACAGACATATTGATAGTGCTGCTGCTCTGTGCTTGCACATATGATGCAGTGTGACACTAATGAATATGCAAGATCCATGGCACAGTGGTTTTACAGTCTTGTGGAATCAGCCTTAGGGCTGGTCTTGAAGCAATTTGCTATCCTCCAGAACCAGCTTGGTCTGTCCTCTGTCACCCTTGTTGAGAGGGTTTGGGCTTTTTCACAGGGTTCTCCTGGATACTGCCTAGTGGAATTCCAAAGGACCACTGATCGCCTGCAAACATTAACAGGTGAACAATTCCCCTGTAATCCTCCCCCCTTGGTTCTCTCCTATGAATGTGGAGGGAAAATGTAGTGCACAGACAGCAAAAAAAATACTTTCAGGATGAGTCCATTCTACTTCACTCCTCAGGATAATGGGCTTGACATATCTCTTCTTCTTTCCTCTTCTACAGCCCTTTACCTTCCTAGCCTATTTTGATGGGCTCTGGATATGCCATGTTGTCATGGATGCAAATTGTAATTAGACTAATGACCTTGACTTCTGCTGTCTAATCTCTACAGTTCAGATGTAATATTTTCTCAATTTAAATTAAAATACTTCTTTACTATCTTTGGAATTGCCTTGGAAAGACAACAGGGAAGTTAAGCTTGTTAGTGTGGTTTTCACACAAATGTCACCTCAACTCAGGAGAAAGTAGCTAACCTGTCATTTGACAGATAAGCAGTCACAGAAGAAGAGAGATCTGTTGCTTTCAAATATTCAAAAATTTGATTCATAGCTGCAGTTAAGGAAGCAAAAAGGCAAACCATAGGAGCAAAGGTTTTACAGAGTCCTTCATCCTACACTTTGAACTGATTAAACAAAGAGGTTTCAGTGCCTTCAGTGGTGGTACTCATATAGCTGCAATTAGCCACTCTCTGATGTGTTTTGCTGGATGGGGTTAGGGCTCTTAGCATGCTACAGCATTCAGCACTAAATGAAATATGGATTACAGTACATACTTCTGAAGTCCATGTATTCTTTCCATTTACAGTATTAATTTATGAAGTAAAACATCAGATATCGTATGAAATCTGAAAAAGTTTTCTTGCCTTATGTTACGACAAACGTAAAAGAACAATACACATTCTCAGATCAGTTTCAACTAACATGAATCACAGGACAAAGACCAGTAGCATGAGGTAACTCTTACATTCATGCTGATCTATATCTTCCACATAGTAGTCATTTAGCATTATCCAGGATTAGGAAAGGTTTGCTTGTCTATATCCCCAAAGTAACATTCTCATTGACTTCTCCAAGAAATTTCACAAGAAACCTGATATAAGGCAAATTGAGTTCATCAGATGCTAAGTTAATTCCTCAACCCTTGGGCTACTGGTCCTATTCCCTTTTCTCCATTGTAGCCCCAGATGATGTATTTGTAAAAGTTGTGTTAAAAAGTTTTATCAGCTTTTGCCAGCTGAAAAAACCTCTAAATTTACATAACCTAAATGGTAGAAGCAGCTCTGGAATTTACTCTGTGAGGATTAAAAGCACTTTCCTTATGAACTTTAGAGCTCTTAGTTTGTAACAAAACAAGGAAAAACACAAAAAAGAGGACAAATGTCAACTCAGACTGCAATGAGAAATGGATAAAAGGGAATCACTCTTATATGCAAACCTTGCTTCTAAAAGCAGTAGGTATTTGATCTGCTGGTGGCATCTGCTGTTGCATTTCAAAAAGTTATTTGCACCAGTGAAATGAATGCAAAAGGATACTCTCCCTCTTTGAACTCATTTTGTCTATAGGAGGTGTAAAGGAATGGAGAATCTCTTGAGTGTTGATCATGTCATACACATGCATCTGAAGGGGGAACTTGGCCCCCTTTTCAGCTACCTCATGAAAGAAATCTGTAAAAGTCCATTAAACACAAAGATAATACAATGAGTCTATCTTGAACAACATGGACATCTAGGAGACAAATGTTGGGCATATTTGGCTATATGTGTGGCTGCCTTTTACAGCCTTGCCTGGGCAGCTGCCACCAGCTGCTGCCAGAGATGGGGACCTAGCCAAGGAAAGTCTCCAGCCTTCATGGGAGTGACTGTTCTTAGGCAAAGCTAAAGGAAGCTGTCCCTACCTGTATATGTTTTCTTCCAGCTTTTTCACCTTCAGCTCATCCTCTTCTGACTGCTTCCTTCTGGCTTCTTCCTCTTCTGCAGAGCCAGCAGGAATTCCCTGTAGCAGCCATTTTTCCCGAAGAGCTTTTGACTGTAATGTAGAAAAATCCCATATCTTAGGTATAGACTGAAAAAAATTACCTGAAGATTGAGAAGAAGCTGTCTTTGCTTCTGAATAATAGTTTGTCCCCACTGAATTTCTGCTTATTGCTTCAGACAGTTGATAACAGCCAAACGATCAGCTGTTTACTCAGATGTCAGGCCTTTCACATTGAGGAGTGTCAGTTTTACAGGATGCAGTTCATTTACCATCAATGCCTTAATATTAAGCTATTTTTAGTTCCTAATAAATTAGCAAATTAGCAAGTCCTGTACAAACTGAAATTTTTGAACCAAAGTGTGGATTTCTTGTGAATAAGAAGGCATGTGCTGGAAGGACTAAAATATTAAACTTTTTAAAGCTTCAAAAACAAAAGATCAGTGTGCTCTAAATGTAACATTTTTCATGGAGTATAAAATTAGTCTCTTATTAAATCAATCAAAGATGTTGTTTTTTATTTATACATCAGATGTGTTTCCATATATTTACAGGCAGACAGACAGACACATGTATACATAAACATGAGCACACACATCATCTCTTGGGCACACACAAATCAGAACAAATGAAAAGAAGTCTTCCAGAAATCGTTGAAGGGTTGCCAGCACACAGCAACACTTGCAAAAAGCATCAATATCTTTCACGCAACAGAATTATTCCTGGGAATTTTGTTGTGCTTTCTATGCTGAAAATGTGGCTACAACCTCACCTGGTTCCTGTTTAATGCAGCTGCAGCTTATCCAGGGTAGTTCACCAGTGGAGGTGGACTGGTTGAAAGCCATGCTTTACACAGCATACATGACTGTGCTCCTTGTCTGGCCCAAATCCAACAGAGGAATGCAGCAGATAGGATGAGGAAGACCAGGAGCCCAAAGCTAAACAGGACTTTGCCCCTTGGCAAGAAGGAAATTGAGATGGTGGAAAACATCAGCCAGGAGACCAATCAAATTTTCCCTTGCATTGATCAGTAAAGGAGAGCCTTGGTTTTGAATTTGCAAAGTGATTGGCAATGTAGTTCAAGGAACCAGCTCCTCTTCTGCAAAGAGGAGTTAATCAGGAAATCATCAGTTCGAGGAAATTGGATTTCAGAAGCAGCCCAAACATGCCGTATGTGTCCTTTCAATGCTATGCTTGTTGCTGGAATGGAACCTGACTTGTGCAAACTATGTGTAAAGGGAAAACACCACCAACAGCAAGCTTCAAACCTTGCCCAAAATAGAAACATTTTTGACATGACAGACAAGGCTTTCTTGTTAGTTTTTGAATATATATATATAGACATAGTAACTATGCACAAACTATTTTTGTCACTCCATGGCCCATTTGATGTCAGGCAATTAGACTTTAGTAAGGCAGCAGACATAAAGCAACACAAAACACACACGCGAATTACATTTTATAAATTACTCAAGCTTTCACTGGCTTTAGCTGTGCTGTGCATGAGGATGTCTAGGTGGATTTAAAGTGATTTCTGTGTGAACTAGGACTTCTGCGTAACAGAAAAGGTCTTATGCTCTTGTCCCATGCAGTCACATTCAATAGTTGCATCTGGTGATGCTGGTGACATACTTTACCTGGCTGAACTCAGCTTTGCTCATGGCTTCCAAGTTGTTAGCTGCCACAACAGTACGAGTGGCTATCTCCAGCCGCAGTTTCCGCAGTTTGCTACTCCTTGTCCTGGCACCACCATGTATTAGTGCTTCCTGCCACATTTCATGTGCTGCTAGTGAAATTTTTGTATTCAGCTGAGCTGATTACCAGCCAGAATTTTCATTACCTCATTGAGACTCACCATACTATAGAAATGTGCCCTCAGCAGAGGACTCTCAAGTCACCACATGTACGAAGAAAGTGAGACAAAGATGGATTTACAGGTCTTGAGGGGCTAAACATTTAACAACCCGTGCTTTGGCCTTTAAAGTCTCAATAGCACAGCTCAGTGGGTACTTGCTGGACTAGTTCCAGCACAAAGCCTAGCGAAGACTGACTGCTCTTTAGCAAACTGTTGCCTTTTCTTTCAAATGTGGACCAGCTGCATGAGGAAATATGTTGCTGCATGTATCTTACTCAGCTGTGATCTTGAATCCGAAATCCTGAATGGCACTCATTTGGAAGAAAACCCCTAAGTTTCTAAAGACCAAACTCTAAAGATGAAGACAGCCTTCTCTGCTCTAAAGCTGGTTTAGATATGGCTCCAGCAAAAAGAAATAAATATAGCCTTTGACAAACTGCTGCTTGGACTGGCAAGCACTGGCACGGAAGACATTAAGTTAACAGTCACTCCTCTCCTACTCCAGGAGGACAGATAAAATCAAGACTTTCTCAATATGCTTTGACAGAACCTTCATGCTGATGCTAACAGGAAGAAGCCAGTCCCTTCAATACAACTGCTGTACACTAAAGGTAAGGCATTTTGTACAGCCTTTGTTTTCATCTTTGTTTATATGAAACACTTAAGGTACAAAATCACATGATTTCTTTCTCCCTAAAGCCTTTTTTTAACTTATTAATAGCATGAACTTGAAACAAGAACGCATAAATGGGCTTTTAGAAAGACATATTTAGAGACAGGAATGCTACGATCTACTAAAAATCCTCCCTCTTGGGTGAAATGTCAGCATATTCTATCTGAAACAGGAAAACTGGAAGCTTTGATGTTTCTGGCTCTCCCTTTCAATATGAAAATTATGGCATTTGTTAAACACTATACTGAGGAATTCAAACAAGAAACTGAGAATAGAAACATTTATAAGTGCATTTTTTAAACTGCAGAGAGTCTATTTGCCAGGCTGCTGAGGCTGTGTGTATTTATGCATAAATACACACTGCAAATACAAGAGGCTAACAGGCAGGCACACACCTGGGGATGTTGGCCACACATCTTGCTGTGCAGGAAGCATTTTCTCCCCAGCCAGATAACTGGTGTAGGAGTGAAACAGTGGGTAGGGGTAGAAGAATCTCTTACCTGCTTTGAGCAAACATTTCCCAAGGAGACATTTTCATCACAAAAATGTAGGGAAGGCCTTGGTACATATGATGAAACCAAGGGTGGGTAGTGAGGTGCTGGTAGAGCTGTGCTGTGTGCTCAGGCACAGCTCCTGGATGTGAGACAGTCTAGTGAGGCAGCCCACATCAAAGCAACCCAGACAGATGCAAACCAGAGCCACATGCAGACTGGAAACAAAAGAGAGTTTGCTGCCATCTGTCCTCCATACCTATGAAATTTGGGTTATGTTTCTTAAAAAAATCTTATGAAATCTTATCCCAGTAAGAACAGGAGGCATTTCTCAAATGCACTAAAAGAAGGTTTGCATGAGTATGGAACCCAAAAATACATACCTGTGTGAGTTACCCCGTTCAATAATATTGTGCATTTGCTTAACAGCCTGTGATTAAAACAGCTACAAGTTAGTATTTTAGCATTCCTTCTCCTTCATTGTCTGCTGTGAGCTTTAACTCTCCTCTATTTTAAAGCTTCTTTATGCACCACAGTTGTGCTGTATGAGTAGATATTGTCCAAATGATAAAGAGTTCTGAGAGTAGCCACATACACTACTGTAAAAATGAATGTATTTGTACTGCTTATTGCCATACTGGAATATATGAATATTGTGAATACAGTGAATATGCTGTACTTTCAGAAGGAACCCCTTCACTTAAAGAGCAACAGCTATGCTACATACTGTCTGGTATAAGTATTCCTTCATTTACTGCAAGAGAATGGTTTCTTCAGGGCTAAACCCTTCAGCAGAAACTAGATCATCTCACTAAAAAGGCTTTCTGTTACTGAAGTGGAAAGGGCATTGGGCTTGAGATCCTCTAGGTTGCCATTGTTCTCAGGGGATTTGGTTTGTCTGCACAGAATTGAGGATTGAGATTGTAGAAATAACTTGCAGCTTCACTTTGCTTAGTTCATGCAAGCATAGGGAAACCAATTGAATTCTGCACCATACAAAACCTGAAAAAAACAGGTCATAGTTATGTGAACTGACCATAGTGAGGACATAAAAGTGAAATAAGTGAATAAGTGAAATAAGTGAAAACCTGTTGGACAGGACAGAAAGAAGTTTTGCCAAATGTCTGAATGCAGCAGACACAGTGATGGCCATAAAAGTGGTGCACTGCAATCATACATGTTATTTATTCCAGCTGCATGCATCAGGACAGTGAAGCCTGAGGGATTTAAGTTGTTTACCCTTAGTGCTAGCAAGAAAATAATGCATAGTTTCTCAAATGCACACTGTAGAATTAATGCTGTATATGCAAAGAAAATCTTTACTGTTAGTGCTGTATTTTGCTTTTTTTAGTAGTTTGTTGCATCTAAAGTTTAAGTATCAGAGGACGTTTTATTACAGCAAGGAAACCTTTTAGCAGACTTTTCATAAATCTTTATGCCAATTCCATGCCACCTCTGCACTCCCTGCTTTGTGAAAGTTGATTAGTTCTAACCATCGGTCTTGCTGATTTTGAAACAACTTCCATAAACTTTGTTCATATGAATAATACATTTCAGTCCCACATACAGTGTGACAGTGTCAGTGTCTTAAGCTGACGCCCAGACACATCTGCCAGACTTGTCATGACTTTTTGTGACAAGAGAAAAACTACAGTCCTTGCTGTGTTGTTACCTTTTGAGGTAGTCTCTTAAACAAGCTTTGTGTGGTTTTTGTACTTGCAAATGTTTAGGTGGCAATCAGTACTATCACTCTGTGAGAGCAGTGCTTGCTGAAGTGGAGCACTCCTCTGTCTCCTGAGTTCAAGGAAGATGATAATCCTGAGAAGAAACAAAGGTCAAAAGTTGACCCAAGACAGCCTCCTCCAGTAAAATGTACCTGCTCTTGTGAAACACTTCTGGATGTGGACTACTCCAGGTAATTATGGTCCTCTGTGCCCTGGAAAACAGCCACTAATGATCCCTGGTGTAGTTCCACTAAAATCAAAGTCACTTTTACTGAAATCTTGCCAATTTGAAGTTTTGCCAAAAGTCTTTGCATTTGAGGCTTGAAGACCATGAGACATTAACATTTTAGAGCTGAAGTTATTTATTAATATGAAATTATTTTCTCTCTACCCATTCAGTATTTGTGCCATGGGAAAACATGAACACAAAAGGTTGGTATCTCAAATCCACATATAACCAGCCCATGCCTACTAAAAGAGTGCAAAGAACATTTTTTGCCTGTCACATCTATGAGTCAGATGTTACCTCTCAAACACTCCCATTAGGATACTAGCATAACTGGCTGCATTTCTGACTTGCTCTCTGCATTTCAAAAAAGTTACCTTGGTACAGAAAGAGTGAGGTTTTTAGGCAGATCTGAAGCTCTGGAGGCAGCAATGAGTCTGATTTTGCTGTTTGGCAGCGACCTGGAGCCCCCCATCACCCAGTGGATCAAGAGGGAAAGCCTCTCAGAGCAGTGAAGCCTGTTCTGTTTGTGCATGCTCCCAAGCATCTGTCTGGGTTGATAAAACTGAATTTGTAAGGGACACAAGTGCAAGAATAACCACTGTCAAAAATGCTCCGGGATTTCTCCTTTGTCCTGTCTACCGTTTTTCTTCTCCAAACACTGCATTTCTTGCTGTCATATTCTTGTGCTGCTTCCCAAGCCATCCACCTGGCTCTAACCCAGCTAGTACATGCTACGCAGCATGTCTGGGTCTGGCCTGCTGATGCACAGCACTGTTGCCAGCTTTAGCAAAGAGGTCACTGGGACATGAGGTACTGAGATTCTAGAAAGACTTATTCCTTTGCCAACAGGCTTTCCCTTGCCTTTCAAAAAAATGGAAACAAAAAGATTATTTGCATGGCTGTAGTGTGAGCATGTTAATGTTAGATGCCCTTAACCATTTGTGCATAAATATGCAAATGCAGAGAGAGGCTATAGACACAAGCTGTATGACAGGTAAGTCCATCTGGAAATAAGTGGACTCCCAGAATGTATTCCTGAGTAATGCTGTAGTATTTAATTTTCCATTAGGCAAATGAAACAATCTGCCTCTGAAGCAGAATTTTCCTATGTGAGTTTTCAGTGTGAGAGATCTGCTTGCAGAACAAAGGAGAGGTGTGGTCCTCAGCAAACACAAGAGATTCTATTCTGCTCTGCTGCAAGATGTGGCCTTGTATGGTATAACTGTCCCTGGAACAGACAAGCAGCTTGCATTTGCAGCTTGCTACTGTGATCTGGTTTCATATAGTAGCAAAACTTTTTGTTGCCTTTCCAACTATCTAAGACACTTGTTTTAGCCCATGTCTGCATGATAGATGGATATGATTCAAGCATTGCCCAGGTTAGGGAATTAAGCCAACTGAAAAACTTGCAGCTTGGTTGTAGTCTTTACTTGAATCACATAGTCATAGCTTTCATATATATGTTTCAACAAAAAAGCATCCTAGCTGGTGAAGCTTAGCCAGCTCAAGAGCAAACAACATATTTATAAGGAAGATTAAACATTATCCTGTAGAGCTGTCAGTTTGTTGTTGTTTTTCTTTGTTCAGGAAATGAATGAAACATTTCTTAGAAACATCTTAAGGAAGTGATGTCTTAATTTTTTTTTAAGGAGGTTACATTTAGTCCAAAAGTTGCAAAGGTTGTCCAACAGTCAGTTAATGTGTATTCATCACACAGAACATTAAAACACATTAACTTACCTTTTCCCATCATTTTTAGACCTGTCCACAGGTCTAAATCTGTTCTGTAATTGACAACCTTTTGTGACTAGGCATTGAAGACTGATGGCATAACCTCCTCCTAAGTTTCTTCTCAGCCACACAAGTATCAGTAATTTGCCTGAGCTTTTCCTTTTCATAAAATCCTCATTGCAGTGGATCACTGAGGCCAGGATCTTCAAAGCATTCGGCTCACCAAAGGGACAGCTGCTCTGCCTGTCCCCTAAAAGCATGTCTGCTCTTTCCCTACAGCTCCTGGAGTAACAGAATTATGCTACAGCACCAGTGAGCCACCAGGTTGTGGGTATAAGTGGGATACATGTGAGGAGATGAGAAAATAAATAATAAAAGAAGCAAGTAAATAAGGAAATAAAAATAAACCATGGACACTATTATAAGCCTCACCTGAAATCATGGGAGCCAAAAGATTTTGCTGAGATTATCTTCCCCCCCATTTGCTTGCTGTAGTAGGTCCATTTGGCTGCCCTTCAGCTCTTCTGATTATTTACATAGCCACTGCTTTTTCTCAAAGCACACATTCAGCATAGCAACAGAGCAGACAGGAACATGTAACACAGTGCCAAATGACTGCAGAAACAGGTGAAGGAAGACTGAGATAGCTGGCATGATTTGTGTTCACTTTGGGAAGGGCTGCATGTCAACTGAGTGCCCCCATGACAAGGTATGTTGTCAGTGTGAGCCACCTGCAACTGGAGCTGCAGATGCAAGAGGGCAAGTCCGTGGCAAATGACTTGGGGGATGGGTATGATGATAGCTATAGATGGCTTCTTCATGCAGGTCTCATGCTTTGTCTGTTTCAAAACCTCACAGAAACAGAAATTCCAGCTGTACAGACAGAGGCCCAATTAGGAATGATGTTTGGAGATAAAAACCAACAACTGGTTTATGTCCTCAGAGAAAGCTTCCCATTCACTAGCAAACTCACCAGTGTAAACATTCTGAGCACATTGTTTTTAAATTGTTCAGGTCCCCTTTATTTAACTTTTTAAATCAAGTAGAGAGTTGTTTCTGGTCAAAGATGAAGAAGACAAACTAAAACCCAAGGTGTTTTAGCTTCAAGGAAACCTACCCAGCAAAAGACATTATCAAGACTCTACAAGAGCAGACACAAAGTTTGCACCTCTGTCATTCAGATCATTCATCAGCTACAGACCACTGGTCTGTAGAGATTAGTTTCACTGACAGGGATCACAGGTATGGCTCAATAAAAGGTGTTTCCAACATTCATTAAAGACTTGAGATGACATTGAGATGAAACACAATGAACAGTAAGATGACAGTCAAGCACAGCTTCTTTTCTACATATATTTTCTAAACTTCCAGTCTATCACAAAGTTCTGCTTGAAGTAACAGGAAGATGCCTGAAGATACCTCTTCTGGAGAGTTGTGTTTTATGTTGGAGAGTTAGGGTTTATTTTTCTTCTCTTTCTTCTCTTTAGGAAGTCTATTTAAAATCTCAGAATTTTTCATTGCAGGATGATAATGATGGCTCTGTTCAATTGTTTAATATTTCACTTGTGGCAAGGTTAAACACCATAATGAGAACAAAATATAAACAAGTGCCAGTGGCTGCTGCAGAAGTGAGAGGAGGGATGAGGAGACTGGGCTATCCTGGCAGGCAGACACCATTAGAGACACAGCTTGCAAAAGGGGATGCTACAATGAGATCCCACATGGCCCAACCTGGGAGCAAGTCTCCTGAGGACAGGGCATGGGATTCTGTCCTGTTCAAGAATCCAAATGTATTGGGATGAAGATATGCATGGGATAAACCTGCTTCTGTTGGCACATAAATTACTTTTTAACTCCATGAGAACATGTCTAATTCCTAGGGAATTTTGGAGCCGGAATAATAAACAGTGGAAGCTAGCTGAAGTTTCTGGCCTTCATGCAGTTGGACTGAAGACTGAATAAGACCCTCTCTTAAAGATACACACATGAAAATAGTGACCACAGTTTCACTCCATGTTTACAAAGGAAGTAAAGTGTAGCTGTGGGAGAAGTAAGAATTAATAAAAAGATAAATCTTTTCAGAATAGTTAACAATCTGAGATTTCAAAAATTGTCAAACCTCTCCCCTCAAAACAAATAAGCTTTGCAAGTTATCATTACTACAGAACCACAGTTGTTTTTCATTATTATCTCCCAAAAGAATAATTTCCTCTCTATATTCAGTCTCTCCTTGGTTTCAGTTTATCACTCTTTCCCACATAGACATATCAGTCAAAAGAGGCAATAAGAAAAGTTATATTTCAGAGATTCCTTTCTTTTCTAGTCTTAAAATTCTTACATTCATTATTTTTAAAATGGATTCAAGTGAATCCTTTTTACTAAAAGGTTTTAACTGGGGATAGCTTCTTTGTTTTATGATCTGGAAGAGAGCCTCTCAATTCCCAGTTTAAATCCTGGTGGAAGACAAACTTCTCAGGATGGTGAGCATCAGCCCAAAGGTGCTAATGCACAGAACAGGACAAAGAGGGATCCCCTGCACTCTCAAAATGGAAATTTCTCTCTGAATTAGTTCTTAACCTCTCCATGTCCCAGAACTGCTGATGAGGCTCTCTACAGACAGTTAAAAATGAATTTATGTTCACAAGCCCTGTTCCTCATGGGGGATTTCAACAACCCCAATACCTTTTGGAGGGACAACAGCAGGGCATAAGCAACCCAGGAGGTTCCTGGAATGCCATAATGATAACTTTTTTCTTCAAGTGATAGAGGAGCTAATGAGAAGGTGTACTATGCTGGACCTTTTTCTCCCAACAAGGAAGGGCTGGTAGGGAATGTGAAGCTCAAGGGCAGCCTTGACTGCAAGGACCATGAAATGGAGTTTGAGATCCTTAGGGCAGCAAGGAAGGTGGACAGAAAGCTCACTACCCTGGACTTCAAGAGAGCAGACTTTGGCCTCCTCAGAGATCTGCCTCATAGAGTATCATGGGATAAAGCCCAGGAGGGAAGAGGGACCCAGGAAAGCTGACTGGTATTTAAGGATCACCTTCTCCAAGCTCAGGAGTGATTATCCCAACAAAGAGGAAGCCAGGCAAATATACCAGGAGGCCTGTGTAGATGAACAGGGATCTCCTGGACAAGCTCAGATACAAAAAGAAAGCCTACAGAAAGTGAAAACAAGAACAAGTGGTGAAAGCATTTCCTCCAGGTGTGGAATACAAAGGGATTGTTCAAGCAGCCAGGGATCAGGTCAGGAAAGCTGAAGCCCTGGTGGGATTAAATATAGCCAGAGACATCAAAGGCAACAAAAAAAGCTTCTAGAGATATGTTGGTGATAAAAGGAAGACTAGGGAAAATGTTCAGTCTCTCCAGAAAGAAAAAGGAGACCTGGTTACCTGGGATATGGAGAAGACTGAGGTACTTAATGACTTTTTTGCCTCAGCTTTCAGCAGCAAGTGCTCCAAACACACTGCCTGAGATGCAGAAGACAAAGGCAGGGACAGAGAGAATGTAGAACCACTCACTGTAGTAGAACATCAAGTTCAAGACCATCTAAGGAACCTGAAGGTACACAAGTCCATGGGACCTGATGAGAGAACTGGTAGAAGAGGGGGCTAAGCTGTTATTCAGTTTATTTGAGAAATTATGGCAGATTGGTAGTTTCCAGTGACTGGAAAAGTGGGAACATATCCCTAGCTTTTAAAATGGAAAAAAAAAGGAAGACATGTGCATTGATAGGTCAATCAGTTCCATCTACCTCAGTGCTTGGTAAGATCATGGAACAGAATCCTCCTGGAAACGATGCTAAGCCACATGAAAAACAAGGAGATGATTGGTGACAGCTAAAATGGCTTCATTAAGGGCAAATCATGCCTGCAGATTTGGTGGCCTTCTATGATGGGGCCCTAAATCATTGGTGAATAAGGGAAGAGCAACAGATGTCATCTTCCTGGGCTTGTGCAAGGCATTTATCACTCCTCTGTGTGATATCCTTATCTCTGAACTACATTTTGGAGAATATTGTACTGACCATGTAGGGAATGGAGACTGTAAGACATCATCAAACATTTTTTGTGTGCTTGGCTGAGGTGCCATTTGGTTTAAGGATTAATTTACCTGAAAGTCATAAAAGTATTTACCGTAAAGAAATAACAAGGTTCCTTCATTTGCAAAGTTCTCTCTTTTTTTCCCACAATGTTGTACATATATTGAGAGAGAGACAGACATACCTATTTATCTTTTCTGACAGCAATTCTTTTAAGAACTAAATTGGGGACAGTGATATAAGTGGAAGTATAAAATTAAAATTTATTTATAGATGAGATAGTTTCAGCTAAAACCATACCCTAACAAAATCTCTATAACAATGTAAAAAGGCTTTCCTTTTCTTGAGAGTAAAGATGTAATTATGTTATAGATTGTGCTCATGAACTGCAGTCTTTAAGAAGCAGATGTTAAAAGAAATACTTCCTTAATATTTATACTCCAGAACTAATATAACTGTGGAAAATGAATTTACTGTAATTGTAATAGTTAAAGTAACAGCACAGAAGTAATTTTTCATTCAATTAGGAGAGGTTTTCTGTTTATTTTATTACATTGGCCACCAAACAGAACTACAGTAAACAATTAAAGAAATTCTATTCAATTAACTACAGAGGCAGTCAGATTTTGGAAGAAATACTGCTACCCTAGAGTTTATTTGAAATAAATCTCTGTTTATCTGTAAACATCTCTGTTAAAACAGGCCTGCCCAACTGCTGCCTAGCTGAACAAGTTCTTTAAAGAAGTTATTGCTTGCAGGTTGTATTTTTCCGTTCAATTAATAAATCAAAATAAATTCCAGTCTTTCTCCAGAAACCAAATAATTTTGATGGATACTGCACAAAGTATGTTTGGTATAGGATGAATTTTTGCCACTTCTCTGATTTTAAACAATAAAAGTTGGTAAGATCTCCAGTTTCCATAGACAAGGAAGACCCGTTGTAGGCATATGGCCAAGAAACTGCAGAGGCATGAAGTTTAAACACTATCTATTGTTAAAAAACAACAACAAAATCACAACTCTATCTGCTGTTAGACAACAAAGTTGACCTTGTATTATATGGAAGAAGAAGCATTATTTTCATATTAAGGACTGGAGTAGGTGTGAGGTTAGGAGACCTGTTGTAAATTGCCTCTTATTAAGCAAAAGAGCAAGTTCAATCTCAAGAAATGCAGTTTCAAAGCATCTTTATACCTGTTCCAAAGGCCTAGGGCCTTTCCAACAAGGGCATCTGATTGTAATGTAGACAAACACACCTCCTGCCTTCAACAGCGAGCCCCAGTGGCCCCAAGGTACTCAGTTTGTGCCCACTAGTGTCCTTACTCTGCAGTGATTCACAGAAGAGAGGATATGGTTTCACTGACAGCAAAAGAAATTCAGCTTTTAGGGCTCATACTACTCAAGACTCTCTCCTATTCCAGATTTTCACATTTGAAGGGTTTCACTTGATTAACTTTGAATCTCACATAGACCATTAATAGCTGAGCTACACTTTTGTTCTGGTGTCCTCAGCACTGGCCTCATTCTCAGGGGTCTTTGTAAAATGTGTTGCTAAAGCCTTGTTCACATTCAGTGCTGACTTTTACTAGGTCTAGTGTTCGCTGGGTTGCTCTGCCTAAAGCAATGGGACAGCAGCTGCTGCTGCCTTATTTTCAGCCAGATATGTAACAAGGGAAAAACAAATGAACTGGTAGTAAAGTAATTTTGTCAGGGGTCTAATTGGTATCAGCAACTTGAAAACCATAGGTAATCAGCATAAACAGTTGCAATAAATTATTTCTATTAGATATTTTTCCAATGTGAATAAAATTTTCTGAAATTAACAGAAACCCTGTAGCTTCCAAAACCTCTATTAAGTAACCAAACATGCTATTTTACACAGTGCATTTTAAAAAGAAAATTACTCTCACATTGCACAATAATGAAGCAAACCCATTGAATACTGGCATGAATGTCTTTGTGTGAATTCAAGCTGTTATACTTGTGGGATCAACCCAGATACTGCAGACACAGGATTAACCCAGATTTCATTTTCAAAGGTTTCTACACAGCAGATTTTAATGAACACTAATATGAAATCCTTATACTCTATATGGACATCTAAATAGCCTCACAGCATTTTGAGTAAATACAGGGAAAGCCTGATCTTTTAACCTGGATGTATACCTTGCACAGAATTAGATGAAATCCACATAATTCAGGAAATAAACCATGTTATTCTTAGTACTCTGAGGGAAAATAGAAGCACTTATATTGGTCTGGTGTGTCAGACTGGGGAGCCATATCAGACCCAGGGACTATATTCACATCAGACTTGGGGCCTCTGACGTGAGGAGGCTCAGGACAAGCAGGGTGAGGTGAGGGAGAGCACTGAGTAGGTGGCAGAGGGATACACAGTTTTGCAAGTGAGCAAATCAAACTGGCAGGCAAAATAAAATGTTGGTCAGCACTTCACTAAGCAGCCAGAACACTGAACGATGTATGAAACAAAAATGCAGTTTTCTTCATCTGTCTCCAAAGAGAAACTACCAGCCAGTGCCTCTGCTTCCATTTAAAAACATTTTTATTACTTTAATTTTAGGAAGGTTTTAGCAGCAATGAGGATGAACTCTGCAATCGCAGTTAGACCTTTGCTATCACCTCATTGAGGTCTCCCAGCAGACAGTTACTTGGTGGTACAGCAGCTCATAGAGCAGCAGTCACCATGACCACTCCTGTAAAAGCACCACAATTTTCTTCTGGTGACAAGTGATGACACTGAATGGAGAGGTAGGGAAGATTTTATCATATCTTGATGCTTATCCTTGCACACAGCATTACAGACCTTAAGTCTGGCTGTGATTTTAGCTGAGAAAGCTGCCATTTTAAATGTCTCTGCCATTTAATTTCTGTGCCCTGATCTTCCATTAGCTTCCTGTATTACTGCTCTTGCTCCTGCCTGTGGGTTAAAAAATAAAGGGACACAGCTATTTTTCATGTGTGTCTCTGAAAAAATCCATGCAGCAAAACTGAAATTCTGCTACTGGCAATCAACATAGCAGGGCTGAAGTCAATGCCATTCCACATCAGCTGAGGGGCTAATCCCACTGCATCACCTTGAGGGGTTTTACTTTTTGTATGGATGATGATAAAATACATTTTAGCAACAGCTATATCAAAGTAAAACAGATGAAGCAGAAAATTGACAGAACTGTCTATCCAAAAGGTTCTGCTTAAGGAATTTCACAAAGAATCATAATGCAGTTAGCTTGGAAACAGTTAACATGCTAAAAGGAATCATCAGCTTGGTAGCAAAAAGGAGAAAAACAAGCATCATGAAGGTACTGCTGCAGCATCCTATAGTCATCAGAAGAAATTCTGCCCTGCCTGTATTCAATAGAAGCCTGAACGAAATAGCAATTCCTGTTGCCCCACAGAAATGCAATCACATCTTTGACTGGAAACACCAATGTTTGACATCCACAGACTGGTGGTAAACTTGACTGGAGCATTTGTGTAGGCTGATACCAATTACTTGGGCTTAACTGCATTGTGTTTACCAGAAAAGGAGGAATAATTTGCAGAATGTGACTGCAGGGTCTTGGAGAGGCAGGAGAAAGACCCTGTTATAGCATAACTTGCAGTGTGGTCTACAAGTTCATGTGTGGGCAGAGATATCCTGCCGGATCCCAATGCAGGTGCACTGTTCAAACACACACACACATACACTTATTCCACAAGCAACCTAAATACCTTAATTTTAAAAACACAACTCACTTGCTATGAGGATAAACTGTTCAATTCTAATAATCTTTCTCAGATATTTTAATCACTGAAATTCCTCAGGCTCCCCTACTGAACTAATATAACAAGATCTGACCCACAAATGCTCATTGGTTACAAAAAGATCACATGTATGTTTTTGTCCTTATCTTTGCTATGCACAAATATGTTACTGACAGGAGGGATAAGGAATAGAAACAGCAAGGATGGCTTTCAAATGATGCTATCTGCAGCTGTCATGGAGACCAACAGGGACTGGGATTGCTCGGCACCCTCTTAAATATCAAGGCGCATCTCCATGTAGACACACACATATGCACCAACACCTTCCCTGCATGTACATACATGCCCATTTTATTATGCCATGCACGCCTAGTAACTTCACCCTACAATGAAATCTTTGCACACATACACAGATGTATGCTAACTAACACTCCTTCTGCACCACACACACACAAAACCTAATGACAGGCACCAGAGAAATCCAGCGCAGCTCTGCAGGCAGAAAGTGCTGGCTGAAGCCATGCAGTGCACATTCAAGCCACAGCGATTGGTGTCTTATCATTATGTATAATAAATAACAGCATTTAATGTTAACAGCACTGCTGTGCTTCCTGCACTCACACCCTCCTGACTCCATGCTCATAAACCGTTTAAACAACATGGTCCTGTGCATGAAACACATGGAATGAAAAGCAGGCAGGACATGATCACCGCAAGAGATAGGCTCCGGCAGTGAAAGCTGCTTCATGTCAGGGTGGGCTTTTCCCAGCTTTCAGGCGTGTGATCTGCATGTCTAATAATGAACAGATTTAGTCAATCCATCATTTCTGGCATCAGTCCCTTACCTTGAAATGCTGCAGCTGAAGTATCTGGTCCTCAAGCTGTTGTCTCTTGCCTTCTATTTCTGTCTGCCTTTTCCTTTTCTCCTTGGAAAAACAATTTTGAGAGAAAGAGAGAGAGAGAGAGAGAGAGAGGGAGAGAGAGGGAGGAAGAGAGAGAGAGAGAGAGAGCTCGTCAGAGAAATGGAGGCTTTAAGGGTAGCAGATTCGTAACAGCATGTAAGCCAGTCAAACACATCTGTACAGATGTCACCAGTCCCATTTCACCTGCTCCTCTGCCTGCTGGTATGCAAAAACAGCGTTCTGAGAAGATGCCAGCCCCAGACTGGCTGGTTACTTGCCAGTAGGAGAAATTCTCCCTGCTTGCTCCCAGCAGCCGGAGCAGCAACAGAGTGCACAGTCCCAGAGGAGGGGAGAAAAGAGGCATAACAGCTGAGAGAGAAGTTAAAGGGACAAAGATGTCATTTTACATTTGAGATGGTAGGGCCAAAACTATGGATAGTGTGGTACAATTGTGTGACAGCAGGGTGTCACAAAAGCAGGGGGTGGCATTGTGGAGGAAGAGTGCAGTCTGCAGACTTTATTTTTTCCCAGCAGGGTTGGTGGTAAGGCTTTCCCTGGGCTCAATGGGGGGAAGATGGTTCGGTCAGATTGCATAGGATTTATATACAAAGTAAATGGTATTGGTAACCTCCAGCTGGCTGTGTTTAACATTCAAGTCACCAGCACGTGCCAGCAGCTGGCCCTTACCAGGTTCCTGAAGCTGGAGTAACCAAGTGGTGCCAAGGACAGCACGCTCCTTTCTACAGCTGAGTTGTTACAGCCCCATTCATTGCCACTCACTTGCCTATGCCCAGGCTGCTCCCTTCAGCAGGCAGCAGACTCTCTCAGGTGTTTTCAGGAGAAGAATGACGCTTTTTCCCCCCGCAACACCTTCCTCTTAAGAAGGTAAACTGCCTTTGTCAGCCTTCTGCACCTTCTGGGGAGCATTTCTCTCCATCCATCCATCCATCCATCCATCCTGGATCAGGTTCCCCCTCTTGAAGGTCTTTTCTCATTTTAGATTTTGTGGCCAAGACAGAAATACTGAGTAATAAAGAAGGCATGCTTTTACTGGAAAAATGGTTTTTATGTCTTATCTGCAAACCTTTTTTGTTGTTGTTGTTATTTAAATATTTCAGTAGCTGTAAGTTTGGGTTTGAAGGCATTTAGGGATTCCTTAAACCCACAAAATAGTTTTTCTTACTTTTTTCTAGGTGGCCTATTGATGGTCTGGGAATTCTCTGCTTTTGAGGGATTTCAAACCTCCGTGCCTCATCCTCAAGGAGTATATGATAAGATTCTGCCTGTGCAGAAATTAATCATCCTTATGTTGGACATCAAACAAGACATTTTGAGGGGAAAACATTACATTTACAAGGAAGATCAGGAAACTTGAAAAAAAATTATTAGTTAACGTCAAGCTCACTAAAAACAAAGCAAAACACGGAGGTAAGAAAACTGCCTGGACCACTTCCGCTGAAGAGTTAGATATCATCAGAATGGTGATGTCAGGAAAGGCTGGAGTAATGAACCCAGAAGAAGCACAGTAGCCAATTGTTGCATATCCCAAACAGTTCTGTAATGTTTTGCACACTTTTACATGCCGATTATTCATGTATATCTACATTAACATACACAGTCCCCATTGTCTGAAATATGTAAGACTACTGCTGAACAAATATATCCTCACAGAATAGAATCCTAGAATCATGGAATGGTCTGGGCTGGAAGGAAACTTAAAGACTATCTCATTCCAAACAACCTATCAAGGGCAGGGTCATCTTTCACCAAACCAGGTTGCTCAGAGCCCCATCCAGCCTAATCTTGAACACTCCCAGGACATCCAAAACTTTCACGCAACATGTTCTAGTATCTCACCATCCTCACAGTAAAGAATTTCTTCTTAACATCTAATCTAAAGCTACATTTTTTCAGTTTGAAGCCATTCCCCCTTGTCCAGTCTCTACATGCTCCTGCCAAAAGTCCCTCTCCATGTTTCTTGCAGGGTCCCTTCAGGTACTGCAATCAGGTCACCCCTTCCCTTTTTCAGGCTGAGCAATCCCAATTCTCAGCCTTTTCTCCTAGGAGAGGTGCTCCATCCCTCTAATCATCCTGCTGGCCCTCCTCTTGCTACAAAAGGTCTGTTGAAGTTGTTTTAAAGTAAATCATCATTTTCAGTAACCAAAATGTCACAGTGTCCATCTTGACATCTCTTGACATCTTGACATTGGTTTCTGCACACAGAAGACAGTTTGCATTTATGCACATACAGGCATACAGAATTTGTGTGCACCTTTAAAAATCCTTCTGATACAGAACTGTGGATCATCACTCTCATCCTCCAATCTGCATTAGCCCTTTATATTTTTTAAATGAATAGCGTATTAGATGGTTCAAATCCCAATATTATTGAGGGATATCTCTTGCCTTTTTTTCATTTTGTGATACTAACACATGGAGTACATGGAGTCTGAAAACCAGAATTCATTTTTTGTTTTATCCTCAAATAGCTGGTCAGCACGGACCAGAACAAAGTAATTCTAAAACCTGTTCCAGTTAATGACCTAATATTCTTGGAATAAGGATAATTCTGCCTTTTTGTGTCAAGTTGGCCAGATGAAAACAATTGGATTTCATATATGCAGGCATTAACACCCCACAACTGACAAGCCACAGACCAGTATACGGTAGATACATCTTCACTGTAAAGTGATCTAGATTGATAAGTGCATCTATATATATACATATATGTTTATATATAAATACGTACATGCACACACACACACAAAGTATATATATACACATGGATATATGTATGTATTCTACTGTCCACAAAGCACTTGTCACTAAAACATGTGATGGAAACCTCCACAATACATCCTTTGGCTGGTTGTGTCACGCTGTATAATGGATGTGACAAGAAAGCCTTATAAAAGATAGATGAAAACTCCTTTTCTTTTTGAGAAACGGAAAGCACTTAGAGTATTTTCCCTGTAGGCAGCAACACAGCAGGCACTCAAATACTTGAACTACTTACAAACTAGTGGATTTCTGTGGAGTTGACTTGGAATATTGCTCACGTTTCCATTTCACTGGCATTCAGACAGCCTCAGTGTGTATGCCTTTACCCTCTAATTTTGTACAAGCTATGGCTATGATAACAAAAGTATTTTTTTTTTCTTTTTTTCTCTTCCCCCAAAGGCTGTTAATCAGCTATTAGGAGATTCCACCTTCAGGTCACTATATCACATTCCATCTAGGTTTATACCAGTCACTGAAGTTTGGGACTATATGTGTACCTGGTTTATGTAAGCAGATTCTGGAAAAGTAGAAGACTGGACTGGATGACAAAAATCCTACCAAAACCATCCTGTTAAAGATTTTAGACATCATCCCATCCTCCGGTGCAACAGTGTTCTGATTCAGTACTTTACTGAATGCACAGGATTTGAAGCAAATGCTTAACTTGAGCATTTGTTAAGGCACTTCTCTATGAGCAAGCCAGTAAATGTTCATTACTTTGTTCATCTACTTACAGATAACTTTTTTCCATGTATTCCTGCTAAATTTCACATTTCTTAGTGTCCTGGCACCAAGAAAATAAAGTGCTTGCTTTGAACAAAAAATTTTACTCCAGAAATGGGACTGAAGAGAGGCAGAAAAAAACAGAACTAGCTTTATTGTGACTGTGGCATGTTTAAAGGAAAATTTTGGTGTCTTTCTGAGGTGCATCTATCTGTGCCGCTTTTGTAAGAATACAGATAATCATCACAGACAGCTACCCTTCCAAAATGGTAGAGGACTACCATTTGGGATGTAGTCTCAGGGAGCTCTGAATATTTGAAATATTAATGAGCAAATTAGGATTTAACCTTTGCAACTATCCCTTCATCAAATTACAAGGAAAATGGGAAATGCTTTTTTTTTTTTTAGTCAGATCTACAGGATGGGAAAAGAACATAGGTCAAATGGGAAAGTGACTCATGTTGTGGAAAAATGAGATTTGTATTCAGGTGTTCATATGTGGATGTGCAAAATGTAAGCCACAAATTTATTTCCAAGAAACTAAATTTTGGAAAGGATTAAATTCTTCGCACTGAAACAATGCCTTCCCATTGTGGCGGAGTCGCCAGAAACTGATGTCTAGAGCCTACCTGGAACAGAGGTTAGACAGCATTGAAGGAATAAAGTAAGTATTTATTAAAAGGCCTTCAGAGGACACACAGTACAAGAGCCCAGCCATGGCTCTACCCAAGATGGACCAAAGCTGGAAGGCATGTCACGAGTTTTCACCCTTTTATAAGTTTTGGTCCATTGACATATCGACATTAATTGCCCAATTGCAGCTTCAGGTTATGAAATCCCTCCCAGATTGCTCTCCTCAACTTGCTGTTGTTTAAACTTTTTGAGCCCAAAGCTGCAACGGAGTCCTTGTTTCTCAGCCTGGAAAAGACTGTTTTGTCTAACTAAACTGTGAAGAGAACTTGCTAACATTTTATATGAAGTTCAGAGTCACACACCAATGCAATACAGAATCTGAAGAATATGAAAGCTAAAAGTTGGTCAGCACCATCTTCCTATTGCTAAAAACCAAATATATCAGATATACTCAGTAAGAACCCTTGCACTTGGAAGAACAAGAGGCTTTGGGAGGATCAAATAGAGATCTGTAAAATCATGGAAATAGCCAGTGGACATCTACTGCTCATTCTTCTACACAAAGGGAAAAAAAAGCCATCAAGTGAAACAGGATGGGGCAGGTTTGAAGCCAATGCAATGATCTGCTGTGGAAATCCATGCCTCAGAATGCTGTGGGTTCTAGAACATGATGGATGTCCCAGGGGAGCCTGGAGACAGTCAAAGAGAAGGAGTGCTGTGAGGATGGTTACTACAGAAACTGAAATACATCTGGCTCAGGAAGCCCTTGAACCACCTATGATTTTAAGGTCTCCTGCTAAGTTTGTGTATGCTTTTGTCTTTCTTTCATTGTTAATCTTAACAACTACTGACTTTTTTGTCTGAATAGTATGTTACATTGATCAAAATAACCTACAGTTTAGTATCACACTAGTCAAACTGCTCCAGTCAAAACAACTCCAACAACCACAAACTACTGCCACTAATTACAAAAAACTCAAACCCAAAGCAAGTATAAGATCTTGAAGGAAACAAGTTATACTAAAACGAATCCCTATGATACTGCATTCACAGAATACTTCATTTTTCCATTACAAAATCACTTTTGTTCTTCTTTAGAAATCTGCCTGCAGAGTGTGAGAAGTGATACAGAGATTTCTTAGCCCACCAAGCCATAACCATCTGTGGAGAAATGTGCACCTCTACCAGTCCTTGGGGCAGTAAAAAGCTGGTAAAGCCCTTTGATCTACTTGCACTGGAAGAAGCATCTGATTTCTTTGCTTTAAAGCCAGCTCAAACCTGTGGAGAAAGCACACCATGAAGCAGCACAGAAGCTAAGCACTATTTGATTGACCTCACTGCAAAAATACATGCCTAAAATTCATGTCAGGCTAAGGCTTATGGTACAAGTATCCAAAAGAACATGCTGGGATTAAAAAAAAAAAAACCATCCCAAACTCAACAGAAAATCAAACAGGGGTCATGTGAACCTTGTGGAGAAGGGTGGCACATCACTGGAGGAGCTACCATGAGCAGTTTCAGATGTTTTCCATTAAAATTGTCCTGCATGCCGAGCAAATGTCCAGCTTGACACAGAGGTTGTGACAATGCAAATGTCGTGACAATATTTGCCTGTTGTGACAATGCAAAATAAATGCATCCCAAAATAGCACAAGTGGAAGAAAACTATAGCTGTTTCAAAGCAAGGAAAACAGTAAAACAGTTACAAAAAATTGTCATGAAAGAATTACATTAATTTATTCAGCAAGTGATTATTTTGTCTACTCTGCCCAGTTGGCAGATATTATTCCCCCTGTATTTAAAATTCACATATTTTTAGGGCAGGAAATGAGGGGGAAAAAATCAAAAAAGCCAGCAAAAGAGCTCCTGATCTCTCATTTTTCTGTTGCCAGTTTGGAGACACCCAGAATTTTGGAAGAACGCTCTGGGTTCTGTAAAAAATTTCAGCCTGCAATTCTCATAATCCCAAGAAACAACTCCTCAGGGAAACTTTCAACAGGATGGTGGTTTAAATGACCATTTTCACTGTGGTAACTACATATCTCTTATAAGTGAAATCAAATTTGCGTATTTGTTTCCTCTCTGGCTGTTCGGCAGCAATGGTTCATAGGAAAGAAAATCTTAAGAGAGACAGAAGGCTACTTTTCTCCCTTTTTTTTCTTTTTCTCTTCTCCCCCACCACCCTTTCTTCATTCATGTCAGGTCACCTCTTTATTTTGGCCTTGCGTGTGAGAGCAGGAAACTCTCCTGAGACCAACCATCCCCATCAGTTGCAAAGACAGAGCCTGGTATTGGCAGCACTTTGCAGACTCCAGTTCTGAATGCTATCTGCTGTTATGAACAACAGGTTGCACAAATCACAGTGCCAGAAGAGGCAGGATGCAGAACTGAAGCAGAGACACTGTTACATCAGAATAAACACACCTTGAAGGATGGGGGCAAGATGCCTGTTCCTTTTGGATTGTCAATGCCCACTTTCATTACTTGCTGCCAATTGTCCTGCATGACTACGCTTGGTGAAAATCCTGCTGTTACAGGTAGCCATGCATACTCCGTAATTGCAAAGTGGGGGCCTGTCTGGTCTCCTGTTTTGAGCACTGGGAAAAATACATGCTTT
This sequence comes from Toxostoma redivivum, assembly GCA_013397375.1. NCBI lineage: Eukaryota > Metazoa > Chordata > Aves > Passeriformes > Mimidae > Toxostoma > Toxostoma redivivum. Next base: position 121,956 of record VXBI01009531.1, read on the forward strand.
TTCCAATTATGGGAAATGACTCTCACTGCAGCTCCTCTCCTACCATGCTCCAAGCAGAATCAAGCCTATTCTTGTCTTGAGATCCATTTCTTTTCTGCAATCACGCCACCAACAAGACATAAATGCAAGCTACTGGCTTTACTCCCTTAGGCATTTTCCTGCAAGACTGTCTCTGTCTCAGCTCCCTGAAATCCATGGCCACCTCACTATGCTTTGTTTCACTTGAAACGAGCCAGGGACAACTTCCCTGCACATGTACACTGGAATACACCTTCTGAACTTAAAGAGAACTGCACTCTCTGCTTCTACGTAGCATCTAAGGGACCGATACCCTTCTTCACTCACAGTTCTCTTATGCAGAAGGCTCATTTCTGAAAACATAGAGTCATTATTTCAAGTGTCTTAGGCGCCTAAGACCTTGGTAGCCCTCCTTACTAGACCTTCTCCATACCTAATTGAAGCATATTGTATGTTGGAAAGAACTAGGTAGGATGCAGAGATAGCAGGACTACAGCCGGCTGCTGCAATGATTTTTTTTATCTTACATATACCTACATATTTTACGATAAAGCTGTGTCAATTTCCATTACTCCAAGCAAGAAGCAGGAGGGTTATCAAGGAATTAACACTGGGAATCCCAATTGCACAGATGCAGCATAAAAATGCCTGAGGGGAGCAAGAGAAAGCCACCTAAAAGTTAAGGGCTGGGTTTGGCCCCCTTCCTCATGCCTGCTCTTTCCACAGATACATACATATACATTTTGTATACACAGCAGGAAGCAAAGCTGAGACTGGAGACAAGGTGAACAATTCATGATCAGGTAAGCCCTCCTCCTCCTCTCTTGTGAAACTGGTATAAAATGGAGATTATGGTTGCAAGAGTTGATTTCCATTACCCAGACAGCTTGCCACAGCATGCAAGAAATGACTTGGCGTGTTTATTTTGGAAATAGAATAAACTTAATCCGCTGAGTCAGAACCGGGTAAGGGAGTAACTAGAAGAGCCTGGAAGTTATGGAAACGCTTTTTCATATATTGAACAGGGCCCTGCTAAAGGTAAGCAGAATTATTTGCAATGATGTGACCCTCAAGGTGAAGAAATAAAATGTTGTTAGGCAGAAATACTTTCACTGCAAATGCTTTCATTGCAACTTTGCATCTCTTTTCCCTAGTAATGAGGGTCAGAGAAGTTACCTGCTTATGCACAAGGCAAGGGTGATTTGAGAGAGGTAAAGAGATAAAGATCCTGGCAACTAACTTAAATGCTCTCCCAGTAAAGGAACAAATATTCTGGTCTGCAGCCCCCTTTATTGATAATTTTTTTTGCCTGCATAGCAGAATAATAAGATGGCGTTCGCCTGTGCTGACTTATGAAGCAAATAGAATGAACAGCTATGCTTCCACATGTGCATTACCCTCAACAGAGTGTTCGAGTAGGAGACTTGAAATAGTCAACCAGTCTGCTTGGGATATCAGAGGAGTTCATTCACACGGAGCTCTGTAAGACTCACTGTGGCTCAGGGCTTCTGAATTATGAACATTTCCCAACTGCCACAAATCCACTGCCAGTGTCATAGCTGAGACTATCCAAGTCAAAACTGTCCAGGAAGAGAAGGGATCGTATATGGTGAAGACAGCAATTCCCACAATCCTCTAAAGGGCTGCAGCAAAAATTTCAGCTTGTAATTACAGCTCTCTGGTCACTGAAGGCAACCACCATAATGCACACAGACAATGACTGCTTAATTAAAATCACCATGCATCTAAACAACAAATAAAAGGATGGCACTGTTCCCAGAAAAACAGCCCTTACTGAAAACTGATGAACACGGGAAGGAATTTACTTTTAAAAAAATTCCCTCATTAGCAATTTTGAAAAGTAATCGAAAAATCTCTCATTGAGATGGTGAAGTAAAATTATTTGAGGAGAAAACATGGTTCCTCTGGTATCCCATGGGAAAATCCCCACTTTGATGGAGCAGTAATGCCCATTTTCATGCAACCCAGATTTTATATGCTAATCTTTCTTTCACTGAGTGCTATTGGGACAGTGGAAGCAGTTTCAGGTCCTAATGCAAACCATTGGCATTTTTGACTGGGCCACCACCATAACAAGTCCTTGGAGTATGAAAAGTTTTAGTGAACTTCCTGTCTTTCCACCCATTTCTGAAGGGAACATGAACTGACACTCACAGATGCTGCTTCCCTTCAGTTGCTGACAGAAAAAAAAAAAAATTCTCACTTTCCTATGCATTTACAATTTGATCGTGGGTGTCAGTCTTCTTAATGGCTACTGAGAGGTGACCAGGGTCATTGGTGTCTGAGGATCTTTTCTCTGAGATGCTACAATGAAGCAAAGAGTTACCATATAAATGTCAGATTCCCACCTCTCTATTAATTCCACATCAGCATGTCTCCCAGAACTTTGACAATTTTACACCAACCCTGAAAATGGGTAAGAGCTCAGGGTTACCTGAGTACAGAAGCAAACTTCTCTGTAATACCAATTATTTCTGGAAAGTGCTCAAAAACTATATAGAGCCTGTTAGTATAAATCATAAAATGATTTACCCATTATTCTGGATAATCCTTAATAGCAGTTATAAATGACAGGCAACTACACTTCATTACCTACTGCCTACTACAGCTAGCCTCCAAGATGGCATGGATAGCTTGCTAGAACTGACCTTCTTCTACTGCAGCCTGAGCCAGATGAAAAATTCTGTCTTCATCTAGAAAATTGCCTTTTTTTCCAAAAAATTAGATGAATTTTCTAGATTATGTCACATAGAAATTCTGAAACTTCTATTTTATCTAGACAACCAGCAAAATTCTTAAAGAAGCTACTTTTTAATCAAGTCTTTTTTCTCTGTATTTTTCTTAAAAATATAATTTGGATAAGGAATGTTAACCAGACTTTACATTCTCATTCACAAAAGTATACAATAAGGAGTTTCTTTAGCCTGAGTAGATTATTTGTAGAATATCAATTCATTAACTTTCCCTACTCTCATGTTGCTACTAACTGGCTCTGGTTTAAATCCATGCCATTCAATGTCCACCCTTTCACTGTCTGCTGCTGAAAAGAAGAAAGCCATGATTTGGTCTGTGGGCATAATTTAATCCCATTTTCACAGCTTCAAGTAAAATCTCTTGTTTACCCTCATGCCCCATACACTCCTTAAATACCTTTAAATACTTTCAATGAGGCTGTTGTAAAGCCTCACTGTAAAGGTGGAAATACCTCTGATCACAGCTGAATATGCAGAGAAACACCTATACAAGGTTTATCTAGAAATGAAAAATAAATCATAAAGATTTTAAAGCATCCAACCTGAAGCTATGATTGCTTATGCTGGTTTCCCCTTAAGCAAATGTCTGATGAAGAGCTCCATGCATTATTTTTCACTTGGTGAGAACTTTGATCAGAATTACCAAGACTGGAATTTCAACAGAATTTGATTTCCCTCTTTATACATTTCAATTGCTCATATGACAGACATGTTCACCTCAAGAAACTTAAAACTTCCCCAAGACAAAGAATATGAAATATATGAAGTGGTAAGAGCAAATTGGATTTTCTGCAGTGGAAAGGGAAAAAGCTGGTCTAGCTGGTCAACACAGAGCAATGGCCAGGATCCACAGGGACAAATGGTGGTAATTTTGGTACTTGAATCAAATCCAGCTTTTTGCTTGTTACTTTCAAAGCACTGAAAGAAAAGACCCAAATGAAGGAATTAATACAGAGCTGGGCTTTGTGTTTTAATCCTTACATTCTGTCTGGATTAGCAAATTGTTTCAGAGTCTCAGTGCCTCACATCAAAATGTTCTTACTGAGGCTTCCTCCCTCTGCCTGTGCTTGTGGCAACTTGCCTGCTGGCCCCGAGGCTTTCAGCACTGACCTTTGTGACATCCCACCCGATCTCCTCATGTCACAGGGCTAAGCTTGGCAGTTGTACTGTGCAGGGATCCTCTGCTGTTGAAAAGCACTTCTCATTTGTGAGATAAAATTATTAACTCAAACCCCTTTCTTTAAGCTTTTGTCCAATCTAGATCATTAGCTAAGAATACTTACATTGTCTGATGCTCAGGGATCTGCTAACATATGTGGCAGCTGCTGGTGTCCTAACTACTTTGAGTCCTAACTTCCACATTCAGGAAGAATGTAATTCCACATTCATACCTGGTTTTACAGAGAAAGAAAAGAGGGGGAGAACCATCCTTACGAGCACAGTGTAATGCAATTCAAAGTCTGAGACTTGCCACCTTCTCTCTGCCAGTACCCTTCTAAACTGGTGATGCTAATGAGACAACACACCAGTTCACAAACCAGCATTCTGGCTAAGTTTTCCTTTCTTCCTGAAGCAGCTGTAGAGGGTTGGGTTCCTCTTGCTTTTTGACCAGCTCTGGAGATCTGACACATTTGCACCTTGTGAAGACCCACACAGGTCTGAGAGGGCATGAGTGCCCCTCTTCAGTTAGGGAGTAGCTCCCTCCTGAGTCACAGAGACTGGTGGGGCTGCTGGACATGCCATTTCTGCCTCCTCTTCAGTTATCAGGGGAGTCACATTACTCCAACAGAGAACACAGAGAGACCATTGACCATAAACAAAGAACTTGATCATGACTGGGACAGTAGATACATCCATGTGCTTGGTAAAAGCATGCTGTGATCCAGGTATGCTAAAAATCCTACCCAGCCTTGGCCTTGGCATCTTGGCCTTTGTAACACATAAAAGAACTGGCTTCATCTCCAGCCAGCTTGCTTCTGGAAAGCTTATTTAATCTGACAGGTGTAAGATCACATGCCTCAACACTGAACCTTAGCAGTATGCAGAAGGAATTACTGCTATGTCATTCCTTTAAGTCAGGCATCCCAATGCTTTCTGTGTGAATTGAAACAGCTGGGACATTACACTACTTATTGCCTAACAAATTCATCTGCTGGCCTTCTCCCTTCACTGTCAAAGGCAAAGATCACCCTGATCCTGGCAATACAGTGACCCCCCAATGCACCTTTTCTTCACCACCTGGTCACATCAAGTAAGGAGGAACTGGTAAGCACGTAAAACCTGTGACATGTGCCTGATTGCTCTCCAGCAACGGGTTAGCTACAGATCCTCAAGGCAGGGTGCTCATGGCTGCAGGCCACAGGCAAGATGCAGAGGAGTGCACAGTGTCAGTCTGCTGCATTGATGGGGGAGACTCTGGGCAGAAAAACAGGAAAACACAGTCTGGATCTCACCACCTTGATGCTTGGCTCCAGAACCCAAATCCCTATAGAGATGGCAAATTTTTGCTGTGCCATCAAAGGTTTGTCCCCTTCAGAATACTACCTCCATTTTTCTGTGATTTGCATCTCTGCTCTGAAGTGTATCTGAGAATTCACAGCTCCAAGGTCATCTCAGTGACCCATATGCCCTGCTGTGTGGTTTGTGCAGGTTTGTCTGCCCCAGTGCTCAGTGTTTGTGGAGATCTGAAATAGCAAAGCCTGTACAGTTTAGAGGAATTTCACACAGCCGACACACACACCTGACTGATTTATAAAACTGTAAACCATTTGAACAGCTTATTAAACAGCAATGAGTGTATAAAAAAAAACCAAAACCAAACCATGCAGGTAACAGAAGAAGCTTCAGGGATGTCACTGATTCCTGCCTCTTCCTGCCTGCCTCCTCTAGAATAATGGGGCCTCTTCTACTGAATGCCAAGATGTCATGCTTAACTCCTGTGCAACTCCTCTGTCTTTGGGTGTTCTACAGACCTTTGATCAAAGGAAGCATTACTATTCTATAACATTGGATTTTGAAACCACTCCTTCTCCTTCTTCCATGCAGCATTTCTGTCAGTTTTGCTCCTCTGTTAACTTGAAAATGCATCTTTGCAGCAATTCCTTCTATGAAACTAAGGGACAGAGAGGACACAACTGCAGACACACCCCTTCTCAAAACTCATTCCTTCTTCCTTTTACCATTACTCCATTCAGACACATAATTTTGCACACATGAACATCCTTGAGGAAGGTCAGATCCTTCCTTGAGGCTTCCTCCAAAGGCTTAACACTCTTCCTTAAAGCTTTATCTTTTTAACATGGATAGCTTTGTCTCCTCCAGGGATTCAGACAACATAAAGTCAGTGAATAGTCATCATCTGCTGTAGTCTTCAGCACGTTGCTCAGCGCATCCCTGTAGGTGTCCCTGTTGAAGGATGTTCTTTATTTCAGATCTATGTGAAATGTGTGTTTTCTTTACTCAGCAGCTAGATTAAGGTGAAAATACAGCAAGTTGCAATGTTTTATATGGTTTGTAGACTCTGATTTCCTGCAGGAGCTTGTAGAAAAAGCAAAGGTCTCATTTTCTAAGCTGGCTGCACTGTTGAAGTACATGATAGAAGCCATGACAATTTGCAGTAGAGCAGCAGGTTCCAAGGAGTGTTACACCACTGCTTTGGCCTGTAGACTCTTCCACCTGGAAGATATCCACAAGCAAGACCTCTGACTTTTTATATAGAAAGACCTTAAGAAATGTGCTCAAAAGGCAAAAGATGCTTAAGTACATTGGCCAAAAGTAGTGCACCACTGAAATTGAAGCACCTGCCTCTCTGCCACAGTGTAAGGGTACTTTGTGAGAATTCAACACAGTATTTGTTCCATGCTTGCACTAAACTATATCAACAACCATTCTCTGTACTCTCTCTGGGGTAATAAATCTGGAAGTAAAAGCTGTCTTACTCTATAAATTATAATTAATGGGTTCTGCCCTTGCTGACCAGACTGCTCCATGGTTTTTGAGGTGATGCTGCCTTTGCCTTAGCAGAACTAACTCTGCCAGCTTACCATCAAGAGATGTAACTTCTGGACATATTATTGGCAATTGTGGTCAGATATATTATATTGCATTGATACAGTGATTACAGTGTCTCTTTTTTCACTTTTAGAAGTAAAGGACAAAGGAGAGAGGTAAAGGGACAAGAGCTCCCCCCTAGCTTATGAAGGAATTTTCCAGAGTAAGGTGAAAACCAAACCTCCTATTTTCATTTGTTTCAAACCAAGCTAAAATTAGCTTTTTAAGCCTTTCTTCACTTTTAAAAGAAAACTGCTGGTCCTTCATTCAACAACTTACATCTTCCACACAAATCTCTTCTCAGCCTGATGGTTGTGCTGCTACCTGAAAAGCTGGACCACTGCAGAGCCCAAATGGCATACAATTACAGGCTTGGGTATGATGCTGCACACAACTGAATCACTTGTCTTTGCAGGGACCTGCAGAAGAGCATGTAAAACCAACACTCAATGTCCACTGAGAAAGACATACCCAAGACTTTTCCAGGGATGGCAGGAGAGTCTAGGAGGACTACTGGAAATTTATTTTCTGGTACAGAAGAGGAGTTGAAAAATTCCTCTCCTCTGTGCATTAGCACTAATGTGATATGTAATCAGTTAACTCTCACAATGAAGGAATTAATGGTAAGTTTTTCATGGCCTGAATGTTAGTGGACCACTCATCCTGCACAAACATTAGCTGCTGAGTTCTACACAAAATCCACTTCCCATAGCTCAAGTCAGCACCACATTTGGCTGCAAGTCCCCACACAGGAAGGGACCAAACAGTTCAAATGAAGAAAGGACTTAGAAGTCTCAGTAAGGTCTGGTCAGAAAGATATTTTAGTTTTTGCTCACAGTTTGGCAAACCAGGATGAGGCTCCAGAAACCATATAGATTATTAAAGTATTCACTTTTTGTAAGATCATTTAACAAGAGAAGCATCTCCATGCTTGACCACTCCTGATGATCACTGCTGTTTATTTGGTGGTCTCTCTTAATCTCTCAGTCCATGACAGAGACAACACAACCTACTGTATCTTGACTGGCTTCCAACTGGTCTGCCACCAGAGACAGGAAACTTTATTTCAACTGCAAGCTCTTTGTAGCAAACACAGTCCCTCTGTTGTGTAATTGCACAAAATCTAATAGAAAGAGGTACTAATTCCTGCCTGGGATTGCTGTGTTATGACAGAAACAGTCTCACAGCCAAATGTAAGCACTGTGGACAGGAATTCTGTGCAAACTACATGGATTCCTAAATCCTGAGGATGGACCTATCAAACCCTACCATTTTGTGAATTTTTGTGTCTCCAATCCTCTGACAGGATGATCTTGCACAATTGTACTGTCATGCTCCTTCAGGAAGGAACAAGTGAAACCTACCTCAACTTTGCCTCCTGTCACATTTCACTATGTGAGTGAAGCATACAAGCTACAGCAGAAGCTCAAGGAAGAGCACATAGTGTTTGCCATTAAGCCCTAGCTATTCAACACTGCTGTAGTTGAGCACACAAATTCAGGATTGCTTTCTAACTGTCAGGCAAAAAGTTTCTTGAGGCAGCGGCTCATAAAAGCAGAGACAAATGATTTTCCACAAAGGGCTACTCAGGGTTTATAACTTACTCAAATGCTTCAAGCTTTCTCATTTTTTTTCTTTTTCCTTTTTTTTTTTGTTTTGTTTTTGTTTTGTTTTGTTTTTTCTTTTTCTTGTTCTGTTGAAGGACATGAGTTCAACACACTACCAAGCTCTCAGTATAACTGCTAAAGAAAACTTTGAGAATATTATCAGTGGGATTTTCAAATGGCTTCACCCATTCCCTTTAATAGGAACAGAATGAGGTCACTATGTACAAATCCACAGTGCATGCTCTTCCAGTGCATCAGAATAAACTTTACAGACTACATCACTGATCTGGCAAGTATCTGTCTCTTGTACCACTGAAATCATCTGCAATCCACTTTAGACAAGGGTCAGCTTGACTGCAAAATCACTGTTCTGTACAGCTCTTAGAAATAACAGATTTTCCCTGTCAGAGCAACTAAACTAAAATGTTAACTATACACATTTAACTAAAATCTTAAAGATGACAAGCTGCAAGACTGGATACATGCCACAAAGAAAAGAGGGCACAACACTAAGGTAATACAGCAAACTGAGTTTTGCTTGACATAGCATGCACTGTGCCACTACAATCAGATCACAGCAAGCCACCCAGTAGTGACACTATTGAAGCTCCTGTTCCTGAAATGCTGGGTGTTTCCTAGGTATCCCTCCAGTCAAACAAGAATTAATTGACAGAAGTGCTCCAGCCTGTAGAGAAATCACAGTGAATTCACTGCCAAGCAGTTGCTCTGCGAAGTTAAAGATGTAGCCTGAATGGGAGGTGCTACTGACCAGTACAAGCCACTCTACCTGTGCTCTCCACAATCCCCTGAAAATTAAATGTACAAAACTGCCTGTTGCCAAGCAGGGATACAAAAAGGGACACCTGTGTCCCCTTTCTGCTAGCAGATAGCCTACAACAGCTTAAAAGATGGACATCTAAAGGTCATGATGCCATCCAGAGGTACCTGGACAAGTTTGAGAAGTGAGCCCATGGAAATCTCGTGAGGTTTAACAAAACCATGTTCAAGGTGCTGCATGTGGGTCAGGACACTCCCAGTATCAACACAGGCTGGGGGATGAAGTTATTGAGAGCAGCCCTGTGGGCAGGACTGGGGGTGCTGGTGGGTGAGAGGCTGGACATGACCCAGCCATGAGCACTCCCAGCCCAGAAAGCCAATCGTGTCCTGGGCTGCATCCAAAGCAGCGTGGGCAGCTCCACCTGGAACACTGCATCCAGCTCTAGGGTCCCAGTGCGGGAATGACATGGACATGTTAGACTGAGTCCAGAGGAGGACACCAATAGAGGAATGTTTAGAGGAATGGATGGAGCACCTCTCCCATAGGGGAAAGGCTGAGGGAATTGGGAACTAGAAAAGAGGAGGTTGCAGGGTGACCTAATTGCAGCCTACCAGGACCTGAAAGGACCCTAAGAAACACTGAGAGGGACTTTTGACAAGAGCATGTAGAGACAGGATAAGGGGGAATGGCTTCAAACCAAAAGAGAGTAGCTTTAGATNTGCCCTTGACCCATCCCATTTTTCCAGATGGTTCCCTATCAGTCTCCCTAATCCCCTCCCCTGGCAATGTCAATCCTCCCCAACCCCTCCCAACCTTCTAGAAGCTTCTGTGTCAGTTACCTTTTCTTTGAGTCATGATTTGTTGTAACATGTCGCTCCCCACCTATGTTCTCCCTCATTGGTGTGCTGTGTACCCATCCCCGCCTTGTGTTCCTCCCCCAAAATTCTCCGATTGGTGGATCTGTTGTACCCGCCCTTAGGACCTCCCCCATATTTAAGTTGCTGTACAGCTTTGATTCTGCCTTTTGTTGGATCCTTTCCTTGGTGTTTCCTTTCGCCCCCTTGACCCTGCAATAAACCTTCCTCCTGGAGCAACAAAAGGACTCCCTCTCGTCCTTTGCCTCTCCCGGACGTGGACACTACCAGAAGGGCCTCGCAGCCCTAGCTGTATCTCCGGGACAGCTGTGTCCTGGGAACAGCCCACTCTTGGCGCTGGTACCTGCCTGCAGGAGCTAGCTGGGCGGGCCAGAGGGCTGGGTGGTGGACGCAGGTGGGCCGCGTCATCTGGGTTTGGTCAGAAGAAGAACACCCAACCACTTGTCACCCTCCAACCAATCCAAACTCAAACTATCTTCTATGTAGCTTTTTCTAGTGAAAACATTACGTAAATCATCATATTCCCCTCATTAATGTGCTATATAGGCAAAAATGCAACTTGTTATTTAAGCTAGTGCTAAGGTATTTAGTACCTGAAGGAAGAGTCTGAAGAGAAAAATGCCTTTGAGTCTATTTTTACCAGATGTCACAGAAAGCATTGTAGTATCAAGGAACTCTTTCTGGAGGTATCTCTATACAAAATCTGGCCTGTTTCTATGACTTAAATAAGACTGCTCATCCTTATGGTGAGCAAAACCACTCAAATCCACCATTGATGAAGCACCTTTGTGGAAAGAAGGAAGAAAACACCAAATGTCAGAATAAAAGGTACACATCATAGAAGGAAGATTTTCAACCAAAGGCTAGGTGTTTCCACCAGGTGCCTCCAGGACCCAGATCTACTCTGTTCTGTACTGCGGTAGGCAGTACAAAAAAAAAAGCAAGTCCTTTCCTTATATATTTATTTCTGCCAAAGCAATTCTACACAGCCATACAGGCTCCCGTACAGGACCTCTTCCTCCAGAACTTGTCAGATACAGTTGTCATGGCCCTCACTTAAAAAGAAAAGGTACTTATTCATCATAACTCTGCAAAGCACGCAGTAAGTCAGTCATTCGTCTCTACCAACTATGAAGAAGAGTAACAAGCAACTGGAAGACAACAGAACCTTGTTTGCCACCCATAGAATATATAGTTTGCTCCCCATAATTTACTCCTTTTCTTCAGGAGCTTCTACTTCAATGGCAGATAGCCAAGGGAGAATCCAGAGGAATTATTTTTATAAATCACACCTTTTTTCCAGTCTTTCAGGCGTGAATGACAGGAAATTTTTCTGCCATAAGAGCTGGTAGCAACACCTGTATGCCACATCCCTTCCCTGGAGCAGGAGTATACCCCAAACACAACTGGTAATAATACAGATAATATCTTGCCAGGCTGTCATCACATTGAAGGTAAAGAAATTAGAGATTGAGGACTCTCTGCTCTTTTTTTGCACAAGTTATTCTTGTATTAGGAAGTTGCAAATAGTCAGAAGACCTGCTGAGGACCATGCTGAAATCTTTCCATCACACAGCAGCATGGCTTAAGGGAAATATCTTGAGGTATCAATACCACAAAGAATTTGAGCTATGAAGGGGAATCACTGGCTGTATTTGATCTTCTAAAATAGGTAACTTAAAAGAAATTCTAATTTCTGGAGTCATGATTTCTTCTCTGGTCTGCCTTAGGAGCTGCACAGTGCTATGCTGTTCCTTATATTATAAGATTGTATATTAATAAATATAATACATCCATAAAAACAACGAGCATAATTTCTTCTGAGTCCTTCTCCAGAACTTCCTTATTTTTAAGAAACCAATGTAATTAAATAGGTTGGAGTAAATGATACCCATACAGTCTGCTTCCTGCTGTTCGTTTATCTTCTTCTTCTACTATCTACTTTACTATTTTTAGCACTCTTCAGAGAACTGGAAATATGTTTTGATAAAGATACCATCTTCAAGGCAGGGCTACAAATAGTGAATCCGTCTGCTCATATTAATGTCACAAGAATGACCACATCCAAGCCAGTATGAGGCAAAGGTCTCTGCAATGCATGTTTTCTGTTTGTTACCAACATTTTAATCTGTTTGTGTGAGACAATCAAGGGATCAGGCTAGATTCTCAAGCCATGCACATCAGACTTTAATCCTGTTGCCAGGGTTTATGCCTCAAGTATGTGCTTTACTGGAAGATGCCTGTTTGTTTTCCTGTAACTAGCTGTGGTCAGAGTTGGTTATTCTGTAGATTGTGTGGCTCACATTCCTCCTGGAAGTCATTTTGTGAGCTATAATTTTCAGCAGCAATCTCAAATAAAGATTTCCATAGGCAAAAATGTCCTTCTCTGGTCATCTTAGTAGATGTCTATTTTATGTTACGTTTTTTGTGTTGGAGGATCTTCAAGTTTTGCAAATGGTAAGATGGGGAACATTAAAGCACTTCCAAGAACAAAATATTCAGTATAGACAAAAATGACTGTCAAATACTCTTGGATTACAAACATCTGCTTTATTGCCCATATCTCAAAATAATATTTTTTCCTCAGTCTATATCTCTTCCTAGTCTTCATGCAACCTTTTTCCCTAATAAAGCTTACTAACTGAAGAAAAGTTACCATGGACAAAGACACATTGCCCTTGAAGAGCAGCATGTGAGAACAGCAAATGAAGAACTGATCAAGATATGGCAGATTTCACAGCACCTATCAATTTTCCCAATGTCCCACACTATAATTCCTTGATATAAACCAAAATTCCCTTTCATTTATCTCAGTAACACAACTCAGGGCAATGGTTCTCGTGTAGCCTGAAGTTTATCACGTCCTTTTCATTCCTTCTCCTTTTATCTGAATAAGGTTTTGCCCATATTCTTTCTTGTTTGCTTGTTTTGTCCCCAGCAGTATGAACATATCCAACAGATCCAATAAACTTTGCCTCATTTCCTACTGTGGACATATACATGTGAATGTATATGTGTTTATGAACCAATATGCAGATGTCACAGAAGTCCTTTTGCTAAATTGCAGAACTACTGTCCACCTATACCACACTGTAATATCAGCTTTTTTCCCCCTTTTTCATATAAACAGTATTAATCCCTGATAATCTGCTTTAAATGCTGAGAACAGTTTGCAGTTTGCAATGGAAGATAGCTGTGCTAACTTCTGGGTACCCACCTTTGCTCAGAGACCTCTGAACTGAACTAAACACAGCCCAAGACTGTATCTCTTTTTTGCAAATGGGCCTGTACTCACAGTATGTAAAATAATAATAAAATATGGACCTCTAAAACTCAAGGCTTTTACTTTTCCTATCATATATTTTCATCATGGCCTCACTTTGGCTGAAAATGTAATGTGTTAGTGTTCCTTGAGGACACTGAACAGTATTATGGCATTCTTTGTGAGCCACTGGATGGCATTAGTATCCAAAGTACCACTGTCAGCCCACCATTTGTTTCACCAAAAAGGAGACATTAACTTAAAAATCAAAGCAGTTGAAACAGCAGCCCCTTGGCAGCCTGCAACACTATGTTTATGCCTGTCACAATTGCACAGGTCACAGGAAGTGATGCAAACCACTGCAAAATATGTCACTTCATTGTTTGCCACAGCTGCACAGCAGAAAATTGAGCTGCACAAAATCTTTGTGATCATACTGCTATACTTGAAAAATTATTTAAGAAATTGATTAATTCTGCTTAGACGTTGGATACATGCAACTCCCTGTGCACTAAGTTAGGGAAGCAGGAAATAAATGAAAGTAGCACGTCACTTTCTTCTTTTGATCCATGCATTAGAAATGGTCTAACTTCTTCTGCTATATTAGTGCTTGAATAAAATCCCGTGGAGTTCTTTTGTAAGCAAAGATGACATTGGAATGTGGAGAAATCATGCAGGACTAATGTAAGACAAGCAGCATGCTGCTTACCATGGACTCAGTGATGTTGATGGAGGTGCTCACAGCAAACCTTCTCATTTGGATTTGAATAATAAGGTGCTATACTTTAATTTCAGTATTGTGCCTTAGAAAAGGTGCTTGTTGTTCGACTCTGTTCTCAATTTAGAGATAAAATGAAAAATGTGGATTTTCAAATTTGTTTTTTACCCTACAATACTGGAGACACGCTGGAAGTGCTACAACTGGAACATCTCTTTTCAAGGATCAGCAAATAGGAACAATTTTAAATGTGGCGTCTGCAAAGTAGCCATGGCTGAATGGCAAACTTGCTTCAGTATGTCAGTAGATCAGGACCTCTCCAAAGTGCTTAAAGCTCTGTGAGAAATCCATTATTTCCAATGAAACAGGTGCCAGGGCAGCAACATGCCATCCTTTTGTACTCACTCAACAGGAGTCATTCTTCATTTTCCTTCATATCACAAATAGTCTTAGATCAGATGTTGGGGGTTGAATAAT
>VXBI01009532.1:0-15903 GCA_013397375.1 Toxostoma redivivum
GAATAACAGCTCTTTACTAGTATATATAATTATAGTAATAATTCTATAATAAATAATAATTCTATAACAAAGAAAACAAACAACAAATGTGGCATTAACACCAAACAGAACCACAAACCCAGTGATGCTTTTCTGAAAAGCCAATAATATAATATGTACTTATAACAAGGGGGATCCAGGGAGATCCACAGGCAGAGGCACCTCAGCTCCACACTGTCTCTTTGGGGCTTGTTCTGGAAAAACAACTCTCTGGCAACTCAGAGTTCACTGTAAATATTGGAAGGGATTAACTATTGCAGCATGGTAAGGGCACTTGCCTCTGGTGCCCAAAAAAGGCTGGAAATAAATCCCCACAGACCAGTATCTACAGAGCAGGTAATTGTTTATTGCAGTGCTGCTGGTGAGGGGGATATCTCCACCTAACTCACCCACCCTTGTCATGTGTTGTAGTTTATTCATACAGTAATTATTGTTTAATATTGCTATTATAAGTACATATTATTGGCTTTTCGCAAATGTTAAAATGAATGCTATATGTATAATGTTGGAAAACTTTGCTGTATGAATATAATTTCTTTTAGTTCTGCTATTAACAAAACTTAGAAATAGTAGTGTTATAAATATATATTTTTCTTGGACTATAACATGGCGATGTAAAAAGCTTTTGTTCATGTAACTAACAGAGAATGGTAAAAAGGAAATTCTTCATATTCTTGGATTATTCTCTCTGGGTGAAGATAGGGGTGACACCAGAACTCCAGGGAAGGAATTTATTGATCTCCATTATCAGGGAGTGCACCAACAAGAAGGAGTCACAAGGAGAAATAAATTCTTTTTAAAATGGTGATTTTCAGGTTGGAGGGGGTGGTGATTTCAAATAATGCATAAAGGTCTATGAATATGCAACAGGTTGATGCATTTAATGAAGTGTTTTCTGAGTTAGTGTGTGCTCTTGGCTGAATGTCCAGCACCTGGCGGTTATAAGCTTTTGCTTTATTATTTGTCTCTTATTGTCTTTTATTAAACCTTTTAAAATTTACCAGGAAAGTGAACCTCGTTTTTCTCATTGCAATGTCATTATAACGTCATCATATAAGCGTCAGAACTAATTTACATAATGTTATCTCATAGTTATAAAGAGTTCTTCTGGGCTGTGCTTGCACTTCCCCAGTTTAAGTGGTCTTGGGGGTCTTTGATGAAGGTTCGAGGTCATCCTGAACATTCCAACTTTGCCTTCCGAGCATGCACAGTGATGGTGTTCCTTGGTCTTTCTGGATCTAACCAGTCTAAATTCTCCTAAATTCTAAATTCTTGGTGGCTAATTGCCTGTACATTTGCCAATTTCTCATTAGTACACTCTGCTGCTTCCCAGGGTAGCTATACTTGTGTATTTTTGAGATTATTCACCTGGCAAGTTTCTGTTTATTTAAGCATTAAGTGACTAATTAACCATATACTAGCTATTACATTATATAGAAAGAAATTTTTCAGGTTATATTGGTATCTTACAATTCAAGCTATATAAGCATCTTGTAACTTTGACCCAAGTTATATAGGTATGACCTCCAATTAAGAGGATTTGTTTAAGATTTTCCCAAGTCTGCGTTTGACTATGATCTGTGGAAAGTGTCTTTGTGCAGGTCTGCCCATCACAGATGATCCTTGCCACTGGGTGTCATAAAACCTCCCCCGATAAAACCAAATCCATGGTGAAATAATGCCATTTCCAAAGAGCAAGAATTCTTCCTTTCTGACCTGCAGGTTTAGGGAGCTCAAATTTTCACAGAACTGTTTCTTTCCACTTGAACGATGAACAAAGCAGCACCAAGGGTTTGCCAGTCCTTTCTTAGTTTTTCCAAGTCTTTACTGAGAGCTTGGGAAAATGGTGTCTGGCAGCTGAGAATCTGTGGGATTGAGACTCTTGTCTGGGATAAAAGATCATGGGAATTACGTGGCTCAACACCTTTGAGGCCCTGGAATTTTCATTCAGTCTTTGGCCTGGGGCTGGATTTTCCCTTTCTTTCTGTCTTCATTCTAAAATTCCCCTTGAATCAGAAAATGCCACGACCTGAATGCAGTTTCTGTAAGGGTGAGTGTGTGGTTACTGCACTAGAGAGAGAGAGAGAAAGCAAGAACAGTAACACACATGGGCCTCTTTAGGGAAAAAATACCTACTTTATTGAGTGGACGACCTGATTTAAAGCATGTTCCCTAGAGCTAAGACAAGACAGTAGCTCATTGGATAATTGGGAAAACGCCCGTGGGACTGTACTTTAGAATGGCTCCCACAGTCAACACCAGGTGCTAATCTCTGTTATGAATTCCATTCTGTTTTGACCAAATTATCATCCTGGGAGAAATTCTCCCTAACTGAAGCTGAACCAGATTATCAGCCTGGGAACGGAGCTGAGAGAGCAGGAGAAGCTGCGGCCTGAAAGTGATTTTCCAGGCTGTAATTTTCCTAGCTCTCTGACTGTGTCCACATGTGTGGTTAGTGCCCTAGAGAGAGAGAGATAGAGACAGCAAGAACAGCAACACACATGGACCTCTTTAGGGTGAAAAAGGCCACTTTATTGAACAGACAGCTCGTATTTAAAGCATGTTATGCAGAGCTAGAACAGGACAGCAGCTCATTGGACAATTGGGAAAAACATCCATGAGACCATACCTCAGGATGTGTCCCACAGGAAAAACACCAGGTGTTAATCTTTATTATGAGTTCCACTCTGTTTTTCACCAGTTTCCATTCTGTTTTGACCATATTATCATCCTGGGAGAGTTCCTCCCTGGCTGAAGCTACAACCAGTTTATCAGCCTGGGAATGGACCTGAGAAGCAGGAGAAATCCAGACCTGAGAAAGAATTCTGAAGCTGTAATTTCCCAGCTCTCTAAATGTCTGTCCACACACGAGTGCAGTTCTTCTCTTGCAAAGCGAAGGCAGCAGCCCAGAGGCAGCTCAGGCTCAGCAGGGACCGTGCCCGTGAGCTGGGGCTGCCCCAGGAGCATCACCTGCTCGGGGTCTGGGGAAGAGCAGCGCTGTGCTCTGCTCCCTGCTCACAGCTCTGGGCGCTCCGGGAGCCCCAGCAGTGCCAGATGTGCCCGTGGGACCCAGGCTGAGCCCTGGAGAAGGCAGGGACAGCTCTGCTCCTCCCTGCAGGGTTTGTGCCCTGCTCGGAACCAGGTCCCGTCCAGCAGGGACAAACGACAAACTCATCCTTGGGGCAGGGAGGAGAACAAAGAGAGCAAAGAGCTTTCCTCCCCAAACCTGGCCCAGCAGCTGGGCTGGGCTGTTTCACTCTCTCTTGTACCTCTCCTGTTTGTTCTGTTTGTTCTGTTTGTTTTGCTTTCTCCTGTTCCCCTCCTGTTGTGTTTCTGTTTTTCCTCCTGTTCCCCTCCTGTCGTGTTTCTTTTTTTCTCCTGATCCCTCCTGTTGTTTTTCTGTTTTTTCTCCTGATCTCTCCTGTTATTTCTGTTTTTTCTCCTGTTCCCTCCTGTTGTATTTCTGTTTTTTCTCCTGTTCCCTCCTGTTGTGTTTCTGTTTTTCCTCCTGTTCCCTCCTGTTGTTTTTCTGTTTTTTCTCCTGATCTCTCCTGTTATTTCTGTTTTTTCTCCTGTTCCCTCCTGTTGTATTTCTGTTTTTTCTCCTGATCCCCTCCTGTTGTATTTCTGTTTTTTCTCCTGTTCCCTCCTGTTGTATTTCTGTTTTTTCTCCTGATCCCCTCCTGTTGTATTTCTGTTTTTTCTCCTGATCCCCTCCTGTTGTATTTCTGTTTTTTCTCCTGTTCCCTCCTGTTGTATTTCTGTTTTTTTTCCTTTTCCCTCCTTTTTTTTTTTNCCTCCTGTTGTATTTCTGTTTTTTCTCCTGTTCCCTCCTGTTGTATTTCTGTTTTTCCTCCTGTTCCCTCCTGTTGTATTTCTGTTTTTTCTCCTGTTCCCTCCTGTTTTTTCTGTTTTTTCTCCTGATCCCCCCATGCTGAGTTCCTGCTCTTGCAGCTCCTGCAGCCCCCAGGGCTCAGAGCAGAAGATTGGTGTTGCTGGCAATGTTACATTAAATACAGCGTAGTAAAATTTAACACAGCTGAATAAAATTTTTATTTAAATTCATACAACTCACGTTTTAAATCATTAAGTACCATTTACTACAACTGACATTTAAACAAATACAGCTTAATATACAACATTAAATACCATTTAAATTGAAATTCATATGCAACTTAAAATTAATTCAAGTAAATCTAATTTAATGCAATGTAAGCCTTATTTCACATAACTGAAAGTTAATGCAAGTAAATACCATTTAACATCATTTAAATTTAAAGTGATACAAATTAGCTTTATGCAATTAAATAAAATTTAATAGAATTTAAATTCATACAACCTAAAGTTAATGCAAGCAAATACTATTCAATACCATTTAAAGTAATACAACTTAAATTTATACAACTAAGTACAGTTTAATACAATATAAGTTTAAATTCATACAACTTAAAATTACTACAAGTAAATTCAAATTAATGCAATCTGAATTTAAATTCACACAACTTAATGCAAGTAAATACTACTTAATACCACTTAAAATTAAACTAATACAAGTTAAATTTATACAGTTAAATACAATTGACTATAATTTAAATTTATACAACTTCAAGTTAATAAAATGTAAAATTAGATTAACATCTATCAAATTGATATCAATACCTACAAACTCAAATTTTTGCAAAAACTATGCATCTTTTTTTTAGCCCTGTGGCCAAGCTTCGTGGGTTGGGAATGAACATGTTTGTGTTTTCTAGTCTCAAATATTTCTGTCCATCTAGAGTCCAGCTGATGTTTTCCATTCCAGGTATTTGCATGTGTGGGATCCTCAAGTCAAATTCTTCTCCTTCCCTCAGGTACTCTTCAATTAGTGCCACCTGCAATTAGAAAGAACTGGTGTCATAAGCAAGTCCATTCACCTCCATGAAAACTTTAAAAGTTGCTGCAATTAGTTTATTTCAAAACTAATAGTCATTAGAAACAAAAATACACGAAGGACAACTGGTTGCAGCAGTGGTGCCTGACTTTGTCATTATTTTTGTTTTCTCCATTTCTGTTTGGATTCAGTTCCTTCACTGCTGTGGAACAGACTCCCTTCACACAGAGATCTACTCAAGATGCAGACCCTGCATCGTGGGAGAATCTAAAGAATCAATCTGCCCATTGCATTTGAAGCTGAAATAATTTCTAAAAAAATCCTGTTCTGCCATGCTGACAGGCATTCAGTGGAGTGTGGCTTCTTCAGGCACAGCACAGAGGAATGGACTGGGAGTTAATCCAAGCACGGCTTCCTCTTGCACTGATCCACGCCCTGAGCTGTTCCTGGAGTGCTCCTCAGCCCTGGGTGTCGGAGTCTGGGACATCCCTTTGGGATCCAGAGCTGCTGAGACCCTGTCAGGGGCTCTGAGACCCTGGAATGATCCCAAAACATCTGTGGGTTTGATTATAGCCCTTGAAACAAATTACCAGCTTTATATAAGAACTTAAAAGTCACAGAAGTTTAAGTAGTGTTATCATAAAGTGAAAATATAGATTCTAGGATTTTTGGGAATGGGGATTTTAGAACAAAAGATGGAGGAAAAAGCATGTGTTTCGTCTTTCTTTGTTCTTCTTCTTCATCTCCATTTTCTATTGTGGAGTTGGCACTTTTGGATTGGTTTAGAGTAGAAGTTCGCTGTCTAACATAGATGATCGTAATTGGGAAATAATTGTAAACATCATGTACGTAGTTTTTAGAATAAAAAGATAACACTGCCCTGAAGGGGCAGAGAGTGTGCCATGGCTGCCCTGCAAGACAGACCTCGCTGGGCTGAGAGAAAATATTACAGATAAGAAAAGAATAAACAACCTTGAAACCAAGAAAACTAAAGAGCTCACGAACTGCCAGACAAGAACTTTTACACATCTCAGGGAAAAAACCAAAGTGGATTCCTAGACTGGCCTTGCACTGGGGCCGTGGCCCAGCTCTGGCTGCGTTTGGGTCACTGAGGGGGGATGTCTGTGTGGTTTATGCACAGCTCCATCTGCTGCCCTGGGGAGCCGAGGGCACCAGGAATCTTGAGAGAAGCCCTGCCTCCTCTCCCTCCTCCTCCTCCTGCTGCTGCTGCACATGGCACTGTGCACCATGCCATGGGGACGTTTCACGGGGAAAGTTTCACTGGGAAAGTTTGATTGGGAATGTTTTCTGCTGTGCTGGTGAAGCTCAGTGGGCACTCCTGCCTGGGCTTTGTCTCCTTTGCTGCCAGGACATCACTGCCACAGGAGCACAGGGAGCCTGGGGCTCTCCAGGGAGCCTCCTGGCCTGGCTCTGCTCAGATGTGCTCGGTATAGAAACATGCAGAGGATTAGGGAGAGGATTCCTGGTGCAGCCTCGTTTTGAAGAAGTTGAAATAAAAGCCTAGGAAATCATGGACTGGCCAAAAGCATGTGGGGAGTCTGGGGAAGACTGATCCCAAAGTGCAGGGGTCCAGTGCAGGGCTTGGCCCTGTTAACCACAACCACTGAGCCCGCAGGACTCCTCAGCCAGAGACCAAATTGAAATGTCTGCACGACTTTCCTCTGCAGTTAAACATGCCTGTTCTACTTTGGGGGTTGTGCAGGTGTCTGGGTGAGCACAAGGGGCAGAAAGAGGAAGGAAAACGGGTCCCAAGTGATGGGTGGGGTGTGGAGTGAGGGCAAAGGGGACACTGGAACAGCAGCAGGATTTACAGCAGCCCTTTAGGGCCATCAGCAGTGTCTGTGCTGCTGGGGATGCCCCCAGGAATGAGAGGAATGATGTTCCGAGCTGGAACCGTGGTCCGGCATGGTCTGCCTTGTGCTTTTTGTATTTATGGACACCAGCTGCCATGGTGTCAGCGTGGCAGGGATGCAGCCGAGCCTGGCTGGCTCCCAGGTGAGTCACAGACCCCCTGGGGCTGGAGCCTGAGCAGGGACAAGGCCAAGGACGAGATCAGGTTTCACCGGGAACCTCCTCACTTTTCTGCCTTTGGAACTGACCAGACTCAGGGATTTTCCTGCCCAAGGAGCAGGCTGCCCTCCTGCCCTTTGCTGTTACCTTGTGGATTTTAGTCCACACACACTCTCCAGTTCTTCCTGCCAGGATGTCCACGGCGTCTGCCATCAGTGACTGCAGCTGTGGCACCAAGATACAATCCATCAGTGTGGAATGCACAGAGAAATCTTTTCTCTGAATACACAAATTAAATCCTAACTCAAATCCTTGGCACTCTGATGATTTTGTGACCCATCTTTCACACAGTGAGCACGGCCAACTCATCATTGCTTCAGCCCTTGCACTACATTCTTGTGGATCTAAAATACTGTAGGATTCCCTCCCCACATCCTTCCAGGGCAGTCCTGGCATTGCCTCACCCTGCACCCTTCCCAACCCCTGGAAAATGGTTCAGATACTCTTAATTGAGAGACAGAGAGATAAGGGTTGGATCTGGGGTGTCCTGCCCTTAGCATCAGTGCTCAGGAACAAACTGGGGAAAACTGGTACTTGAGACCTGTGCTGTAGTCTAAAACATTCTCCTCCAAAATGCTGGGTTAAGTTAAAGGGAATCCAAACAAAAGTTTTTGGAGTCTCTTCACAAGCATTTCATGCATGACAAGGATTTAAGATCTCCTAGCACTGTCTGTAGGTGTCAGCATTCCTGGGTGTGCTCAAGGCACAAGGCTGACCCAGAGGCATCCCTTCAGGGGAGGAGGAGAGACACCCCCCATCCACTGATGCACAGCAAGAGGGAGATGTTTCCCCCTCCTCTTTTTTCCCCCAGCCCCTTGGATACCATCACTTTTGGCTGCAGCAATCATCCCCCTGCTGGCCCTTGCTGGAGCTGGGCTGGATCAGCCGAGGCCCAGTCTGTGTTTCTCAGCAGCCTCTCGGGTTCTTCACCGACCTGGGGCACCTCTGCAAGGCTGACACGTCCCCATGAGCAGGCAGGGCTGGTCTGGGGCAGGGAGCACGTGGTGGATGCACCCAGCACAGAAAATCAGTTTTCCCTCCTTTCCCCCTCTCCTCAGCTGAGCCCTGATCCAGGCTGGTTTGCTGCAGGTGCCTTCTGAGGTCAGAGATGTCAAGGCAGCATGAGCCAAATCATTGCAATCATTTTCCCAGACTGATCTGGGGAGATTTTGGGAGCAGAGAAGAGATTTTCAATAGATACTGACAGGTGAGTCCTGGTGCTTCTATCAGCCACCCTTGCAGGGGATCAGCTCCTCCTCTGCACTGAAGGAGGATTGGAGAACGCTTTCGAGTCCCGACATTGGACTAAGGACTTCCAGAGCATGGGGTGGAAGTACAGAACTCTGCCCTGGCCCTTCCTGCTCTGTCTCTCAGCCTGCAGAGGCCAAAACAAGTGTTGGAAACCAAAACCTACCAGCTTGTCATCCTCCTGAGAGACTCTCTGCAGGTAGGGAACAGTCGCCAGCTCAGCCATCACCTGGGCCATCACCTGGGCCTGTTCCTCCCCTCTGTGCAGGTGGCTGAGCAGGCTGGCGTGGTGGAACTGCTCGATGGCCCGAGCACAGGGGCTACGCTCGTCCTGTTGGCCCAGGAAAGAGAGGAGGTGAGAGGGGAGAACAGGGAGCACCCTGAGCCTCGCTGTCCTGTGCCTCAAGGCCTCTCATCTGTGTTTGTGCTGCTCTCAGCAGCGTGACCATTCCAGACCATGCTGCTGGGACAGGCTTTAGAGAGGAAACGAAAAGATTTTCTTGCCACAACCTCTGTAGCAGTGCTAGGAAAATAAAGATGTCATGGTAGATGGGAAGGGGAGACAGCAGATCACAAACACAAATCACAAAATTCAGTTTTCTGCTTTGGAAAGGGCTTTCCCATGACCCCCTCTATTGAACATCATTGACTTTCCTGGCTGGCTTTTCCAGCCTCAGGGGAGTGGCTGAGGGCAGTGTGTAGCTGTCAGCTCATGGTTTGTGTGCAGGCAGGCCAATCCCTGGTTTCCAAGACAGACCCTGGAGGAGCTGAAGGCTGCAGAGGTGGTCTCTGGCCTCCAGGAACACAGCAGGCTTGAAGCCTGTTCCAGCTTTGCCTTCCCATCTTAGCCAGAGCCACGTGTGTATAAATGATGTGGTGAACTCCAGGCTGTGTGGCTGCAAAACCAAGGGGGCAGAACTGACTTAAGTGTTGCCATGGTTTAATGAGCTTGGGTTCAGCACTGAGCTGGTTTGGTCAAAACAGCAGAACCAGAAGTTGGATTGCACATTTGCATCCACAAAGGAGGAAGGGGGCAGCAGAAAATAATGTTTGTTCTGTTAAACCCCAAATATATTACTTTTTCCTCTCCAACTAAGATGTAGTGCTTCAGTCTGTAGCTGAAGTTTGGCCATTTTAATTTGGCTTATGTGTGATGGAAGTAAGATGGAATCGTGTTTGTAGCTTATTGTGTGGAATACTCTAAAGGAAACAAAAGTGGCCCAGTCTCAGTCAGGACCACAAAGAGATGACAGTCCCCACAGCAGAGCAGCTCTGGCTCTGTGCCATCTCTGTGCCCATCTCTGGCACTGCCATCTGTTCCCCGGGTCACAGGTTCATTCCTGCTGGGTCACTGAACACTCTGAAAACTGAAGGGAAAGGGAAGATGTTTCCCCTGGCAATGGCCATGCGCCTGGCAGCTCTTTGCTCCAACTCAGTGACTCTCTTTCCTCTCCTGGACCTTCCCCCCTGTCCATGGCAGCTCTCGCAGCCATCCCTGGGGCTGGGTTTGACCCTGCAGGCTCCTGGCTCAGCCCAGTCCCCGTCCCTGCTGCTCTGGGGGTGGCACCAGCTGGGACCCCCTTGTTCAGCCACGGGGCTGCTGTGCCAGCCTCCTTGGGAAAAGGATTTGGCTGCTGCCTTCTGTGCTGCTGGGGTTCCACCTGGGCTTTCTGGGGATGCACTTGTGTT
Organism: Toxostoma redivivum; assembly: GCA_013397375.1. Lineage (NCBI taxonomy): Eukaryota > Metazoa > Chordata > Aves > Passeriformes > Mimidae > Toxostoma > Toxostoma redivivum. Next base: position 9,941 of record VXBI01009532.1, read on the forward strand.
TCAGCAGGAATATTTCAATGTCAGAGGGGAGGTGTAAAGCTGATAGAAAATACTGCAGTGTAAATTCCTGCAGTGGGGACTGGCCTGGGCAATCCCAAGCCAGCACTCTGCTCTCATTTCTGACAGGATGAGTTTCTTTTCCCTGTGCCCTGGAAACCAGACCTCTCTGCTTATCTCTGCTTGAACTGTGTGGTCCTGTTCCTCCAAATTCCTTTACACAAGAGGGGAGTGCAAAACCTGCCTGATTTCAAAGTTTTTTCTCTTCCTGTTACTCTTTTGAGACTGCAGTAGTTGCAATAGAGGAATCTCACCTCCAAAAGCAAAGAGAGGACTGGGAGGGGGCAATTTTTAAATTGTCATTTTTCTGGGGCTTTCAGAAAGACCAGGACATTATTGTGTTTCCAGTATCCAACCCACACTCTGTTTGTAGTTGTAGGAAGGGAATGCCCCCAGCAGGAACAGATCCTCCCCTTTCCCAAAGCTGCTCCTTGCATTATCTGCACATCAGGAACTGGTGGACTTTTGGTCATCCAAAGCCCAGAGCAAAGCAAACATTCAGGAAAGCACTGCAGAGGAGCAGCTGTGTTTCCTCGGGGTGTCTGCCCTCCCTCCATCCCCTCCCCTCAGTGTGGATGTTTTGGCCGAGCCCTGCCCACCTTTCCCTCTGCTCAGTCCATGAATTCCAGCACTCACTGCTGCCCTCCAGAAGGAAAGAAGCCTGAGCTACCTCAGACCTCTAGCTCACGTTTCTTTTTTCAGGAGAATAATTTAAGAATTGTATGGAAACAGTCTTGTCAATGTGCAAATTTGATTGTTGAGCTTTGTGCTAATTGTCACATTATTGTCTCTGCTGCTAAAATCTGTGTCCATGATGGCAGAAAGGATGGAGCAGAGGGAACCACCATCACCTGGCCCGTGGCTGTAACAGATGGGAAGGTTCTTCCCATCCTCACTACACAGGGATGCAGATCTCAATCACTAGAAATGCTTTGAGTAGCAGTGATGAACTCTTGATGGAGCTCTGGTGGGAGGTGCAGTCTACCATGGGCATGAAATGGAGTAACTGTGTTGGGGGTTATGTGAAGTAGGGATATAATATCATAGGCCATAAAGATTGCAGGAAATTGCATGCAGAAGGACTTTCAAGAAACTGTGGTCACTGTTAAGTCATTAGGGCTCCTTTTTAGAGAGTTTAAACCTCTGGAGCTCTGCTCCTAATGCAATTCACTGAGCATTTCTGGGCACTGGAGGAGCCTGTGCAGCAGGAATTACCCCCAAAATGACACCTCCTTCCCACACACCACCTACCAGAACAGGAACAGGATACTCACCTTGATCTTGGTGCTTCCTATAAAAGCCATGGCTGCCATGATCTTTTTCCCAGTGTTCTGCCAAAATGTTTCTGCTTCTTCCTCCATGCTGGGACTGAAAGTTATTTTCTGGCCTAGGGAGTGAAATCACAGAACCACAGAGGCTGTGTTTACTCATCTCCATTTTCTTCAGGGGATCTGGCAGGATGCAGGTGAGCTGCAGGAGTGCAGGGGATGGGAAGAGCTGCTGGCACTGATGGAAATGGGTCCCAAGACACCCCACACCCCCTCCTTTAGCAAGGATTGTGGGGGTCACCCCTGAGCCAGCACACTTCTTAAGCAAGTTGGCACACCTGGAAAGATTGGCAGCTTTTGAGTTACAAACTTTTCCAAGGTTTTTCCAATCTCTTTGTTCCTGAAGCCCAGAGTCAGTAAGTACTGCTGGCCCGGATGAGATTCAGCCTTCTCTGGCAACAGGTGAATTCCATGAGGATCTGCATAGGGAAAGGAAAATAATTTCCACTGTCATATTTCTTTTCAGCTGTAAGAGAAGTTACTTTTTGGGAGAAAAATAAGGAAGTCTAAGAAGGAGTGAAATAGTCTCCAGAAACTTTGCCAAAACACAGATGATAAAACCAACACATCCAACTCTCACTGGGCTTTGAATCTGAGGGCTCTGCAGCCTTCTGCATCAACAGCTTCAACTTTGCTGATGCCTGAGATAAAGTACATTCTGCCCAATTCCCCACAGCAGTGTGGAAGTGTCTGAAGGCCAAGCAGCTCAAACTCCCCAGCTCTCTCCAACTCCTTTGAATTCAGCTGCACACAGTCCACAGTGCTTAAGGGCACTGCTGTTACCTGTAAATATGTGCTGCACATAATCAGGGTGCTTCTCAGCAAAGGTTTTGTTGGCCTCCTTTATTTTGTCAGCCTTGTTCTCTTTCTCAAAAGGTGTGTACAGAACAGAAAAAGAGATTTCTTCACTGAGGGCTTCTTGAATCATAGCCTAAAAAAGGGCAAAGAAATGATACATTTCAGTTTGGGTAGAGGCTAGCTTAAAAAACCCAAACAAACCAACCAGGTGGTTTGGATGGAGACTCCATGAGCCTCCATCTTCAAGGAGGAGACAGGGACAAGAGGAACTGTCGAAAAGATGGAGAGAAAAAGTGACTCCATGCTCTCTGAAAGTCACATCAGGAAGACTTAGGAAAAAATGCCTTCAGCAGCCATATCCAGAATTGCTGTGTCAGGGGAGTTTAGGTTGGGTATTAGGAACAGGTTCTTCCCCCAGAGGGTGGCTGGGCACTGGAATGGCTCCCTGGGCAAGTGGTCACAGCTCCAAGCCTGACAGAGCTCCAGGAGCACTTGGCAGGGGTGTGACTCCTGGGAATGGCCCTGTGCCGGGCCAGGGTTGGTCTGGACGATGCTGGGGGTCCCTCCCAGCCTGGCCCATCCTGTGGCTCCTGCCCAGGCTGGCAGCTCCCACCTGCCAGTACAGCTGGAGGAGGTCACTGGTCTCCAGCACCGCGCCCTCGGCCAGGACGTAGAGACACTGCGCCACCATGGCACTCCTGGGGACAGAGCAGAGAGAGCAGGGCAGGCAGGGAAGGGGCTGGGGGCCAGGCTGGAGGCAGGTCCTGCTCACAGAGTGACCAAAACATGGATTTTATCATCATCTGATAAAACCAGCTGGGGCAGTGCTCTTTATCTTTTCCACGACCCGTCCTTCCTCCAGAAGATAATTGTCTGTTAATAGGCCATGGAGTCCCAGTGTATGGCTGATAAATTACATCATCCCATTGGGAGATGCTGCAGCCAGGGAGAGGAGCCAAGCATTTCCTACCTAGATAAAAACTGAGATTTGGAACACCTAGGTAGCCTTTTTCCACTGGATTCCAGAGGAAAACCGGATCTTTCCACATCATCACTGGAACTTTGGAGCACTGCTGCAGCAGAGCCACATCTGTCACTGCAGGAGGATGCAGCCCCCATGGGATGGCACTGTCCCAACCCCTGACTGACTGACAGGGCAGCTTGGATTCTCGCTCTGGCAGTGCTTTGGGTTTGTTCTCTGTAATACTGTATTTATATTTTCATTTTCCTAGTAAAGAACTGTTATTCCTATTCCCATATCTTTGCCTGAGAGGCTCCTTAATTTAAAAATTATTGTAATTTGGAGGGAGGGCATTACATTCTCCATTTCAAAAAGAGGCTCCCGCCTTTCTTGGCAGAAACCAGTCTTCAAACCAAGACAGTTCCACAGAACTCCCAGTGTTTGTCCAGCTTTTAGACAAACACGTTTAGCTCCCTGAACTCCCTGCCAGCAAACAGCCCTGGATGTCACTTAGGTCACACACACAAAGCCAGTGCAAAGCTGCCATGGGTTTGGGAAAATCCTGGCTTCTGGAGGATGTGAGAACTGCAAGGAGAGGGCTGCAGAGGAGCCCTGTGGCAGCACAAGTACCTGGCAGCCTCCGAGTATCTCTGCAGGCTCCGAAAGCACGCGGCTTGGCGCAGGTGGTTGCAGAAGTGAGAGGGGTTCTCAAGGATGCTCCTTGGGGAGACACGAGGGATGCACAAGGTTAGACTGGGATTTCCCACATCCTTAAAGCTCCTAAGAATCGAGCAGTGACTGAGGCAGGCACCGTATGCACTTCTGCTCTACAGCTCTGTGCTACATCTCAAATGCCAGGTGAACTCTCTCCCTCTCCCTCTCCCTCTCCCTCTCCCTCTCCCTCTCCAGCTGTGATTGATGAAGAAAATATTACTATAAATATGACTTAAAAGTTCATTCAATTGTGCTTTTTATCCTAAATGCAATTTCATTAGGGATTTGTGTATTGCTCTAGAAAAAACGTTCCAGGGATAATATTCTCTCTTGCCTTTGGCATGTAGGTACCATAAGCAGAACTGCTACAGCACAAGCTCTTGTTAACCCTAGACCCCCAAACAGGAGCAGCAGGTGTCTGGCCCATCTCCCTGGAAGCATCTGGAATGTATCAAAGGGTGAACCTGAGATATTTTGAAATATTTACAAGGCACAGGTGCAATGTGGGCGAACCTTGGCCCGTGTGTCAGACCCTTCCACAGATGCCATGAGTCCAATCTGAACACCAGTGCCATGTGGAAGGTGGGTTTGTTTTCTTGATTCCTCTTTTCTCACTGTTAGACTGGTTCTTCCTGCACAGCCTTCATTCCTAATCTTTGTTTCCCTTTGGATTTCAGCCTTAGCAGTGAATCCAACCCCTGTTTCCTCTCACCTGTGTGAATGATGCAGAGCAAGGCCGGGCTGCCCCAGTTTTAAGTAGCAGATGACAAGTTTTGACTCGATCCAACTGGCAAGCCTGGAAATATCATCTGGAGAGGACTTCAAGGGATTCTCTGTGGCAAAGCCTTTACTGCAAAGCTGAACATGAAACAAAACCATGATTTCCAAATGTTAGAATACACCATTTGCTGGGTGGAAATGCATTTTGTGACTGATCAGTGGAGAAAACAGAAGTCTAATAGACTCTGGCTTTAACTAAAGAAAGCATTACAAAAACCAGGACAGAAGGGTCCTTCAGGGATGTTCTGGGTTTTTTGTTTCTGAGGAGAGCTGGTTTAGAGACTACTGAGGAGCACCAGCCCTACAGTTCTGGGATGTCCCAATCCCTCTGTATGCAATCCCAGGCATTAATTCCTTCATCCTTTTTCCTGCTATGTGCATTCACCAGCCTTTCCTCTTAGGTGGAGACAATTCCTCCTTTCTTCTTAAGTGACCCATGCTCTGTCCCTACCACAGCTCATTTCAGAATATAGGGTGCAAAAAAGCACTTAAAAAGGATGACACTTATCATTTTACTCACTGTCTGCTATAATATTGATTGCTTAAAAATTTGCTTCAGTATTGTAGAAAAAAAAATAGGAATAGGATATTTGCTTGTGAACTGGAAAGCCCTAATATTTGACAAATGCCTTTGAATGAAGTTTGGCAGAACTCTGATTTTTTAAAAAGCGCAGTTGGTTCCTTTCTCAGGGTTTCAAGTGCTTGGCTGAAGGGATTGGAGTCAGAATGGAGAGAAAACATTAGCTGGGGCAGAGTGAAAACTGTCCAGTTATTCAGAGGGCATTTGTTGCTGATAGAGCTAAGATTGGAGAGGAGCATTTTTTTCATTCTATGGGACTTCAATTTCCTTCACACATTAATAGAGTTAAGAACTTGGAGAAAAGAACGAAATTACCTGACATTCTTTGGCTCAGTCCAACACTTCCCCCCTTCTGTGCTTTGTTTATAACTAACTCCCAATTCTCAGATTTCGGGTGAAATCGCATCTCAGGATTTCTCCCCGACCCTCCAGGTTGGTGCCCCCGATTCCCTCGGCTACTCCCGCCGCAGGGAGCGCGGGGACAGCGCTGTTTTTGCTGTGCAGGTGCCCCAGCGCGGGCTCGCAGCCCTTGAACCCCCGTACCTCCAGCGCCGTGCAGAATTTGGCGGCGGCCGCGGCGAAGTCGCGCTGGCGGCAGCGAGCGCTCCCTTCGCGCAGCGCCGCCCGCAGCCCCGCGGCAGCGCCGAGCCCGCGGCTGTCCCCGGGGGCTGGGGCCGGCCCGGGGGGCTGAGCCGCTGCTGCCGGCCCTGCTGCTGGCCCGGGCTCGCCAGACTCGAACTCCGCG
>VXBI01009533.1:16410-29728 GCA_013397375.1 Toxostoma redivivum
CACTCAAAGTAACGTGGGGCGGTGGAGCGGCGGCGGCTGAGGCGGGAGGGTCGCGGGCCGGGCGCAGCCGGAGCCGCCGGGCTCGGGCGCCGTGGGGCTGCTCTGGCCGGGGAGCGCTCGGCTGTGCCGCGGAGGGGACTCCACCGAGGGTCCCTTCCCTGTCCCCGCGACCCCTCCAGCTGCGGCTGCTGCGGAGTCACCGCACTCGGGGGTGGTAAAAGCGAGTGAGGAACAACCTTTAAATATTGCAGGATCCAGCTGTACCTGGGCACTGCACAGGCAGGCACAAGGTTAAATATTTAATGCCTCACATTTCATCCTAATCTTTTATTCATTGTGTTATTTACGTGCTGCATGCTGGCAGCGGACAAGGTGCTGGGCACTGGAGGCTCTCCCTCTTCTTGCCCCCATTCCATTCATCCCCTGGTGTACCTGCCTCTCCTCCCCAGCCAGGTCTGGGGGCTCACTCAGCAGTGGCCAGGCTGGCCCAGACCCTCTCAATCCCAAGCAAGGAGCCAACCCAGGCCACTTGCCCCTTTACCTTTCCTTGGCCACAGGTGTTCACTGGGCTGGCAGTGATGGACACCAGCTTCAAACCCTCCAAAATCCTCCTTTCTATGCAGGCACATTGATGTTTTTTGCGTGTACATCATATATCTGCACATATATCTGCATATTTTAATCCAAAGGTAAAGTTTTAAAGGTTTTGTGTGTGTTTGTGTGGGTGTGTGTGTTGCCTTATTGGGAGAGTTGGGTTTTTTTTAAAGGAAAAGTGTATTTTCAAAGGCTGGAAACGTTTCAGATCATGTTTCAAGGGAAGGATAGACTGAGGAGATGTTTTGCAGCATTATTCAAAACTCCTTTCTGAAAACTGCCAGTTTTTCCTTAGGCAGTCTCTGTGCTCCCCTGTCTCAGGAGAGTGACACAGGTAAACCTGGAGCAGGCAGCTCCGGAGTGATGGGTGTCACACGTGTCTTGATCAGCCTCCATCAGTGATTGACATGAGCCCTGGAGCAGCACAGGCTGTAACCCAGAGATTAATTTGTGTTTGGATGGGAGAAAACAACAGCAGTTAACCCTTGGCACCCCCAGTAGTAAGAGGAGATGGTCCTGCTGCTGCCCCAGGCATGAGGACCTGGTTGTCACCACTGCAGGATGCTCAGGCACCCCCTGCAGCAGCCACACGCTCGTGCCTGGTGGTGGCAGGGCCTGGAAGAGCCCCAAAGGATGAAGGCGTTTAAAATCCATGCTGGGATCAAGAGGCAAATGCTCTGAACAGCCCTTTGTTTATCAGCAGCAGAGAAATCAAATGAACCCAGGCTTTGGGACACCCAGGAGTTCCATTTGAAACTGGATACCCACAAAAGAAGTTGCTGCTGCTGGAATTACCCCAGGGATTTTTACCTTTCAGCTCCCTCCCTGAATGCCAGCGTGGGACAGGGGACACAGGACAGGAAGGGCAGCCCCAGCTCTGTCGTGCTCCATGCCATGGTTGTTCCCACGCAGCCTCCTGTGTCCAGCACATCTCCAGAGTGAATGGTCACGTTTTGCAGAGACACCGAGGGTGGCTGTGGCTCACCAAACCATCCTATTTTCAGCTGCTCGCTTGCCTACTTGAATGAAGAGGCATGAACTCAGCAGAGAGGAGTTCCTGGCACCCTCAGACAATGAGAATTTCCCAGGGCAGCTGGCACAAACAGGGACCTCATCCTGGCTAGAGTCAGTCCTGGAATGAACATGAGATGGGAAGGGGAACTGAGGAAAGGATCTGGCAGCAAACCAGCGAGATCTAAGCCAAAGCTGCACTGGAAATCAAGGTTCCCCAGTTCCCTGAGCTACACTTCCAGCTCCAAACTGCACCTCTCCATCCCCAAACCCCCAGTGCTGGTGTCCACTCTCCAAAGCCACATGTCCCCAGAGCCCATGGGGACAGGTGTCCCCTCCAGGTGTCCCTGGTTCCAGGAACTGCAAAAGAGGAGTGGGAGCCCTCAGAGCAGCCCAGCAGCTGACAGACTCTGGTCTCTGCCTTCGATCCATGTGTTGGCTCCTGTTTGCACTTACCAGCTCTGAGTGGTTTTTAATTATTGATGCCTCCTTTAGCTTTTATCTGGTGCTCGCTGCAGCCAGGAAGAGCTCGGCATTCCTGCATTAGTGGTGGGTTGGGAAGGAAGCCCTGCTCCAGCACCGCTCCTGGCGCTCAGGCTGTGCCATTGTTCCAGGCAGAGCTGAGCTGTAAAATGAGGAGGGTGGGAGCCAGAGGGGGATGTGACAGCGGCGACTCAGAGTCCCACAGGGAATGAGAGCCTGGGGGCTCTGTCCTGCGGGAAGAATCCCAAGGGGATGGACCCAAACAGGTGAAACCCAGTGAAAAACTGCCACCTGCTCACTGCATGGAGGAGGAAGGAGGCTGGGTTTTGACCCTCCAGTGACAGGCATGTGGAAGGGAGGAGATGGGAGACAGCAGAGTTTTGTCAAACCTCTGGCAGCTGTGAGCAGGAATCCATGTCAGGCCTGGGTTAATGCTGTGCTGCTCGGTGGTCAGGACTTGGGGCACTGCCAGATGAGGTCCTGCCCCTGCCCCCTGTGTCCACCACAGCGTCGTGGGCAGCAGGGCAGTGGCTATCACTGGATCTCTCTCTACCCACTCTCTCTACCCACCCTTTATGATTCAGGGCTGAGTTTTCCCAAGGGTCGTGGGACAGCAGAGCTGGTTCTCACACTATCAACCTATATCCCTGTCCCACTCTGGCACCATGACCTCTGGAACATGAGGAAAAAAGGGCTTCTCTGCCAGGAGCCAGGCTCAAATCATCCCTGAGCAGCTTTGGGGGCCCCTTGTCAGCTGTGTCCTTGCGAGTGCTGAGCTTCTCTGCAGGGCCCGAGAGGGGCTCCTGCCTTCTGAGAGGTTACAAGCCCTGTTTGGAAGGAGAGAAACTGTTTCCTCAAGTCTGCCGCTGCTGGGAGGTATTTTTAACCCTTTTCTTTGCTGTTGGTGTGGGTTAGGTTTGCAGATCTTGTTATGCAGATTTGAGCCCAAATCTGGGAAGGTGCCCTATGAAATGACTCCCTTTGGAGAGTGGCAAACAGAGCCAGGCTGGAAGCACAGGGAACAGCACTGCTCCTCAGTAGGATGGGATATCAGGGTGCCCCCCAACCTTCAGAGAAATGCTTTGGGAATGGAACATTCCCATTCCATGGGAGTGGAGCACAAGGTTCAGCTGAGCATCTGCTGGAAGGTGCAGGGGATTTAGAGAGCCCAGAAGTTCTCTCTTTGTACTTTAACAGAGGGTTAGTCTCCCACAGGGAGCAAGGAGATCCGCACAACCCCGGGCAGAGCAGCTCCCCAGCCCCAGTGGCCTCGTGGTTTGTCCAGCCCCCTTGTCCACTGAACCGAGGCCGCTGATTAACTCCAACAAGAGGGACCTCTGTTCCTGAAAGCAGCCCCGGACGGTTTCTCCTGAATCCTCCTCCCTTGCATATCCATCAGAAGTAACATCCCCTTACCCCTGGGGATGAATCTGAGCTGGTGACCTTGCAGTGAGAGCCCTGGGGAAGCTCCTGGCAGACTCTGTGGCACTGCCAGGGCAGGGATGGCTTCAGCAGCTGCCTCTTGCAGCAGCCCAGGCCCAGAGCTGTGCTGGCCTTTCACACCAGGGACCTGCTGGGTGCCAGCAGAGACCCCAGAGCAGCTGCAGGACCACAGGGTGGGATCGGCAGAGTTCCAGCAGCTCCAGAGTGGGAGCCCCAGGCAGTGCCAGGGTTGGATGGGTCTGCAGCACCCCAGGGGCACTGGGGTCAGGCCAGCCCCTGGCACACAGCTGCTGTGCTCTCCCCATGGGCTCTGCACTCCAGGTCTGCCCCCAGTGCTTGGTTTGGGGGGGGACAGGGCCAAGACCCCCCTGCAGAGCCTGAGCCACTAACCAGAGTTCAGTGGCCACCACTCCTGCACAGAACCCTGGCTCTTGCAAGCCTGCACTGGGCATCCTGCCCCAGCCATACCCAGCCCAGATTAGGCTGACCAGGCAGAAAACAAGAGCATTGCCAAGCCCTGGTGCTGCCCACAGGCTCTGTGAGCCACCAACCCCTCCGTTCCTCAGTGCTGGCTGCACCAGGACTCCCCCAGCACGGCTTCCTCCCCAGAGGAAGGAAATTTTCCCACTCCAACTGGCCTAAGAGATACCGAGGGGAAGATGTTATCAGGGTGGAGCAGGCTCTGAAGCCAGAGGACAGCTCTAATTATCGAGAGCCAATTCCATTACAGCAATCTCAGCCCCAGGGCAACGCAGGCTGGATTTTCCAGAGGGGTCTGAGAGCCACAGAAGTAGCTTATCCTCTGTGCCCACAGGAAAAATGAATTATGCACACACAGAGCAGACCTGTGGCAGCCCGCAGGGACCTCCACATGTGTTACCAAACCAGCACAGAGCTGATAGACCTCGGGGGCACTTCGCTCCTTGCTTTTCTTCTGGAGAGTCTCCTGCTCCCTTTTCACCACCCACCACTTTCACCTTGAGCTCGTTTGTTCTGGCTTTGGCCAGGCACCCTCTTGGCCCTGGTTCCAGCAGATTTCAGCTGTGGCACAGCCTCCACCTCTGCAGGGGTGTCCCAGAACCACAAAGGCCACAGGGACAGCCCCATTCCACCAGCCCCTACAAGAGTGGGAGAGCAGCCAGAGGGGTGAATGTTAACCCTCCTTGTCCTGGCTCCCAGAGAAATCTCCAGAGAGGGAGAGAAGCACATCCAACAAGAAAGGAATAACCTGGGATATGCTAGCACCTGAAGGAAGGAGGGCTGTACCTCCAGACACCTCCCACAGCACAGGTGAACCAGGAAAACTCCTTGTTTTCCCCATCTGAAAGGACTGGAGACAGGGAATTATTTTTAAGTCATCCCAAAGGCACCAAGAAAGCAGCAGCAAGTCATGGTTTTAACCAACCTTCTTATTTCTTTATTTGAAAGGCACAGCTTGTACGTCCTTGATACAGCATTTTCAGTTCCTCTTAATATAGGTCAAGTGATTAAACACAAAAAGCAAAACAAGATCTTTCTAAAGAACTATATACAAACACCAGATTATTATTTATTATTTTTTTTCCGTTTTTGTTTTTTAAGAAGACACGCTAGCGCACGGAGATAAGAACAGAGAAAGCTGCTGTATCCTCTACACAGGGCAGGGCCACAGGGAGGGGGAGGCCGGGGAAGGCTCTTGGTCTGCCTGCCCCTTCTGCCCAGCCACCTGGGCCCCCAGAGCCGGATGCTGTGCTGAGGGGGAGCAGGTGGCACAGGCTCCCCCTCCAGCCCAGGGTGAAGCCCCCGGCAGCCAGAGCTGGTTGAGAACAGGTACATGCAGAACAGCAAGGCGCCGGCCTGGTATTAGTGCAGGAGGGGAGTGGGGGACACGGGGCCAGGGCGATGCCACGAGACCAAGAGCGCCTGGGGAAGGGAGGAGATTGTTCTGGGCCAGGGATCCTAGCAGGGAGTTGTGCAGAACCGTTAGGATCAAGGGGCAATCTTTAAATACCGAGGGGGGAGCAGCAGGTGGAGGGAGGAGCCACAGGGTACCGAGGAGCTGGGACAGCCAGGGGGCAAAGTGGCCCCAGAGCAGCCCAAGCCAGACTCAGGCTCGGCTCTGTGACAGAAGGGGAGGAGGGACAGGGAAGGCAGGCTGGGCACAGGGAGAGCACGACTGGCCACACGGGTAATGCTATGGCGCTTGCATTGCTGTGCAGCAGCCGGGGACGGTGCTGGGGACACTCCCCAGGCCCTGCCAGCCACCCGTGGGGACAGGCCTGGCGAGCTGCCACCGAGCACAGGTCACCACGGCCCTGCTGCACAGCAAGTAGAGAGAGATACTGCATTTTGCACTAACCCGCCCCCTCCCTCCCCCAGACAGCCCCCTTCCCCCGGCCCCCCGGTCGCTCTAATCCGATTTCTCCCCGTCATCATCTTGGTGGGCATCCCCATCGTGGCCGTTCTTGTCCTCCTTGGAGAGGTGAGCCTGCGAGCCCAGGGCCGAGAGCGACAGGAGCCCGGTGCCGGCGCTGACAGCGGGGAGTGACGGGGGCTGGAGCCCCACGGGGAGCGGAGTCAGAGGCAGAGCAAGGGCTTGGAGCTGCGACAGCTGGTGAGCTTGAAGCTGCTGCTGTAGGGAATGATGGACAGACATGGAGACACAACGGGGGTATTGTCATTTTGAGTGCACTTAGAGCCCAAACCAAGGGCCTGGACTGGCCAGAGTGTGCCAGCAATCCAACTTAAACCAGGGACTTCAGGGAGCTTGAGAGCATTGCAGCCTCAGAGTTGGGTGGGAAAAGAGATTCTCGAGTTCTGCTGCTGTGACAACCCCAAGAGAAGATTCAACAGTGTGTCCCCACCTGGGGACACAGCCCCTACCCCACAGGACACCTGGCCTCAGGCTCTGGCACATCCTAAGGCTGCAGTTAAAGCCCTCACTCACAACTTTTACCAGGAGCAGATGATGTTTTCATACCAAGTGCCTACTGCAGTTCCTGCTCAAAACCAAAGCTCCTCTCCTGGCACCCTGCTAAGACAGAGCAGGGATCCTTGCAAACATCACAGCAAACCTGGGTGGAACCAGCCCTGTGCCAGCACAGCCAGCCCAGCCTTGCAGCCTCGTCCCACTGCAGCACCAGAGCAGGGGTCCCCTGATGTCCCCAGGTCAAGAATCCACAGCCCAGATCTGTGTCCTGGCCCTTGGATTCCCACCCCTCCCACCCCAAACTAAAGGTGCATCACGTACACGGATGATGGAGTTCAGTTCTGGCGCCGTGACCTGCTTAGCTCGTTCAATGGCTCCCAAGACTTGCTGCTGATGCTGGCATGGAGAAAACAGAGGAATCTGGGGTCACTTCTAGTGCCTCAGGGAAGCAGAACAGGGACCCAGTCCACACAATCAGGCTGGTTACCCCAGAGCTGGAAACACCTGCACACATTCCACCTGAGACAAGGGCCTCACACTTGAGCCTAGGGCAGCAAGGAGCAGGGAAGGAAGCACCTTTGTCTCATCCATTTCCTCACCACAGGGTTAAGCAGGTCCCCTCTTACCCCCACCCTCGTCCTGCTCTCCACACACCTAGAAATCCTTGGCCAGAAGGCTCTAAGGTGGGCAGTGTCTCTCATCCTGCCACCCTTCACCTACACAGACCCTCTAACAAACAAAACAAGCCCTGAAATCAGCAGCTCTTGGGAAACATCCTGGATACCACCTGCAGCAGCAGCTGGGTGTTCCAAACACAGGCAGAAAAAATGGATGTATCATATACTTTAAAAAAAAAATAAAGAAATGTACTTGCTCCTTGCAGAGCACAAAGTCTTTGAAACACCAGGCTGTCTACTGCACTTCAGCAAGGAGATTTTTCTTTTCATTTTGGCACCAGGACAGGGTTAAGGATTGCATTAAGATGCAAAAGATTTAGCTGGGGCTTAGTTATTAGGCAGCTCTGATCTGATCAGCAAGAGACTTTGTCTGTCCTAAGAACAGGTGGGTGGGAAAAACAGAACCTGTGCCCCAAGCCCAGCACTGACCCCAAGTAAGAAGCCTCCAACCCCCAAAGGGCCAGGAGAACTGCTGAGAGCTCAGCCTCCATGGGGAGACAGAAAATAAGGCTCTAGAAGTGCTTAATCTCCCCCTTGCCTCAGACAGCAACTCCCAAGCACCCCCTCCCCCAATTAATTTCTCAGGGGAGTGGGAGGAGCCCATCAGCTGCATTAATTAATGAGGCAGAGGAAACAGATCTCCAAGAGGAGCCATATGGAGGTATTTTTTAAGTGTCCTCCCCCGATTAGCACCCAAAGCTCCCACTGCAGATGTGGCTGATGGCTCAGGAGCCACAGGCAGGACAGAGCAGGACCAGCTTTGTCCCCAGCTGCCACAAACGGATGGAGGGGCACCCATTACCCACGACACAGAGCTCCAGGAGCCAACACTGCCTTGAAGGGCTGGTCTCCATGCAGGGGCTGAGAGCAAGCAAGGGTTTCCCATCCAGGGCTGGGCAGCTGAGTGTGCTGGAGGGCTGAGACACCTCCTGGCTGCAGAGGGACAGGAGCCTCCATGTCAACAGACACCCAGGCTAGGGAACTCACCTCTTGTGAAAGGTAGGGCAGAACCTGTGCACAAATCCCATTTAGCCTCTTGACAATTTCAGCCTAAAAGGTGGGAGAAATAAGAGAGGAAAGGTCAGGAAGCTCAGGACTGAGCATCCACGGCATCAGCTGCCCTACCTTTCCCCTCCCCTGGCCAGGCCTGAGTCCCCAAACAGCCCTGAGAAAATCCACTCTCCTGGCAGCATCCTGGTGCCATGGGGATCACCTTGCCCCCCGAGGCTTCTCCCTGCATGGTTAAATGAAAGGATGCTGCTGACTGCAAAGAGCAAAGTTTCATTATTCCTCTTCCTCTCCAGGTCCCTGACATTCATTTAAGCAATTAGGAGCAACTAGAGAGCAAAGTTACTGCAGACCTGGTGGGGATGTGCTGAATTACATCTGCCATGTGGACACAGACATACACACGGCTCTTCAGCCCTCTCAGGCTCCCCCTCCCCAGCTGAGCTGCTGGACTGGGGCTACTGGGGGAGACCAGAGGGGCTGGGCAGCTTCCTCACTGCCCTCACACCAGCAGTGGCAAATCTTGAGGTGTTAAATGCTTTTCTCCTGGCAAACAGTGAAGCTACCAGTCCTTTGCAAATCCCTTTCCAAAGGAGTCAAAATAAATACAGAGCAAAAGGGTACAGACACACACCAAAACCAACTGAGGGGATCCCAACAGCACCACAGGGAAGCAGATGAGGCTGGGAGACATTCGTGGGACAGCAGAGGATTTGTGGCTCAGATTCTTTGACAAGATCCAGGTTTTCCCAGGGAAGCCAGTCTCATGGGCTTAGCAACAAGGGCAATGGGATCAGAAGCACCAAGTGCCTTTATGAGGAACAGAACTGTGCTAAGAGGCTTAAAACTGAGCCACGACATGCAGCCGACTTTGTGACTGGAGCTGGAGCCAGATAGAGACAGGCTCAGAGGAGGCTCATGTTGTTAACACCACAGGTAATTAGTCACTGGGGATAATTAACAACTTAACCACGAGTGAGGGTAATGAGCAAACTTATCCAGGCTGCCACAGAGACTCCAAGCCACAGCTCCAGACCCTTCCTGGTGCTCAAATACCTGTTGAGGCCGTGGGGAGAACCATAGGGTGCCCAGAGCCCAGGATGGGAGCCA
Organism: Toxostoma redivivum; assembly: GCA_013397375.1. Taxonomy (NCBI): domain Eukaryota; kingdom Metazoa; phylum Chordata; class Aves; order Passeriformes; family Mimidae; genus Toxostoma; species Toxostoma redivivum. The sequence goes on from VXBI01009533.1 coordinate 25,645, forward strand.
CAGGCCAGCACTGTGATCCTGAGAGGTGGGGGAGCCTGAATTTCAAAGGCAGCTCTGATATTTTACAGGCTGATGGCATTTCTAGTTCCTGAAACTCAACTGATGTGACAGAGGGCAAAGCAGAGCAAACAATGCACCTTCCCCAGGAATTACAGTGCTTGGAGATGCTTTTCTCCCTACCTGTTTGTGCATTTCAATATTCAGCCCGTAGGACATCTCATAGTACTGTAGAGCAGGAGAGAAGATAAAAAAACAAATTGTAAGTCAAGTCTCTGCCAGGTAAGTGCTGGGAATCACCACTGCATTCCTGGCAGGGTTTTCTACAAAGGCTGGGCAAGGCAGGAGAGCAAACACCAGGAAACAAAGACAGAAGGCGGCAAGCACAGAGACTACCTCCAGGTGCGCCCTGCCCACCCTGCTCCAGACCTGGAGACTTGCTCCACAGGATTCCCCTCACAGACACCTTTTCACAGTCTGCACTGAGGTGAGAGTGAGTGATGCTCTGTCAAACCTGGAAAAAAGTTCAGGGCTCCAGACTTCCCTAAGCCCAGCCAGGAAAGAGGCAACCTGGCTCTGTGAGCTTTGCCTGGCCAGTATCCTAAAGCCCACATGACTGCTTCAGCAGCAAATGGGAGAAATCACAACTGGACTTCATCTAGCAAGTAACACATCCAGCTGCACACAGCTCCAGCTGTTTAGGAAGGAGTTATGTGGAAACCTCCCCCCAGCACACACAAAAACAATCCACCCAGAAAACCCCTGCACAGCAGCAACAGGCAGCTACAATCTATTGGCAGAGGCAGCTAATTCCTGACCCCTGGAAGAAGCTGTTATAAGGCCAATGTTTTGAGCATTTAGAAACCTCCTCCTGCAGCCTGCAATCCTGATTCTCCCAAAGGGAAAAGAACAATCCACATCTGTGCTCATTTAATTGAGGATCACTGGCATCCTGGTACCGACGCCACAAGGCGCTGAAGCGCCCGGCTTGGTATCGGAATGATCTCAGCCTACTGCGGGCTCTCAAGGCTTCTTTGCATTCTGAAGACCGAGCAGGAAGCAGGAGCCCGTCCCCCAAGCTGCCAATTGTGACTTTTTCAAAAATCAGAGCAGCTGTAGCAGCTTTGCACATTCTCAGGAACCCTCCTCTTGGCTCCCCGTGATGGGGAGCGGCAGCAGCTCCAGCTCAGCCACGCAGACAAGGCAGGAGCTGCTGTGCCTGCAGAGCCTCCAGCGCTGCGCCACGAGGAGCAGCCCTTCCCCTCTGCTGCTGACAGCAACCTGAATCAATTCTGGTGACTGCCAGCATTAAGGGAGAAAAAAAATGCATCTTGGCCACTGCTGGAGATGAGGGTTTCTGTGCAGACTGAGAGGCACAGGAAGCAATTGTTTACCAGTGAGAACAGGGCAGGCTTCCCCATTAACACATCAGGAAAGCTGTGACCTCTTCTCCTTGTCCCCAGCCCCAAGCACACCTTGCTCCCCACAGCCTCAGAGTCTGACCACAAGGGCAGTAGAGAAAGATGAAGGGGCCAGCTAGCTTCCTTATTTCTGATTTTTTAAGTCTTAACTCTGCTCTGAAGAGCTGCTCTATTAATTTCTACATCTTATCTCTTCTTCCCAGGGCAAGTGCAGCAGCTGGCAAGCAGGAACCAGCTCATATTCATGGACAGTACTGCAGCCTCCTGTTAACTCCATGATGGGAAGAGACCACAACCCTGCCTGGCATCCCTCCCCTCTGCTACAAGGTCTCCAGAGGCATTACCTGGCAGGCAAACCCTCACCCTGCTCACCAGAACATGGCTGTTTCCTGGCAGATCTCTCCTTGGAAAGCCACAGCTAAGCCTGCTGCCCACACGTGGCACCATTTCTCATGCCTTTACCAGGTACTGCCCTAGGGCTTGCACACCCTGTGCTGGGACACACGTGCTAGCACTCAGCACCATGGCTCAGCAAGGCTGCGGGGTCACCAGAAGGTGCACAGGGTTTCAGAAGCTGATTTCTGCTTCTAACTCACACCTGGCTGGTGGAGTCTCCTAGTTTCATGACTTCTCAGAGCACTGCTTTGTCTCTCATTGGCCATGACCTTCCCAGAGCCCCCAAACACCTGCACCTTGAAGCTCCTTCTCAGGTGTGTAAGAGCTGTCACTTCCTTTAGGCACAGGGAGCCAGGCCATCAAGCAATCACCCACCGAGCCCCATTTTCCACATCAAAAAACTCCCTGCCACCGTGCATTTCAACAACCCCCTGCATGCAGCCAACACAAAACAGCCCCATTTTCAGAAAAAAGCCAATTCCAGCCCTGCTGAGAGCCTGGAGCTCTGTAGGGCGTGGGATCCCTGCCAGGCAGAGCCCAGGCTCGGGCACCTGCTGGTGTTGCCACCCACACACTCTGCTCTGGCTGCCGGGCCGGTCCTTACCATGACGTAGTGACGCTGCATCTCCGATTTCTCGCTGGCTAGTTTGTCACATTCCAACTTCAAGCTGAAAAGCCAGAAAACAGTAAGAAAACCACAAACAGGAGGTGAGAGAGTTGATCGCCACAGAGCAGCTGCTTCCTGCACGGCCTCGTCCCGGCCAGGCTGGATTCTTGGACATAATTATGCAGACTTGAAGGGGTGGCTAGAGCCCAGACAGGCTGTGCTGTGCTCACAGTAGTGACCACACAGAGCCTGCTCCCACTTTCTCAGCTGGAGTCTCCCCAGCACACATTCAGGAAAAGGACACAAGGCTATCCACCAGCAGAACACTGACCTCCCTCAGGCAAATCCATTCTACAGGAAGTAAAATGCTGGGGAGAAGCAGAGTTGGCTGCCCAGGGAGGGGTTTGCCTTTCCTCAACAGATCGTTGGCAGTTGGGGACAGATTCTGGCACAGAACCTGTCTGCAGCACTCAAGAGATATTCCAATACAACATCAAAACCAAAGCCAGACCCACTTCTGGATGGGGGTGGGGTGGGGGGGAGGCCCAAGTGCAGCACATCCCTCCAGAAGCAAGGATTTTTTCCCCTCTCCTAGATTCTTCACACCCTTCAGAGAAAGTGCTGCTGCTCCCAGTGTTTTATGAGACTCCAACTCACCAGCCGAGCAACTGCAGCCAGCATGTGCTGTGGTTTTATGTTTCAAACAAGAAACAGCTTCACCTACACAAAACCTGCTCCTTCTTGAGCAGATTAAGTCCGAGGGGGTGGAGCGGCGTGGGGGGAAAGCTTTCCTTTCAGCAGGAACGTTCCTTGGGCTGCCCTACTCCCCTGATGGCACTGCCAAGGCACAGAGACACCAGGAAATGGCCACTTCCCAGCAGTTTTTCTGCCTGTTCCTGCCAGAATGACACAACCACAAACTTACAACCTGCCTGCAGGCAGAGCCTGGGCTGGGGGATACTGCAGCCACATGGCACCAATGCACACACCAAAACCAGAGCCAGCCGTGGCAGAGGGTATCACCCAGACCATTTCAACCAAAAGGTTTCGTGTTGATGTCAGACACACACACATGCAAAGCAACAGATTGTCTCAGGCCACCTTTTGGGTCAGCAGCACTATTTGCACACATACACACAGAAAAGTAGAAGCTTTTGGATTTAAGTGCTCCCTGCAGCATTTGCAGTCCAGGAATGGCAGCCAGCAAAAAAAAACTGAGGAAAACTCCCAGCAAGAGGCAGGAGGCCTGGCAAGTGTCTGTGCAGTCCTGGCTGAGCAGCACTTGGAGGAAAGACCTTGGCTGGAGAAGGGAATGGGCGTTCTCCTTGTTGGGCTCCCATGTGGACACGACCAACGCCGTGCCCGAGTTCCTCCTCCAGCCAAAGGTGTCCCAAGCTACGCCACCGGGTCCCCTTCCCCATATTCTCATCCGGTCCCCAGAGCGAAGCAACGAGCAGAAGAATCTCAGCGATTCCCGTGCATCGGCTGCGGGACAGCCCCGGTCCCGGGGGGGAGCACATACCTGTGGTACTGGGCCTGCAGCAGCTGGAACTCGTCCTTGATGCGGTCGCAGGAGTCGGAGGTCGTGAACTTCAGCTGCTGAGGCAGGTGAGAGGAGCCCTTGAACAACAGGAGACAGCGCTGGGGCCGGGGCTGGAGTCGG
>VXBI01009533.1:37511-128642 GCA_013397375.1 Toxostoma redivivum
CGGCGGGAGCCATCCCCGCCTCAGCCCGGCGCTCGGGGCCGCTCCCGAGCCGTGCGGGGCGGCCGCCTCATTGGCTGCCCTTTGTTTGATTTTGTGATGCGTTCGCTGTCAAAATGGGTTTTGACACAACCAGGAACTAAGTAGCCGAAATTCCTGGTTTGTGAAGGCGGGCACGCACACGGGCGCGTGAAATTTGTCTAGAGGAAACGATTCTCGGGAGTGTGCTGGCCTTCTTTAGCATGTGGAAATCCGCTAATGGAGTTGGTGCTTTTCAGGATTGTGGGTGAACTCCTGGGCCTTGGGTGAACGTCTGTGGAAAAACTGGCCTGCAGCTCCTAAACCTCAGAGTTTCCCCTGGGGCAAGGGCTGGGAGAGGCAGCAGGGCTGGGAGCGCGGTGTGGTGGTTGTGGAGGGGGACGAGGCAGTGGCAATGCACGAGTTGTGTGCTGGGTGAGGAGATGCCGGTGGTGGTCAGAGGTGGAGATCACCATAAGAATCTAGGTCTTCGGGTAGTGTTCCTTGTGCAGATGGGTAACTGTGCCGTGTTTAGATGAGTGTAGAGGGTTGGGTAATCAGTTGCAAACTGAGACCTGCAGGCATGTACCTCCATCAGCAGTGAGTTTGATGTTCATGCCTAGGTAGCCCCCAAATTTAAACTTAAGTTTTTTCATGTGTACTGTGATTTAGCATTGATTGTGTCTCAGATATATCCTGCTTTGTGTCTTAAATTATTATTATTACTGAATTATTATCTTGACATGAAATCTGAAGCAGATCTGATGGATCTATTGACAAGCCATTAAGGTCCAGCTAAAGAAGGAGGCTGACCATTGTGAAAAGAAAAAAAACAGAAAAAAAACACTTTGCAGAAGTGGGGGAAGGCTGTGTGTGCCCAGCCTCTTGGAGGACACCAACGCTGGTGCCTGGTGATAACTGTCAAGTAAAGGCCAGGGCTTCCCTTCTCACCCTGAATCCTTCACAATTAATATACTGTTTCTTGTGTGAAAGGTAAAATCGAGGGCTTCACATTTCTGCTCTTTGGAGATGCTGTGGCAGTTTCTGCAAGGCTTCTTGGAGAGGAGGGAAAGTGTCCCTCACTCTCATGCTTCCCTAAAAGCAGTCCCACAGAAGCAGCTGTGTCAAAATAGGTTGTCGCTATAGGATAGATCTGGGTTAAGAAGATCCCACTGGATCTAAAGATTTCACTTTAGAAATAATTCAGATTGCTCAAGAATCCTTTCTGCTTTTCTAAAAGATACAGATTCAGCATCAGATTAAAAAAACATATAGAAGGTGGTTATTATTGGATAAGCAACACTCCTAGCTGTAGGCAGTGTTTGCAGGGTGCTTTTCACTGGACACAGCACATTGCCCTCCTTCAGCTGGCACAGGTAACCTGTGTTCTCTCTCCTTGGTGTAACTGCTGCTTGCAGGGATTTCTTCTGTGTTGCTCCTGTTCTATGGAGTTCTTATATTCACAAATATTAAGGATTGACTTTAGTGAGAGGGCTTTCCCAAAATCTCCAAAATTTTGAGTGTGTGGAGGGAGTTTCCACCTTGTAGAAACTGTTAAATTTTTCGTGTCACTACATCTGGTGACAGTTGCTTTGTTGAAGCCTGAAACAGGAAATTGAGGTGGAGAATAATATTGCTAATCAATGATGAACCTGTTAATAAGAAATTCAAGGTGTTGGACATTGCCATCTGGTACAAGGTAGTAATTTGTCGTTTTACTGGGTGGGGAGGATATTTTGTACAAAAATTACTTGTGATTAAGCATGGGATACTGTTGACTGAGCAATGTATTTACAAGAGCCCGTGAGATACTGGGGGATCATTAGGAAGTTACTGTAAACTGCTGCTTTCACGTGTTGGCAGAAGAAGTAGGGAATTCAGATTATTTCCTGTCATATTAAAAAAGGGTTTTGTGCCCTGAGAGTTGTAGATCTTGTCCACCATAGCTTATAACCTGCTGGTGTAGTGCTGTGCCTCAAGGAAAGCAAAAGGCATCTTTAAAAAAAAGAAAACCAAACCAAAAACCCACCACCAATAACCAAAACCAACCCCCAAACCAAAAAAGGATGGTGATGGAGTGACAGGAAGAATCTGTGTTTGAATTCTTTATTTCTGAAGCAACCAAAGGTCTGGTGTTGAGGTTTCTCTTTTATTTTTGTCGTTTAAATGCTTTGAAGTATCACCTTTTTTTTTTTTTTCCCCTCTCAGTTTTGGTCACTGTGGTAAAAGACAAGGAAGTATTTCTCAGCACGCTGACAAGAAACCACAAAAGATCTCAGTTTCCAGTTTTTCCCCTACTTAGGGTGCACCTTTGTATTCAAGATGGAGATAGTTTGCTGCATGTTGATAGTGTCTACAGTGTTAATTTCTGCCTGTGCTGATGTGATTTCTGTCGGTTCATGCTGTTCATTTCAAACATTCTCCTTCTAGTTAGGTGTTTGTTGCTTTTATCTGAGCATTTTTATTTGTTTGCCTTTTAACCTACCAAGATAAAATGAGTATCTACATGTGAGTAGTAATTGTGTATTGGGATGAATGAGATCATGTCTGAATCCATCTCTCCCTTGGTGTGAGGAGGATCTGGTGGTGCCTGTGAAGAGAGCCGGGGCTCTGCCAGCATTTAATACAGGTCGACAGGATTTGTATCACTGTTGTGATACATTTTGGGGTTTTGGTCTCCCTAATCAGGTGAGCTGGGCCACTGTGTTAGGGGTGTGGAGTTTATATCATGATGATAGCAGATTTGAGAAGATTGAACAAAAGCACTCCACAGAAATGTAGTGGTGTCCATTTAGGCTGATGAAGTGTGGAGTTAAGCTCATCCCAAGTGAGACCTGGCCTGTGTGTCCTCTCCACAAAGGTCTGTGTGCACGGGGCAGATGTCACTGGGGGCGTCCCAGTTGAACTGTGAATTTAGCAAGGCTCTGTAACTGCCTGGATGCCGTCTGATGGCGTTTTCCTCTCCTTTTCACTCTATTAGAAAGTTCCCACTGTCCTTTGGTATCATCTGGTGGCCTTCACATGCTGAATGACACTGCTGTGGGGCCATAAATGTGGGAGTGGAAGGACCTGCCCGAGTGACGGTGCAGGAAGCTGGCGCTGGAAGGGCTGCCCTGTACTGTGTCCTGCCCTCCCATCTGCTCCCGGGCCCGGCAGTAAAACCTGGGACAGAAGGAAGAGAAGGAAGCAGTGGCCTTGCTGAGCAGGCTGCAGCCCGTGGGGACCCAGGCACGGCACTGACAGCTGGGAGCAGTGGCCTACTCTGCTCTCCCTGCCAGACGCCATTTTTAACTCCCTCGGATCCAGAGCAGGATCGCAGGAATCCTGCCACACTCAGGGTTGTGGGTTCAGCCCTGAGGACCAAACCTCTGCACAGCAGTTTGGGATACAAGGCAGATGTGCTGCCTGGGTTGTTCCTGTCACATGGATCAGCAAAGAGTTTCTTGTGTTCCATTCTCCCTTAGAGTTGATTTATTTTTTTCCTGTTGTGTTTGGTTCTTTCCTATGAAAAGACACGTCGTGTATAAGGCAAAGAGCATTTTGTGCTGAATTAGAGCAAAAGAAAATTTGCTCTTTACTGGGGTTCTCCTAGCCAGTCACTGCTGTCTGGGTCTGTAGCACTTTGCTGGCTTGAGAGTGTGTCCAGGCCCTTCCTGGCTGGTTGTAGCATCTTGCTGGAGTATCTGGGAATAGGTCAGGTGTGACGGGCAAGGGCCTCTTGACGCAGGACGTGTGGGAGTGGCTGTAACGTGAGATTTGGAATAAGTACCAGAACTCCTTTTGAAGGCTGCTGGAAAGGACAAGGTGTCTTCCTTCCACGCTGCCGGGTTCGTAGCGGGGATGAACAATCCAGGCTGTCTTTTACCAGGCTGGGAAGTGACAAAAAGGGGGTTGGGAGTTGTGTGTGCTTGGGTGTAGTGATAGGAGCTTTCATCTGTCGTAGGCTTTGCTCCTGGTGGCTCCTAACTCGCTCTCTTGCATCCTGTAGGCACTGGGGAGAGTGGGAAAAGCACGTTCATTAAGCAAATGCGTATAATTCATGGCTCAGGCTACTCTGAAGAGGACAAAAAAGGCTTCACCAAGCTCGTGTACCAAAACATCTTCACTGCCATGCAGTCTATGATAAGAGCCATGGAAACGCTGAAGATTCTGTACAAATATGAACAGAACAAGGTAAGTTTATCAGTCTTTGCAAGTCTTTAGTCAGTGAGGATTTTGAGTTCTTGTTTGTGTCTTTCTGCATTGCAATCTCAACCTCCTTTAACTCTTTTCTATAAACTTCTTATGACATTTTCTTGATACCCAACTCCTTTTACTTGGTTGTGTTAAGGGATAGAGCAACTTTGCATGGTTGGTGCACTGGTGTGCTTAGTGAGTGGTGGGAGCAAGGGATTGGAATATGATGGAAGGGATAGGAGGGGTGTTTTTTTTACTTATTTCAAGGATTCGGGGTTGTTAAATGTGTCGGCAATTTCTTTGCATGTGTTGCTGTTCTTATTGGAACTTGGAGCTTGCAAAATAAATGCTGGACCCAAAAGACCAGACCTATGCTGGTAGCTACCTCTGTTTCTGCAATCCTTCTGTTTTTCTGATAGCTACTGACCAAGGGTACAAACCTTCCTTGAAAAATTTTGGTCTTAGTCACAGAAACATACTGATTTTGGCACCAAGATTAATTTTAGACAGATCTGATCTAAATTATTTTATCTTTTTGAGGGGGAGGACAGTGAGAGTGAGGGCATGCCAGGAAAATAGATTTTTTTAAACATATTTTGCTTTTTTAATGTTTAGTATTCTTAATATATTGAAGTTGTATTTTATCTGATCTGTCACACACTGTCTTGGAGCTAATTTTGAATAATTGTTTGTAGGGAGTGGATGGTGCCCCTTTCCTGTCTGTGGTGAGAATAGGCAGAGTGTGAGAAAGCTTTGCCTGTGCTTTATGTGCATGGTGGAGGGGTTCTGATAAATAAAATCTGCCAACTTTTGCTTACTATAACTTGTGCAGAACTTCACTTTGGTTTTTATTTATTGGGGGTATTGGCAAAAACCCCTTGGTGTGGATAATCACCTCATAGACACCACAGGCTGTGGTAGTTACTGTAGTCCTTCCTCTGCTTAACCATTGTAGGGTGGGTGTTTTTATGCTCCCCAGTTTTGTTTTTTCTTTACTTTTTTTTCTCTTTTCTTCTTCTTTTCAATCTCCAGGCCAATGCAGTGCTGATCCGAGAAGTGGATGTAGAAAAGGTCATGACATTTGAGCAGCCATATGTAAGTGCAATTAAAACATTGTGGAATGACCCTGGAATACAAGAGTGTTATGACAGGAGAAGAGAATATCAGCTTTCTGACTCAGCTAAATAGTGAGTATACAGTCACTGTGGTGGGAGTGTTGGTCTAAGAAATTATACCTGTCCACTTCTTTTTATTGAAGTTCTGAGTTTGTTTCCTTATCATTTGCTGCTTTTCCTGAGAGTATGAGGTTTTCTGGTGGGTGTTAAAGGGTGTTCATACATCTGCTTCAGGATATACCTGAGGCCTGAATCTCCACATTATTCCATCTGTATTGATGCTGCCTCTTGGGCAGCAGGAGTGCTGCTCTTTCTCTTCAGGTTTGTCTTTGGCCTACAGGTGTAAATGGATGTGTAACTCACATTTTTATTAATTACAAATCCATCAAGTTTGGCAGTGTACAGAGGATATTTTACATTTATAAGTAAATAAGTGTATGTTTCTACGTTTATAAGTAGAAAACCTCAGATGATATTTGATCCTGAAACATAAAGCATCTACTGTGGTTAAACTCCCTCTGTAGTAAAGATACAACTCCTATACAGAGTTGCTGAAGTTGTTTTTAGTGTGTCTGTTTATCCTCCAAAAGGCCTGGCTGGTGAGTTACTGTTCCCAAAAAATATTTTCTGTTCGTTTTCCACACCATATTTAAAATAATTCAGACAACTTCTGCTTTTCTCATTACGCTACAGAAAGACTTTATGTAGCAGTTTTAAATCTATATATTTATGTGCTGCAACCTAAGGTAGTTTTTCCTTTTTTCTTTGTTATTTTTTTCCACTGTCCTGCTTGCAGCTATCTCAGCGATGTGGATCGTATCGCTACCCCAGGATATCTACCAACTCAGCAAGATGTGCTACGGGTTCGAGTCCCTACAACTGGGATCATAGAGTACCCCTTTGACCTAGAGAATATTATCTTCAGGTACTGGAGGTGTCTTCATGTTACAGCTCAACTGAGGCAGCAGGGAGATGGTTTCAGGAAGGAGAAGTTTGGGTTGTTTTAGGTGTCCCATTGGTTTGAGTGGATGTGTGATGGGTGCTCCTCTAATTGGGCTAGTCTGATGTTTTCGCTGTTAGAAAACTGAATCTGCTTTTGAATCAGTGACACTTCAAACCCAGGGAACCATCTTGGTGTCCTTCCTGGGAAGGATTGCACTGCTGCCATATGAGGCTGAAAGTGTGGCTTGTGAGGCAGCTGAGGGATGTGTTGAGAGCTGGAGCCACCAAGGGCTGACACATTTTGTGCAGAAATACTTCCCTTTACCCAGCACCTGCCTTGAGAGCTGGCTTTCTGTGCCCACCTTGAGCTCCTAGGGTGGCACCAAAACTTGCTGCCTGTGCTGCTGCAGCAACAGATGGTTTTTGCAGGCTTAAGCCAGCAATTGAGCCTGGCATGACCAGGCTGAACACAGTAATATTCCTGTTTCTCTCTGATGCTTGGTGCTCTCTGCCCTTCCTCACCACAGTGTGGCCTTGCCAGAGAGGAATAAAGGAACCTGCATCCTCTCTCTTAAACCATTTGGTTACAGAAATGCAGAAGTCTCCTCTCCTGTTCTGTTTTGCTGACCTAGGGGATAGGTGTAGGATTTTATCAAAGGTGAACCACATGTGTGGCACTTCAGGTGAGTGCCAGAATAACTTTAGTGTACTGTAAAGGTGGGACTTGAAACTGAGAGGCTGAAGCGTGTGACTGTTAAACAGCACATTCCAACAAAAGTGTAACAACTAAAGAAAGATTTGGGTGGGGGAGAAGTTTTGAGGCAAGCAGGTGCTTTAAAAATAAAGATAGTTTGCTCCCGTGACAGAGCACAGTTTTGAAGTACTTGTCTTTTCAGACTCAGGGCTCCTGCTGAGCACATCAGAACAGAATGTGACAAAAATTGTAAAGGGTGAATTTGGCATCACTCACCTGTGGCCATTCTTTCAGTTTGGTGTATTTTTGGACCAGCATATTTTGTAAACTTGCTGGTTTTGTTAACAGGCTGATAACAGTCACATCCCCATGCTAGGTTAACTGGAATGGTAAAGAAGCCAATTAATTCTCATTGGTTGTTGGTCCTTTGCATTCAAAGAGCTGCAGCTACCTCTGTGATACTCTATGTACTTCTCTTCCTTAGAATGGTGGATGTTGGAGGTCAAAGATCAGAACGAAGGAAGTGGATCCATTGCTTTGAAAATGTGACTTCTATCATGTTTTTAGTAGCACTTAGTGAATATGACCAAGTTCTGGTGGAATCGGATAATGAGGTGAGCCAAAAATGAGAACTCTGCAGAAGGGAGGAATGTCTTTGTAGAATCTTGAAGGCTGGTACCCAGGTGCTTGGTGCCAAGTTGGATTAGCTACTATTATTGGTTTTGGCCTTCAATTCCTGTTGCAAAGGGAACACGAGCCTTGATGGGTCATGATGTCCCTGAGAATGGAAAAGGCAGAGGGCATTCAATTCATCTGGACTTCTCAAGTGAAAAATGAAATTATCTGAAGTTGCAGAGTCTCTTGTGCCATGGAAGGCACTGTGCAAGTGCTCCCAAATCACCCCTTCCCCTTCCTGCACTGAGTTACTTCAGGCTTTGCTATCTTGTGAGGTGCTGCCTGCACTCTTTGGAGGTGCAAATCTGAGTTTTGGCACTTGCTAATAGATTAAAAACCTGCTATTAGATAACAATAGCTACTCTTTTTCTAGTAGACAAAATATGCTCACAAAGTATCATTGGACAGGCCTCTCACACGACTGTTACAGCATAAAGTGACTTTTAAATCTTGATGTGAAAGGCTTAGCAAATAAATGAAGCTTTTGGATTTCCTTTCCATTTACTGATCCAGCTTGAACCAGAATCTACCTGGGGCAAAGTATTTTGTGTATAATGTTTGAGATGCTGAATTACTACATATCTGAGTGGATGTGCAGGCAGCAGAAAGGCATTTTAGTGCTCCTCTGTGAAAACAGGGCTTTCTTTTTCTGATTTCAGAACCGGATGGAAGAGAGTAAAGCTCTCTTTCGAACCATTATAACTTATCCATGGTTCCAAAACTCTTCTGTTATCCTCTTTCTCAACAAGAAAGATTTGTTGGAAGACAAGATCCTGTATTCCCACCTTGTTGACTATTTCCCAGAGTTTGATGGTGAGTGGCTTTAAAGAGGGAACACTTGATGGGGTGGAGGTGATTTGGTTAGAACTTACTTGGTTTTTAAAGAACACTCGGATCTAGAAGTGGAGAAAACATTAATTGGAGAAAGAATGCCTACAGCAATAAGAAAACATCACAAAAATATCTTAATCATGCATAGACAACTGGAATCTGATAGGATGATCAAATAATGAGCCTCTCCTAAATGAAGAATTTCCCCTCCAATATGCACTGCAAAGTATTAAACAATGGAAGTCTAACTTGTACATATAACCAGTTTCAAAAACATACCAGTTTACTGGACCTTTTAACCCTCTAGTCAAGAGGTGACTTCAGTCTTTGTTTTGAGAAACTGACTGGTCAAATACCCAAGTTGTTCAAATGATGGTGCTAAAAAATCTTCCTGCAGCTTGAAATTCTTATTACCGTGCCATCTGCTGTTGTGGGAAAATAATATCTATGTGAAACAGAGAATTTCCCATCTGAAACAAAACTCCTTAGCCAAAATATTTCAGGCTCTTCAGTTGAGTGCATTTAAAGCTGGCTGGTAACACATCTGTACTGGGCTGAAAATAAAATCAAGGTGGTGGAGAATGGGATCAGGCAACACTCTGCTGGCCATGCTCTTGTGTATTAATTCTGTAATTATTTGCTTAAAAAATATGAGATAAAGGAAGAATTACCATTTTGCAAACAGCTTTCATCTTTTAGAGAACTGATGAAATTGCTCTTGATTACTTGTCCTCCCACATCTGGAATTCCTGCTTGGAGCTCTGGTGGGAGCAAATTTTTCCAGCAGGCTGGGAATGGCTGAAGAACTGCTGCCCAAACAGAGCCTACTTCAAATGGAGTTTAACAGCTGGAGACAGATCCCAGCTTCCAGGGGTGTTGTGTACTTCCATTTTTTCCTACAAGTTACTCCTTCAGGCATGCTGCTGGCCTGTAAGTGGGAGGTTGCCCATCAGATTTCCTCTCAAGTGATGGTATTTGCCATGCAGTCCTGTGAAGGAAATTGCAGCAGGTGACTATTTTCTGGGGACCTGCCAGCAATGTGAATTAAAACCTGGCCAAAATTCCCATTTTTAGCTCCTCTGAGGTGACCAGCTGGATCAGACTGACTGTACTTTTGACTGGCAATAACCCTTGTTTCCAAAATATACACTTGTGTCTCTCAGCCTGTGATATCCACTTGTGTATTAGGAAGAAATTTGCACCCCATTTCCATGGGAAGCATTTAGTGGTGTCTGTCCAGCATCTGCCACTGTTAGCCAGTGGATGCTCCCAGCCAGGGTTGTTCCAAGGTCTGAGTTCCAAAGCAGGGTCTGAACTGACCCTTGTGGGATTTGGTTAGACAGCTAAAAATCATAAGACACTTCAGCTCTTGGAACATTTATCCCATAAGTGATCTTAATTTCTTTTTTAAAGCTCTGTAACCCATAGGAAAAAGTGCTGTTGGATGAGTTGATGGATCTGGGGGATGCGTGGGAGAGAATCCATTCACTGGTGTCTCTTTGCTGCAGGCCCACAGAGGGATGCACAGGCAGCCCGTGAGTTCATCCTCAAGATGTTTGTGGATTTAAATCCCGACAGTGATAAAATCATCTATTCCCATTTCACATGTGCCACAGACACAGAAAACATCCGTTTCGTCTTTGCAGCTGTCAAGGACACCATCCTACAGCTCAACCTGAAGGAGTACAACCTGGTTTGACCTGCTCTGCTCTTGCCCCTTGAGAGGCTTCTTTATGAAGAAAAGACAAAAAAATGAAATTTTAAATATGACAGGAAAAAAAAAAAGTTTTAATTTTTGATGATGTAATGATTGCAAATTGTCTGATCTGTGGAGTGGCAAGTGCTCGGTGTTATCCTGGAGTCTCATGTCTCTGTCCACAGAGTAGTTGATTTCATATTTTTAACAAATTGCTTTTATGTCACAGTTAACGGGGATATGCCTCATTTCTTCAGCACCTTGCTTACTTCTTAATTTTTGCCAAGCAGCTAAGGCAGCCTCATCTTGATCTTTCCTTTGTTGCTAAGCCACGTTTTGTTTTTTTTTTTTTTCCCCTTTCATTCCCATGGTATATATAGAAAAAAACAAAAATCCCCAACACTTTCCAGCTGAGATTGTGAATTCACTGGACTGTGGGAGTGCAGAATGCTACTGGTCCCTTTGCCTTGTGCTATAGGGTGCCTCTGGTGTAATTTGCTTATCCTGCTTCCTTCCCCTCCTTCTTTCCCTTCCCCAGGACACGCTCCATGGTTCACTGTGATGAAATGTTGGGGAGGAGCAATTGCTCTCCAACTATTGTGCAAAAAAAAAAAGAAAAAGGCAAAACAAACAAACAAAAAGAAGCCATCACTTTTCCATTCTTTATATGTTCTGAGTAATTTTTTGTTATCAATTATAAAAGGTATGGAGACTGTGATTTTTTTTTTTTAAATTATTGATGTTCTATACATAGTTTGCTATGTGTTGCTGTATTTTGTTCATGGACTACAAATGATGGAAGCTCTTGGAGCAATAGCTGCTGAGCCTGGGGAAGTGCCTGACTGTAATTGTTCTTTCTTTTTTTTTTTTTATTTTATTTCATTTTTATTTCTTCTTTTTTTTTTTCCACACACATAAACACATCCCACCCACACCACAAGCGCGTGGCCGTGTGCGCACAAGGCTCAGTCTGCAGAGAGGAACTGTTTTGTTGGGTAGAGTTTTTGACATCAATGAGCAACTTCTCTATGCAGCAGTTACCAAAAGCACACTGAGTGGTTGTGGCATTCGAACATCAGACTTTGCCTGGATTGAAATCCTTAGTCTTGTGCCATCCTCTAGGTCTTTTCTTGCTGCCTAGTAGCAATCAAGCCTTGTTTTATTGCATTTTGTGCCAGTGTGTGAATGACTTTGTAAGAATTCCTCAGCCTTGTCCAGCTTGCAGAGTTTCAGAGAGGACCAGAGCTGGAGGGTGACAGGCTCTGGTAGGATTCTTACCTGGGGAGATTGAGGATAGCTCTTGGGGGGAGCAGCAGTTTTGTCTCTCCTGTTCATGCATTCCCCTGAGGCACACTCTGCTGTGTCCCTCTTTGGAGGAGTATGGGATCCTCTTTGGAAGACTTGCACACATCCTTGCTGCGGGGTGCCTGTGATCATTGTGTCAGCAGTGGTTAATTGTTAGCAGTGGCTGCTGCAGAATCCAGAGAGCCCTGCCCTGGCTGCACTTGGTGCAGCAGGAGAGGAGAAGAGAGGCAGCAGCACTTGCTGGAAGGCAGAGTAGATGTAGTCTGGATTCTGAACACCACCTGAATCTCCACTGAGCAGGAGGAGATGAAGCCTTTGCACATAGGAGAGCTGTATTTTCCAGGAGCTGAGGCAAGTCAAGGTGCTGAAGGGCTGCTGCCAGCCTGGGAGAAAGTGCATTGGCAAGGCAGGGAGAGAGAGAGTGGGAAGCAGGAGATGTGACCCACGCCTGGACGTGTGTCAGTCAGCCATCACTGATGCTTCTGTTTCATTTCCAACAAGTAGCATTGGGTCCAAATTCTCTGGATCAACCAGATTGCCCCTTTGAAGGCTGCCAGTAGAAAAAAGACTAAATGAGCTGCACTGTTGGAGGGGGCTGTTGATATTTTGTCTCTTTTGTAGACAGAGCACTACATCAGTGTTTTGCACAACATTGTAAGAGTAAATCTAACTATCTGAGATGCTTAAGATGCTTTGATCTAGAACACTAAACTATGGAGGGACATAATTTTGAATAATTATGTTGATAGGTCCCTCATTTTCCAGAGTAGCCAAGGAAAGCTTCTGTGTGCTCAGAGCACTACAGAGCAAAGCAAGCTCAGCTCCAAGTGATTACAGAGCTCAAGTTGGAACAGTAGCCATGGGACCAACAGTTGAAGAGCCAGTCTGAGTAGTGATGCTGAGGGAAACATAGCATCTCTTTAGACTAGCCATGCTCTGGACTGCATTTAACCCTTGGGAGGAATGAGAGGGATTCCCATGTGTCAGACAGCTTTGCATCAATTTTACTGCTTTTTTTTATTTTTATCTTTATGCCAAATTGATCCAGTTTGTAGAAATTGTCTTATAAAGAGGAATTTATAATCATGTATTCTAAGTGCTGTTCCTCTGAAGCAGACGGCAGCACCAGCCTCTTCCGCTTCTGTGATCCTTTTGTAAATGGTTCACACTACAGCTGTTGCCAGCAATGAGCCTGGCACTGAGATACACAGGTTCTTGGAAAATAACTTCCCAGAAGTTTCTCTTTTCCAAGGTGAATGATGGTGGTACTTCCACTTGAATCAGAAACTTTTTTCGTCTTGTTTTGTACCTTCCCCTTTCTTTAAGAGCTGCTGCCCTGGCACAGGAGGAGGGATCTTGGCATCTGTCTCTTGCAGAGTGACTCTGCATTGTGGCAGGCAACTGTGGGAGGCTGTGGGCACAAGGATTTAGGGAATGTGCTGTACCTTGTGGGGCACCTGCTTGGGGTAGCTGTTGGCCTGAGAACTGGCTCGTGGTGGGGAGGGAAGGGCTGAGCATTGCTCAGTGGTTCTCGTTGAGTTCCTGAAGCCTCCTCCTGGATTGGGGTAGGAATGGGTCAGACCTGTACGCGTCACCTGGAGTTGTCTGTGACTGTATCATGTGTGAGAAGATACCAGTGTTAGCACGTGCTTTCCTTAGTAAGCAGCTGCTTGTGTGCCTCCAGCTTGGCCAGTGAAGTGTTCCTGCAGAACTGGCTCCTGTCTCTGTTGACTGGCAAATGCCTGCCCTAGCGAAAGTGCCAAACCTTAAAACCAAATTTGCCTGTATCAACCTTTCTGAAAGTGAGGCCTGTCAGAATCTTCTGCAGGTTGAGAATGACTTTCAGAAGAGAGGTAAAATTGGGTTGTTGTAGGGAATCTAGAGTCTGAGGAGTTGGTCTCCTTGCTAACCTCTGCTCCTTGTGCACTTTTAATCTTTGTTCTGTTGAAGAAACCAATATACTTTGAACTAATTTGAAACTTGAAGTCAGTGAGCAGAGGACCATCCCTTTTCCTTGCACCATTCCATGTGGATTGGCTACCTGGTGAGCAAAAGCCCCTTCCAGCTGCAGCGTGTCAGCTCCTGCCCTTCCTGCCTCCCCCCTTCTCCTCGAGTTGGATTCTTTGGTCTCTTGTTGTTGCTTCCTAGCAATGTTGGCCTTGCGTTCAACTATGGTTTTTCTTCATGTGTTTTATTGGTTTAAAAGAAAAACAACCAAAAAAACAAAAAAAATAAAAAAAAAAGAAAAAAAAAAGAAAAAAAAAAGTACTTCCGGAGTGTGCTGACCATTGTATTGTCCTGTACAGAGCCCAGGTCGTTAGAGTCCAGCAGAGATAAAGTGTGTTATGCAGCACCCAGTTTTTTAAGAGTATGGTTTGTGCCAATGCCCCTTCTTTAGTAGTGCCAGAGACTCTTTACAAGTGCCAATGTGGTGGAAATTATTTGGTTATACTTGTATATTATAGGATCCTGATTTAAGACAATTTAAACATTATCCTATTTAAAAAGAATACTATATAAAATGCTGTTTTTAAACCTTGTCATTTGCAATGCATGTATTGTTGTGCGTGTTGGGGGGCGGGGAGGGAAGAGGGTAGGGTAAAGGAGTTTCTGAATAAGATGCCCAGTGTCAGGATCTATTCAGACTCCAAACTGTCTCATTCCAGTCCAGGAGTGTGATTGTTTCTTGGAATGATCACACTCTGACTGCTGGGCAACACGCTTATTACAGAAATATCTGATGGAAATTGATTTTCATATCTTTCTCCTGAAATAAACTCTCTGTTTGAAATTGGAATAAATTTTGTTCCTAAAAGCCGTGGTGGTTCAGTGTGTGTTTCTTCTCTCCTGTCTTCCCCTCTTCTCCTCCTCCCTGGCGCCCTGTGGGACCTGCAGCTCTGCCTCCTGTCAGAAAATCAGGCATAGAAACAAAGAATGTTTTGGTAAATAAAAGGTGTAATGCACCATAATTATATGTAATGCACTGTGCCAGTAATTCTGAAGTGTGAGCAGTGTCTGACTGGGGGTTTAAGGTGCAGAGGTGCAATGGTGGCATCTTGATTTGAAGTTTTCCAGGATTTTGGAGTAGGATTGCTAAGGGAAGTTGGTGTTTGCTGCTGCCTCTTGCTCTGGTGTCAGCCTGCTGCAGGCACAATTCCAAGCAGGATATCTGTTGCCAATAGCAGGAATGTTGGTGGGACCAGAACTGCTTCCAGTCTTGCCTGTTAGAAATGTGGACTGAAACATGAAACGGCTTAAAATCATCCCTTAAGAACTCCAGGGCTGGATGACTGTAAAAACTTCCACAAAGCCATTTCCTGAGATGGAGTTCCTAGAGCTTAATTCCTTTTCTCTGGGCTCATTCTCCAGGAATGTTGCATTAAATCAGCTGGGAGTGGGTAGAGATGGCCAATTTCCTCTATGTAAAGGTTTCCTGTGTTTTCAGGAAGCTGCAACTGAGGATGTTCTGCTCCCTTCAAGGTCACTTAGCACAGGTGAAGCTACAGCTCCTGGGCAGCCTGAAACATTTTGTTGGCTCCCACCAGGAACGGAACAGTGCTCTGGTGGCCAGAGGATTAAATTGTCACTTTCCTAGTTATGGGTGAGTTTTTGTTGCTGTTCTCAGAGGCTCTGTCTCCTCCCCAGCTGGGGAGCAGTGTCAGAGCTCCCTGTTCGTGTCCTCAGCTCTGTGTGAGCCACGTGTTGTGCTGCTCTTTGCAAAGAGCCAAACACACTCTGTTTAAACAAAGCAAAACAACAAGTTGGGGCCCTTCGAAGAAAAAAAAAAAAAGAAGCTTTTAATGCCCAGTATTTCCAGCTGGCTGTGAGGGCCTCATGTTTTGGCCTTTTGCAGCCTCCAGGTGTGTGTGAGGCTGTCCCTGGAGGAGCAGGAGGCTGGAGCAGCCCAGGGAAGGAGGCAGCTGTTGGCAGCAGCTGAGAGAACAGCCCATGCAGCATTACAGGCTCACAGTTGCTGCTTTCCCAAGGACTACTCCAGCCCAGGCTGGGAAAAGTGTTCCAGCAGCACAGAGAGCTCGTCCTCACCTCCAGCTCCACAGCTCCTCCAATCCTCCTGTGCCCATCCTGCAAGGAGGGACTTTGGGAATGTGGGAGGCTGTGTCATGAGGCCACCTGCCACTGCCTGGATAATTCCTTTGGCCTGCTGCAGAGGGAGGGACTCAAGAGGGCTGCCAGAGCTGGGCTGTGTGCCAGGGGAGTGTCCTGTTAAGGTGAGCTGGCCCAGGGACTGGGATTGTGGCAGTCCTGCAAATCACTTTAAACCTGGCCACTGGATGTCCCTGCCAACACCAAAGCAGGTCCTTGAGGTTGTGCACATCAGTAAACCAGACATGAAGGAAGTACATTTTCATATTTTTCATATTAAAAACACCTCATGTTCAAAAAAAGGGCAAAGAAAGAAAAGTTTGGGGTTTGCCTTGTCCTTGGGCAACCATCATCCTCCCAGCAGGAGGAAGCTCTTTCCTGTGAGCATTCCTTTTGCCCTCTTGGGAAGAGAGGGAAGTATCTGTCCAGCATAAGAGTCCATGTCATGTGGAATTTATAAAGCAGGAATATAAAGCCTCCCTCCTCTACTTCAGCTTTCTCTCCTGTGTTATCCAGATTCTACACAGGACTCTGAAGCTGATATGCAGCTCAGGAGCTCAGGATCAGCTTGACCTGTGGGATGGCAGCTGCTGTTGGAACAACATTTCCCTCAAGAGCTCCTTGAGCCGTGGGCTGAGCTAGGGCATGTTCTAACCAAGCTGTTTCCTGTGTGCCCTCCCAGTGATACCAGTTTGGTATAATTGTCCTCGAGCTGCTTTATCTCCTGCCATGCAGCCTGACCAGGAAGTTAAACCTCCACAAGCAATTTTTGTAACATCTCCACCACCGTGGATGGAGAACTCATGGCTTTTGAAGAGTTTTTGTGGCTGGACTGTGTGACAAAGACTCCACACTTGGGCTGTGTGAAGCTTCTGGGTAAGCCTGAGCTGGGTGAGGATGTGGCTCAGCAGGGACCTCAGCTGCTGCCCAGGGCTGTTCTACACCCCTGGCCAAGTGCTGGTTATTTGTCCCTGGCCACTCCTGAGCGCTGCTCCTGGAGCTGCTCCTCCCTTCATCTCAGGTGAGTATCTGTAGCTCCTGGCCATGGAAATAAACGGTGTTTCTATGGAGCTCCCCAGAGACAGGTCTCTCCTGCTCTGCTGGTTCCCATCCTCCCTCCCAGTGACTCAGGCCTTCAGTCTCCAGCTCTCCAAGAGGTGACAAGGCTCTTTGCACAGAAGATG
Organism: Toxostoma redivivum; assembly: GCA_013397375.1. NCBI lineage: Eukaryota > Metazoa > Chordata > Aves > Passeriformes > Mimidae > Toxostoma > Toxostoma redivivum. The sequence goes on from VXBI01009533.1 coordinate 54,249, forward strand.
CAGGATGAGACCTGGGAAATTCTTCTGGGCAGGATTTGGCAGCCTCAGTAGAAAAGAAGTCTCTGCTCAATGTCAGCTTTGCAACCCTTGATTCAGAGCAGATTAAATGATGTAAAGAACCCTGGAGGAAAGAGGTGCCTTTCCTCAGCTCAGCCGTGAATTTGCTTCCAAACTGCAAGAGCTAAGTTTTGTTGATCAGTTTGGAAGTTGTTTAGAGACAGAACCTTGAAGAACACACCCTGTTGCCAACCCAAAGAGGGCACTCTGGGCATGAAAAACTCAGCAGTAATGTGCTAGAGGTGCTTTCCTTGTGCAACATCACCCACAGCAAAAACCTCTGATAACTCTGCTCAGCTGCAGCTTTTCTTAGTCAGGTGAGTGACCTGGGGACTTTTAGACATCTTGGATTATAAGGTTTGGAAAATATTAACATCTTTGGCCTTGTGTTTCATATCCAGTACTGCCGCAGATGTTGGAATGGCCTCTGACAAGTCACCTTTGGGCAGAAGTGAGCATAAGGAAAGGCAAACACTCCCCAGAAGAGTTTTTTTGTCAATGAAATCCTAAACATCTGACGGAAGTGTTTGAGCTCCTCTTGCTGGGTTTCTTGCCAAATCTCCAGATTAATTTCCTCAGGTTGCAATATTTTTAAGCTCTATTGTAGAAGAGGCAGGGGTTTATTTTTTGGTCTTAAACCACGACATGTAGAAATAAAACATTTACTGACTGTCAGTCTGTGGTGGGGCTGTGGTGGTTCCTCTCTTTGCTGCCAGTTTCACTAAAAAGATGACTCAGTGTGCCTCGATGAATACCTGTGAATGGCAGAGCTGCACTGGGGGGAAGCTGGTGGTTTTGTGTGGAATGGCAGCCAGAGGGGGGATGGGGTAGAATTGAGAGGGGCCCATGGGGGAGAGGAGGTGATGGAGTGAGGAAATCCCCCAAAGTACCAGCTTGGAGATCCCTGGAGGGAGTGAGGAGAGTCCCTGCCCTGAAATCCAGACTGGCCATCTATTCTGGAGGTTTAGATGGCACAGAAAATGGAGGTCATGGGTTGGGGTAGAAACCTCCAAATCCCAGCTTGGGATTCAGCTCTTTGAGCTGAGGTTTTCTCCTGAGCTGTTCAGGACTGGAGCCAGTGGCCCAGAGAAATACAAATTGCACCAGGAAGAAGGCTTTCAAATGCTGATGAGATTTATTGTTTTTATATGTTCTTACAACACTGGAGCTACAGAAGAGGGGAAAAAGGAAGCAGCAGGTTTCAGAGGTAGGGGACAGCAGGAACTGGAAGTGTCCTCCTTGGAGCTTGGGCAGCCCTGTAGCCCCGGGGCTTGGGCAAAGGAACACCCAGACATGTGGTGTCACAAATGACAGGAGGCTGCTCTTTGAATCCCTCTGATCTCGTGGTGCAGCCTTCCCCTGAGGGTTACAGACACTCCCTCAGCTACTGGCACCTCTCTAGGGCTGTCCTGCTGCTTCTTCTCCGGAGCTGGAGCCACAAAGGGCTAAATCAGGGCAGCAGTGAAGGAGTGCAGGCATTCCCCAGTGTGCACAGGGCACAGACACAGCCAAGGCACAGCCTCTGTGCCAGCCCCACCACGGACAGAGCTCGGCTTGGCCACAGAGAAGTCCTTGCCACATCCACGAGGAGCAGGGGAAGATGTTTGCCAGGGAGAAAGGAAAAGAAAGCTGGTGAGGACTGGGGCTCTGGAGGGTGAGGTCTCCAGGGCAGCAGCTGCAGGGGGAGCAGGATCACGCTGCCTTCAGGAGACAGTTGACCCAGTCGCGGTAGTCAACAATATTTGTGTAGAAGCCAGGCCAATTTCCGTGCCTGTAGGAGAAGATGCCATAGGCTATGTTGCCGCAGATCAGTGGATTCCCAACATCACCCTGTGAGAAGAGAGAGATCAGTGCTGGGTTATGGGAACTCCAGGGAAGGAGTGCCTCTGCAAAGAACAGTGAGGCTGCAAGCATCACACAGAATTTCCCCAGCAAAACCCTGGACTGGCAGTGGATGGGGATAACTCTGCCTCCACAAGGGACTGGTGACAGCTTGGTTTGGGAGTCAGCTGGGGGAACTCTGAAGCTTCATTTCTGCCCTTCTGTTGGCTTCAGATACAGAACACACCCAGACCGACAATGAGATTCAGGGTGAGCCCCTCTGGCCAAGCAGTTTCCCCCTGTGCTGCTGCCAACTCCCAGGTCCTGTGCCATGGGAAGACAAAAATCCTCTTCTCTTGTGCTTTGCCCCTGGCTAAAACCTCCCCCGCAGCCTCCTCCTCCTCCCTGATCAGAGACTGACCTTTTCAGGTACCCCAGAGGGTTTGCTGTGGCCACAAATCAAGTGGTCAGTGAGTCCTGGGTAGTAGTGGAGGCAGTCCCTTTTTCTGACGATAGTGACAGCGGCCTCACTCAAGGTGACAGTGTTTGTCCTGTGACTCCAGCCGAACACGTAGCACTTATCACGAGCTTTGGGTTTGTCAAAGGAAATGGGCCTGACGTGGTTGTTGCTGGTGGCACTGCCATTCAGCTGGGCAAAGGGACAGAAAACACAGAGATGAGTGGTTGGCCTGTAATCCATTTCTGCTGCAGGGCTGCAGCTCAGCTCTGCACATCAGGTTGCTCCAGCCAAGTTACCTTCAGCAAAAGGATATCATTTCCTGTCCTAGGGCTTGTAAAGTTTGGGTGGCGGTAGTAGTCCTTGACCTCGAAGGTTTGCCAGCTTTCCTCTCTGCTTTGGGGTGTGTGGGCTCCCAGGATGACAGTCAGAGGTTTGTGCCTGGTGAAATCAAGCACAGTGGGTGTCACCAACTTGTCCCTGTCTTGCCTGGGAACACTGAGGCTCATGTCCCAGGGACATGGCCAGGAGAGTCCAATCACACAGATACAGTCTATATGTATTGCCTATACACCAAATGTATTATACATGCACTTTTTAAGAAGAATGGTGGGAGCAAGGAGCTCTGCCACTGAATCTGCCCATCCAAGAGGCAGCGCAAGCTCCCCTCTGAGCTCTGAGAGGGCTCCTTTATCTCCAGACCTCAAGCTGGGCATATTTGGTCCAATGCTGCTGCTCTCTTGTTCTGGGCTTCACAGGCCCATAGAAGTCCAGGGATTCCTAAATCAGAATACTTCTCTGTCCTCTACATCATCTGTAGAAAGTGCTGCCTCAGGAAAATTGGAAAGGACCTTGGGTATGTGCAGGAGTCCCTCCCAACCTCCCAGGTGAGTCTCGAGACTCCCTTTTGCTGCCCAGATGTGGGGACTGGCCCTGAGCCTGTCACTGGCACCAGGGCAGAGCTGCCAGCCCTGAAATGCGTGGGAGCTACACCCAGAGCTCTGCACATCTGGAAAAGTCCTCCTGCCCATCTATACCCCAAGCTGGAGGGGTGGAAAAGGGCTGGGCAAGAAGCTGGCTCATAGGAAATAATTCTGCCAACAAACAAGTTGGTGGCAGAAAGGACAAAGCCTGGCAGCAGGTCAGTGCCAGCAAGGGAAGAAGCCACTCTGACCTCCCATTATTGATATCTGGGAAAAACAAAACAAGTCATGGAGGGGGAAAAAGTAATGGTAAATATCTGAGGGTGGGCTGGGGAGGGAGATCTGGCTCAGAGCTGTCCCTGAGCTGTGCCCTGCCCTGCCCTGCCCTGCCCTGTGCTGCCTGCCAGGGAAAGAGCCTGGTCATGGCTGAAGTGACTCCAGCTGTCCCTGAACAGGAGATGCTCCCCAGGCAGACACCTCTCTGCAGGTGCTGGGTGGACACAGCCAAGACTTACGTGTAGCACTGAGCCGCTGTCATCACCCAGCCAGGGGCCACGAGGAAGCCTGCACAGGAATGGTTGTCCTTCCCCTTCAGATAGGCCAGGTAGGGTGTGGGGGGTGTCCTGGAGGCTGCCTTGGCTTCTCCTCCTCTCTCCCTCCACTTCCAGGGATTATCTGCAATGGATGGGGCTGAGGATGAGGGGTTTGGAGGGCACAGGGCTGAGATTTATCCTTCCCCCACCCTCTCCTCACCTCCAGCCCCACTGTACTTACTGGTGCTGACTGGGGGGCACATCACCAGCAGGAGGGGCAGCAGGAGTGTCTGCAGGTGCTCCATCACAGCCTTCTGTGCTCCAGTGGATCCCTCAGAGGTGGGGCTGCATCTGGGGTCTCGTCCTGCACCCAGCAAGGTTTTATAGCCTGAGACCAGACTCCAGGAAACCACAGAAGTCAGACTCATCTGAAGAATCTCTCCACAAGTTGCACATCTCAGCAATGTGAGAGGGGAATTCAGCCTCAGGTGGATTGATAATCCACCTCCATCATGGGTCAGATCTGTGGGATCTGACATCCTTCTGAACCCAGAGCCAATTTTAGAACTTTACATTTATTCTGGAAGCTGCGGGCAATGCACCCACCCTCATCTCTTTGACTTCCAGTGAGGCCTTCCTTTGCAGCTTGTATTCTCTGTTGAGCACTTGCAAACCCTCTTGATTTTTATCACAAGCCCTACATGAACAAGATTTCTTTCCCGTAATGCATCAGTTCCAAAGACTGCAGTAGCAGTGAGGACCCTCCTGCTCTCCCTGGAACTGCAGCCTTGGCTAAGGGAGCAAAATTGCCATGAATGTGTTTATAACATGGCACTGATGATACTGGGAAGAAATCTTTCCCTGGGAGGGTGGGCAGGCCCTGGCACAGGGTGCCCAGAGCAGCTGTGGCTGCCCCTGGATCCCTGGCAGTGCCCAAGGCCAGGTTGGACATTGGGATAGGAGCAGCCTGGGACAGTGGAAGGTGTCCCTGCCATGGCAGGGGTGGGATGGGATGATCCCTAAGGGCCCTTCCAGTCCAATCCATTCTGGATTTTACAGTAAGAGCAAACCTGGAACGTTCACAGTTCAGCTGTGACGAAACGGGGCTGGCGCTTCCTCGCTGCCCTCACTGCCAGTAAATCTGCTTTCCCCTCTGCCCCCAGGGCCACTGGGTAAACCCCATTTTTAAGCTACATGTTGTCATTCTCGTGCAAAGCCTGCAGCAGTTGGAGCTTCAAGGAAAACCTTGACGTGACAAAGATTCATAATGCACAGATAAGCAGCTGCAGCCTGTTCACTTGCAGATTTCTGAGCTGATAGCAGCTGTGAGCAGAAGCCCAAACATGGACCCTTCTCAGCTTCCCCAGGGCAATCTGGGTGCTGAAGGCAGAGGTGATGCAGTTTCCCTTCATCCCAGACAACAACGTGGAGGATTAATGAGCAGAAATCCAGACTGGACTGTGGAAACCTCCCAGTGATGGGGGTGACCAGTGGGAGACTGGGAAAGGCCATGAGAGCAGGGAAGCACCCCCTTCCCCTGGACTGCAGACAGTTTTCGTATGTTTAAAATTCCCCACTGGTTTTTCCCACCGCAAACCACCTCAGTCTCCTCCTGACATCACGGACATCCATCACCCCTGCAGGGAGTTCTGCACTCACTCCTTTCCCAGAGCATCATCTCTGTCCCACATCATCTCCCCCAGGGAACTCTTGGCTCTCTCTGTACACAAGAGATGCCACCAGAAAGGAGCTGGGATGAAGGAGAGGAAGGCTCAGAGAGCAGCCATGGAAGGAAGTTCAGACTCCAATGCAGGAGCTGTCTGAAAACATCACTCGAGCATCCTTTGTGGGGAGAGTTTGTCTCTGGGATCATCCAGCTGAGGGGAGAGGTTCAGGCTACCACCAGAACAGCCTCTGGTCAGGGGGACAAAGATGTGCCAAGCAGCTTCAGAGCAGCCAGCCAGGACTCATCCTCATCCTCATCTTCATCCTCATCCTCATCTTCATCCTCATCCTCATCCTCATCCTCATCCTCATCCTCATCCTCATCCTCACCTTCTGCAGGGACTCAGCTGGGCCCCCTGGAGTTATCATGGGAGGAAAGGAGGAAGTGGCTTGGGGTCAGGCACTTCTGTGAACCCGGGTCCTTCATCAACCCTTCCAGTTCAATCCTTTCTATTTTTCTACCCAGGACATGGTGCAGAAATGAGGATGGACTGGGGCTGCTGGCAATAGGCAAAGCCTGGAAGCAGTGGGTGTGTGACAGCTGGGATTTGGGGTGTGCCTCCTCTCTGGGATCCTAAAACCCTGAGCCTGGTGTCTTAATAGCCACCTGCCTACACCTAAGGGCATAGTCCACAAAAAGTCCAGCTCCCTCCCTCCTTTTGCAGCTCAGACACCTGTGGAGATAAGCCTGGTGTGCCCTGTGACCTTGCTGTCTGGCCTGCACTGTGTCCTAGGCTGCAACACTTCAGAGGGAACAGCTCTTACTCTGCAGAGAACAGCTTTGGGGCCCTGGTCACTGCTGCTGCCCCCTGTCCTTGCTGCCTGTGCTCCCAGGAGGGTGACAGCGATGCTGAAGTTGGTGAAGGGAGTGTGTGCCCATAATTTTTCCCAGAACATTTCTACCTGGGCAGTTTTTCTCCTCATCATCCCATGACCCCAGGAAGGGCAACCATACCTCTTGTTTCTGAGGCTGCCAGTGATTCAGGATGCAGAGCTGTGATTGCTGCTGGCCCAGCAGCCAGACCCTCCCTCCTGCACTCTGTGGCAAGGCCACAAGAAAGACAACACACGCTGGGAGGTGCAGCTCTGAATTTACTATGGGTGCTTTAAGTGCAGCAAGGTTCAAGCAGGAACAGAGTTATCTCTGAAGGAAATGGGGTCTACTGGGGCACAGCCTCTTTTTGTGCCATCTGGGGCCATCCGGGGCCATCCCTGCTTAGAGCCCGGTGATTTGACACAGTCCTGGGACGGACAGGGAATGGGACAGGCAGCAGCCTCGGAACAGAATGAAGGGGACCCTCAAGTGCTCTGTTCAGGTCATTTGGGTTCCTGAGGAGAGAGGAGGGAGTTAAGCCTTCAGCAGGGGCAGGAAGGAAGCTATTGCAGTCTCCAAGGCCACACCAGAGCTGGAGAAAGTGCTGCCACTGCCGCTACTTCTTCATGACTTTTTTGATCCAGCGCAGGTAGTTGGAGATGCGGGTGTAGACCCCAGGTGGGGAGTTGTAGCCGAAAGAAACAATGCCCTGTGCCACTTTATTACATACCAAGGGGCCACCAGAATCTCCCTGGGGAGAGATGAGATTGATTTTAGAGGCCTCTTCCCTGTGGTAACAGGTTTCTCCCTGATTCCTCCCTGCCCTGTGGCTCCGTTCCTGCCCCATATCCCACCCTGCAGGGGCTCTACCCCTGGTGCTGTGCAGGGACTGTGGGTGATGTCAGGACATCCAGAGAGCCAGTCCTTATGGGAACTGTGATCAAACACTTATCACCTGCCCTGGCACCTGGCTGTGCCCATGCCAGCAGCAGCTCCTGCTCCCAGAGAGCCCCATGTGCCCTCCGCATACCTGGCTGGAATCCTTCAGCTCGTGGAAGCTGCCTGCACAGATCATGCCAGAATCAAGGTGTGGGTAGAAGAGGACACATTTCCTGCGGCTGTAGATGGAGACTTTGGTCTCAAAGAGTTTGTTGGTGGCCCTGTCCTCATCGATTAGCCCCCAGCCGGCGATCATGCACTTGGTGCCCGTGGGGAGGTCCCTGCCACTCTTGGGCAGTGGGATGGGCTGGATGTAGTCATTGAGAGTGACCTTTGATGTCAGCTGGGGGAAAGCAGGAGGTTGAGAGAGGGCTGTGAGCAGGACACTTCCTTTGCAGAGGCAGGGAGGGTCTAGCAGGCTCTGCAAGCGCCAGGGAGCTGCTGTCAAAGCCACATGAGGCTCCAAACCCTGCCCATGGCTCCTGCCCGGGTCCCTCCCACACCTGCCAGCCTCCAGCACCTTGAGCAGAAGCAGCTTTGCAGCAGGAGCTGGCAGCCAGGACGAGCCCTGCCCAGCCCCTGCCTGCCCCACAGCCCCAGCCCACGCTCTGCCCCCACAGAACCGCTTGCCTGGAGCAGCATGATGTCGTTTTCCATCGTGTCAGGGTCGTATTCAGGGTGCTCATGGTACTTGAGGACTCCTCGGACCTGCTGGGTTTTCTCTGGTTCTTGGATGTTGTGAGCCCCTAGGATGACTGTGATATTCCTGGCCATGGCAGAGGAAGGGAGAAAGGGGAAATCAAGCTGGGTGCCACCCACCTGGCTCATTTTGGCAGACAGGTGGAGAGAGCTGCCCAGCACAGGAGGAACCTGCTCCAAAATTGCTCCAGGGAAGGAGCCCCCAGGCTAGGGGAGAAAGAAGGGGATAAAGCCCCTCTATCAAGTACTCACCCCATGCAGTGTGCAGCTGACATCACCCAGTCAGGGGCCACCAGGAAGCCCCCACAGGCCCCCAGCTCTGCTATCTTCAGGTACGCCATGTACGGGTGGGAGTGGGGCTGCGCCTCGTGGCCCCCCACAATGTGAGCCCGCAGAGCACCTGCAAGAGACACCCCAGCACAGGATGAGCCAGGGGCTGCTCAGAGCCCAGAAGAGCCACCTCACTCCCAGCAAAGCCCTGACTTACTGGCCCTGGCCCGTGGGCAGCAGAGCAGCAGCAGCAGGGTGAGCAGTGGCTGGGGCTGGCGCATCTCTGCCACAGCTGGATGTTCCTCTCCAGATGTGTGCAAGTCTTGAGTGTCCCCGTGGGCAGGGGTTGGTTTTATGGCCTGGAGGCAGCTGTGCCCAGCAGCCAGGAAACCATGTGCAAGGGGCTGATTGTGCCTATCAGGGCACTGCTGGCCTGGCCTGCTCAGTGCCCACGCGCCAGTGGCTGTGATTGATGGGCGATAGCACAGGACAGAGCCTCAGGGTGCTGACAGCAAGAGAAAGGTGTCCTGTGGTGGTTTTGAGGTGTGATTTAACATTTCTCCCACACTTTCTATTTAATGTTTTTGCCTTGAGGAAATGCGAGGTTCTAAAAAAAAGTCACTTTAAAAAAGAAAAAAACAAACAAAAAAAACCCCCGAAAACCCAACCCCCCCAAAAAATAGAAAGAAGACAAAACAAACAAACAAAAAAAAACAACAAACCCCAACAAATCTTTGACATTTAAAGTCATGAATGTGGTCTAGAGTAGACAATCCTGTAACTTGCTCTTTCATATTCTTGTTTTTCTTCAAGTGATGCACTGCAGAGCCTCCTTTTCTACAGACATCCACCATCACCACCACCCAATTTAGATGAAACAACTGCCTGGGACAGGTTTTGAGCACTGTGAAAAGTCAGATCTGCAGGGTTTGGTGTCATCCCAGGTCAGAGGGGCCTTGCTGGTTCTTCTTGGCTCCTCTGGGGCCAGAAGCACCTGCCAGCTTGGGGACTGGGATGTGGGAAGTGCTGCTCTGCAGCAGAAGAGACCAAAGTGGGGAAGTGCAACCACCCAACTGCCAGGAGTGATCAGTCATTTTTAAACCAGCCCTGCTCCACCCTTCCTGGAGCAGAAAAACACCTGCAGGCAAGTGGATGCCTTGGGCTGTGCTGGGGCCACAAAGAGGGGACAGGATGGGTGGTGGGGAGGGAGAGGTGTGGGACAGAGATGGGGATGCCTGATGTCCATGAGCCAGCCTGAGGGCTGCCTGACACAGAGCTCTCCACTGAGCTTCACCCATGGTTTGTTTTTTTTTTTGATCATAACTTGTGAAAACACAAGCTTTAATCAGAACTGTACAGCAGCACAGCAGGAAAACCTCAACAGGAATTATCAATATTTTATCTTGTGTTTGTAACTTCTTGTCTTTCCCTTGCAGCTGCTTTTGGCCCCCCACAATCTGTGGCTGGAAACCCTCCAGCAGCAGCCCCAGGACAGGAGGGACTGGGCAGGCCACAGGCCATGGACACAGGGAGCTGAGCTCCAGGCTGCTGCTCTCTGTTCCTCTCTGGTGTTCCTTTGACTTCAAACAAGTTCCTCTCTCTGAGGCCAAGGCATTTTGGTCTTCTTGTTGACCTCTGGAGGGTTCCACGGCTTCTCTGCTGAGCCACCTCATCTCAGCATCCATCAATACCCATGGCTTTAGCCGTGAAACTGGAGCAGGTCCACAGGGCTTCAGCTGCCCCCTGTGCCTCCCCTTCCAAGCCCAGCACTCAGAGCCATCAGGCAGTTTCAGGCAGACTGTGGCTTTGATCTGAAGGGGAGAGATGAGAAATGCTGCTGTCCCTCCCCTGCCCCACTTTGCCTCAAAGCAGGAACACCTGAACTGAGAGAGCAGCAAGGAGAAGTGCTGAGATACAACTCAGCCTGGGACTGTGCAGAGAAACGGGGACAGGACAGAATAGGAGCTGTCCCTCGTGTGGGGGCTCAGGCAAGAAGAGCCCCATTAGCCCCCAGTCATGAGCTGGGGACTCCATGCCTTGAATATGTTTGTGGAAGGGGCATTAGGAAGATTCTGCAATGTTTTGCTGGTCCAGAGAACCGGCACACCAAGGGTGAGGAGGTCAAGCTATGCCAGCAGCTCCTCTGCCTCCTCCTGCCGTCCGAAGGGTTTTCCTGCCTCCATCCTATCCTCTCCACAGACCTCTCTCCTGTAGGGAATCTCGGAGACTTCTCACACACTGCCAGCTCTTTGAGAAGCTGCTTAGGGCCTCTGACAAGACAAGTTTCTCCATCCTCTGATCTTTCAGGAACACTCCACCAGTTCTGAACAGACACATTAGCTGGAGGCTCACCCTGAAGCAGGAGCCAAGCTCCAAGGGGTGATGTGCCAGGATCACACTGACCCTTCGGATTCTGGTGATTTGTGAGCATGGCCTGGAGTGTTTGGGAGCGAGCTGAGCGTGCAGCCCTGCTCCTCTCTGAGCCCTCATGGCCTAGCCCTGCTGCTCATTTCCGCTCCTTCAATCTCGGGGTCATCTGCTGACCTTATCAGTGTGAGTTTCTTTTCACACTGCTGATAGAAAGGGCCGAAACCCCAGCTGAAAGGGTGAAGGTGGAGCATGGAGCCCTCAGCTTTTCACAAGAACCACTCTTGCTTGCACTCTTGCTGCAGCAGGAGCCTCCTTTGCATTTTCCACTTGTCTGTGCTGCCATCGGGGCTGGGATCAATGCACTGATCCAGGGGTGGATGGGCTCCCTGGACAGCTCCCTGCTGAGGGAAGAATCACTGCTCTTTGCTCTCAGCCTCGGACATCTCCATGGCTTCCTGCCAGTCTGGAGTCAGAGCACAGGTACAGCAGGGCACAGCTTCTGCTGTGACCCTGAGTTCAAAGGTGCTCTGCTTTTCTTTTATCTCTGTCACTTTGCAGCTGATTTGGGTGGGGTCCACCCTGCACAGAAATGTGGTTGATGTTGTAACTTCCCCTTTTTTCACTTTTCTAGGTAGAAGCCTCGCTTATTTGCACAAGGAGCTGTCCCCACTACCTTGGGCCTCAGATAAAGAGCTGGAGAGCACTGCAGAACCTCTCCCGGGCAGCAAGAACATCCCACAAACCATGACAGGTGAGTCCTAAGGCAAATTCCCAGCCACAGTTGCACGTTGCAAGGCTCTCTGTCGAGTTTTAATAAGGAATTAGGCCAATGATGGAAACGAACAGTGCAGCCATGTTCTCCTTCCTTGGCTCTGGTCTCAGCACCTTGTGCCTCCTGCAAAGGTGAGAAGCAGCAGCTTTTTGCCTCCTTCCATGCCTGTGTGAAGAGAGACAGTGGGAAGGTCCTCACCCATCTCTAGCAGATGTTTGGTGAACTGAAGGTGTAGGTGCAGTGTCAGGGCACGTGCTCAGCTTCGAGCAGCTGATTTCCTTTGAAATGGAAGGGGCTGAGCCTCAGCTGCAGCCACACAGGTGCCTGGAGCTGCTGCACACACAGTGCAGGATGGGGAGGAATGTGCCTGGATGTGCTCTGAGGGGTTGGCAGGAGCTGGGCCCGTGGAGTAGCCCTGAGGCGTGACAGGAAGAGGGATGGATCTGGGCATGGGTGGTGCACACAGCAGCTGAGGAAGAGGCAGTGGCTCTCTGCCAGGCTCAGGGGTGAGCTGAGTACCACAGCAGGGAAAGCACTTTGTGTCTCAGACTGTCTGGGTGCTCTTACCAGCACTTGGATCCCCACAGACTCCACCCATCAAGGTGTTGCCCCATTTGACAGTCTGCTCCAACCCAAAGAGGGCCCTGGCACGTTACTTCATTCATGACACACCTTCACAACCACAGCAAAGCCGAGAATAACCAGACCCTTACCAAGAAATGATGATAGCTGGTAGAAGAGATGTCAATACTCTCAGTCACAACAGGAAACTTTATTAAACAACAGGAAGCCCATGCTCATGGGTGGACTTACAAAACACCTCACCCTCCTCTCCCCTTGCTCTTTCAGTGCTGCTGAGCTGGCAGACGGGGCTCTGACTCTCACCTCCACGCTGAGCAGGGCTGCTGGGCTCAGTCTCACAGCTGCTCCAGCCCTCAAACAGAGGATCTGCTCTGCCTCAAGCCCTACCTGACGCCTTCCTCCATCAAACATCCCTTGACTGCTGACCCAGGCTCAGAAGATGGATGCTCCAGTGCTGAGCTGGCTGGTGAATCACTCCCTCCTCCTTCCCCTGGACTCTGCTCCACATTCTGAGCTCAGACTCGACCTGCTAGGCACAAAAGCCTCCTGCCTGCAGCTGGCTGCCACGAAGAACGTGAACATCATCCTGCAGCACTACAACTTCTCAGGCAAGCTCACCAACCGGCAGTCTGGGGACGAGGGCATGGGGCTGGTCCGCACAGCCTTCGCCATCATCAGCTGCCTCATCATCCTGGAGAACCTGCTGGTGCTGCTGGCCGTGCTGCGCTGCCTGCGGGGCCGGCGCTGGGTCTACTCCTGCATCGCCAGCATCACCCTCAGCGACCTGCTGGCAGGGATCGCCTACCTGTGCAACCTCTGCCTCTCGGGCAGCAGGACCTTCCAGCTCTCCCCGCAGCTCTGGTTCCTGAGGGAGGGCATCCTCTTCATCGCCTTGGCTGCCTCCACCTTCAGCCTGCTGGTGACGGCCATCGAGCGCTACAGTGCCATGGTGAGGCCGATCGCGGAGAACGAGGCCAGCAAGACCCTGCGGCTGCGCGGCCTCATCGTGTCCTGCTGGCTGCTGGCCCTCGTCATCGGGCTGCTCCCGCTGCTGGGCTGGAACTGCCTCTGCGACTTCCAGGCCTGCTCTGTGCTCCTGCCTCTCTACTCCAAGAACTACATCCTCTTCTCCGTGGTCATGTTCAGCATCATCCTCCTGGGCATCATCGGCCTCTACATCTCCATCTTCCACCTGGTGCAGGCCAGCTCCAAGCAAACCAGCTCCCGGCACGGCCGCAAGCGCTCCCTGCGCTTGCTGAAGACAGTGCTGATGATCCTGGGGGCCTTCATCCTCTGCTGGAGTCCCCTCTTTGTCCTGCTGCTCTTTGATGTTTTCTGCCAGACCGGGTCCTGCACCCACCTGCACAGCCTGGACTGGACCCTGGCTCTGGCCCTGCTGAACTCGGGAGTCAATCCCATCATTTATTCCCTGCGCAGCGTGGAGGTTCGCCGTGCCGTGGGGAGCCTGCTGTGCTGCTGCTGTGTCAGGGCTGGGCTCTGCAAGCCTGGCAGCTGCCTGGTCATCTCAGACATCAATTCTGGCTCCTCCACAGAGAGCTCCCTGCGCTACCGGGACAGCTTCCGCAGCTCTGTGGCCTGGAATGCTCGGCCCAGGGCACCTCTGTCCAGCAACTCCAGCATGATGAGCAATCTCCCCAGCCTGTGAGGGGCCATGGGGAGAGCAGGAGATGCCAGACAGCCCCCAGGACCTCATGGTGCTGGTCCTGGCCTGGAAGGACTGTAGTGACAGGCTGAGCAGAGCTGGGGCCAGGCTTTCCAACCCCATCAGACTGGGATGCGTGCAGCACAGGGACAGGAATTGCTCCTAGGCTGGGAGTGAAAGGTACAGGCACATTTTAGGATTGATGGTCTGCTGGGACAGCTGCAGTGCTCAGGTTCTCTGTGTGTGCTTTTGGTGTGCACAGGTTCTGTACCTGCCCACCTGAGCATGTTTTGCCCCAGGGCTCAGTGGCAAACAGGTGGATTTCCCCAATCAGGTGGCCCTCCCAAGTCTTTTGAGTCCTTTTGGACCATCTGTGATGGGCACAGCTGGTGGGAAGGAATGCAAGCTTGATGTCTTGCCCAGCCCGAGGATGGCAGAGGGCTGCAGCCACAGCCCAGAGCCTCCCTGGGGGCAGAGGCGGCACTGAGCCAGGGCAAATGCTGTGACAGTGCTCAGAGCTGCAGTGACAGGGCTGGCAAAGCACGGGCAGAAGGAGGTGCCCTGAGAGACTGGGGAGCCTGGTGCCTCCTGGGCGTGAAGACATGGCCAGCTTGTGCCTCAGATCCCTGATCTTCTGTTCTCTCATGTAGGGAAAAATCAGAGCAGCACCCAAATGCCTCCTCTCACCGTGCCAGAAGGCCACCGAAGCACTGGGGACTCATACAAAACCTGCTGGCCCAGCCCCTCTGCAGGAGCTGAGCGTGCAGCCAATTTGTTTTGCAATAAATCAAGGTGATCAGAAAGCCTTGGGTTGCTTCAACTTTTTCCCTCTGGAGGCCAGGTACTGCCTGGGAGATCCTTTTGTTGTCTGGGGACAGCTGGAGATGCCCTCCTGTTTTCAGGACAGGGGGATCACCCTGCTCAGGGGGCAGCAGGAGCCTCCTGTCTGGTCCTGTTCATCCCATCCCTGTATCGTATCCCATCCCATCCCTGTATCGTATCCCATCCCATCCCTGTATCGTATCCCATCCCATCCCTGTATCGTATCCCATCCCATCCCTGTATCGTATCCCATCCCATCCCTGTATCGTATCCCATCCCATCCCTGTATCGTATCCCATCCCATCCCTGTATCGTATCCCATCCCATCCCTGTATCGTATCCCATCCCATCCCTGTATCGTATCCCATCCCATCCCTGTATCGTATCCCATCCCATCCCTGTATCGTATCCCATCCCATCCCTGTATCGTATCCCATCCCATCCCTGTATCGTATCCCATCCCATCCCTGTATCGTATCCCATCCCATCCCTGTATCGTATCCCATCCCATCCCATCCGCTGGGGGGCGCTCGGGAGCGCCAGGCCGGGGGGAGGGCGCCCCCTGCAGGCCGAGGAGGGGCGGTATTGCGGCCTGCACGGGCTGCCGCGACTACAATTCCCATCGCCCCTCGCGGCGGCGCGCGAACTACAGCTCCCGGCATGCGGCGCGGGGCGCGCTGTGCGTGCCGAGCAGGCCGCAGTGCGGGCCGGGGCCGCGGCGATGCTGGAGGAGGCGAGTGAGGTGCTGGAGTCGGTGCTCAAGGCCTCGTGCCTCCCGCTCAGCGTCCTGCTCTTCGTGCCCGCCGTGCTTCTGCTCCTGGGGCCGCCACCCGCCGCCGAGGCGGCGCACGAGTTCACGGTCTACCGCATGCAGCAGTACGAGCTGGGCGGGCAGCCCTATGGTGAGGAACTGCATGGCCCGGCCGGGCTCGGTCCTGCCGGCAGCGGCCCCTTCAGGGGTGCTGGGGCCGTGAGAAGGGAGCCCTGACCCCGGGGAGGAGCCCAGGGTAGGCCCATGGAGGGCGGCCCGGCCTAGTGAAGGCCGCGGGAGGGCTCGGGGGGCTCTGGAAGGCGGCAGCAGCCGGGTCCGGGGCCGGGCCCAGGCCCAAGCGCAGGGAAGGCCGCAGGAGGGCCCCGTCTGGCTGAGTTTCACTGCCCAGGCTCAGCACGAGCAGGAGAGGGGCTGGGAGCTCCATCGTGGTGACCTAGAGGTAGCTAAGGACCCCTGTCTGTGGGCTGAGGGGTCCAGCTGCATCCCTCCTGCATTCTGGTAAACTCGGTTGTGAGCTCATTTTTATCCTTTTGCCTTTGACTCCTTTATTGACAGGTTGATTCTTCTTCGCTCTTCATCCTTTTCATCCTCAGCTCTGTGTGTTGCTCCAGTGGCTCCATTTCAGAGCCTGTCCTTCCCGTGTTACATCTGACCTTTACTTCCTCTGTTCTCTTACTTGCAGCCTGCTGATTGTGCAACACCTTTCTTTGGGTCAGAGACACACCCTGTTCTGTGAGTCCTTGGGGTGCTGCAACCCTCAGCCTTCTCCCCTGTGTGCCCAAAAAAGCCCAGAATCAAGGGTTGTTTCTGGCTCTTCTGTAGAGATTTTATTCCAGGCCAGGTCATGTGCTCTGTCTGTGAGTGACTCTTGCTATAGAGTTAACAATGAATAGCATCACGTTTAATTTGTGCTGTCCATGAGACACCATCTCTCATTCTTTCAGATCTTAATAAGTTCAAGTATGTAAGTTATGAAATGCAGCTGTGCCTGTCTACTTCTTAAACACTTCATGCTTCTGGTGGCTTCTAAATAAATGAAACTATTTCTGGGTTCTTCTTTCACAGTTTCTCAGAACGTGTCCACATCTTGAGGGCTCTCTTGCTGAGAGCCTCAGTAGCTCCAAGGCAGGCCCTTGCATGGGGGTGTCAGCTGCCTTTGACTTTGCTTGCCTGAGTGTCCCCTCTAGACAAGTGCTCACAATTTTGTGACCTCTTGAAAAACCTGGTGTTATTTTTTAAGATGCTTCCAATTAACTTTTTTTATGCTGTTTCTTTTCCTGAAGCCTTTTAGCTCGGTGGGCTGTGTGTTTCCTTTGTCCCTTCCTGCTCCCTTTGGGTAGCTGCTGTTCCTGTTCCTTGTGTGTTCTGAGATGTCCTTCAGGATAAAAGCTGTATTTCAGAGCAATCTGAGTTGGAAGGGACTCATGAGAATCACCAACTCTCAAGGGAAATGACCCACAGAGAGATCAAACCCATAACCTTGGCATTATTAGCACCATGCTCTGACCAACTGAGCTTATTTGTTGTTCCTGATTCTCGTATTCTTTTCCAAAAATACCAAGTAACAGGTACTTATTCTCTATGTAGAGAAGCTACAGAAAATCAACCTGTCAGAAAAATACTGTTGTGTCTGCTCTGCTTAGATGTCAGTTGTTAATGTTTATTTATTGTCAGAGGTCTGTGGGGAGAATTTCCATTGTGCCTGGGCTTTGTTTCTGGGTGTGTGGCCCTCACTGTTACTGTGCAGGGGAAATGTAAATTTTTCTTCTTTAGGTGTTTCTGTTACCTTTGATGAGACCAAACAAATGTTAGAGTTAAGCTAAGCCAGGTTTAAATCTAGTTCTTAGCAATGCTCCTGTTTGACAGAGGCTGGAGCACCTCGTCTCTCTCTGTGAGGGGAGAACAATGAGATCTCCAGTGGAGGTGCAGAGTTACAGAAGAAGAAATTGAATTATAAATTTTAAAGTGGATTTGACCCTCTCTATTTGCACAAGATGTCCTTTTGGCCCTTGCCTGGGGAGTGTAGGAGCTGCTGGCAGGCCTGCAGCCTGCTGTGCTCCCAGGGGATTGCATTTCCATGTGGGGGATTTGATCTGCTGGCACTGGGAGTAGGAGAGGGCGAGCCCTCAGGAGCAGCCTGCTCCTCTGTAACTCTGCCAGCTACAGAACCTTCCTTGGGGCTGAGTGAGAGCAACCTTTGGGATGCCATGGGGGCAGTCTGGTGTCCTTTCATCAGTGGTTCTGCACAGCTTGATCCTGCAGCTGGGGGAGGCTCTGCAGAGGCCAAGCTGTCTCCAGGTGTGTTGCTGACTGCAGGTATTAGGTGCAGGTGAGCAGACAGGCAGCCTGTGTGTTGTGCTGAGGAGGAAGACTGGAAGGTGAGGCTGTGTGAAATGAGGGGGCTCTGGCAAGATGTGGCTGCACAGGAAAACCCCCAGACCTCTGCTCCTTCTCGGACGAGGCAAACTCAGCTTTCTGCAGCTTCTGGCCTCTCTGCAGCCCATCAGAGTGTTCCCAGGAGCGTTCTGAGCTGGAGGCAGGCTGGAGCCAAGGGGATGGGGTGCAGTGCCTCACCAGCCCTCTTACTTTCCTGGCTGGCAGGCACCAGAAGCGCGGTGCTGAACACGGAGGCACGCACTGTGGAAGCAGACGTGCTGAGCCGCCGCTGCGTCATGATGCGCCTGGTGGACTTCTCCTACGAGCAGTACCAGAAGGCTCTGCGCCAGTCAGCTGGGGCTGTGGTCATCATCCTGCCACGATCCATCTCCTCTGTCCCCCAGGATGTTGTGAGGGTAAACAAAAAAGTTTTCTTTCTCTTCCCATGGGAGGTGTGTTGGAGAAAAGCTTGGTTGCTGCAGGGCTGGAAGCTTCTGTTGGAATGTACAACAAATCGTATTCTAATTTTAAAACTTCTCTCTCTGCTTTGGTTGTTAATTTTTTCTTGACACCTCTCGTGTTTAGCAGATGCTAAGTTTGTGTCTCGCTTAAATTCTCAGCAATTCATGGAGATAGAGCCAGAAATGCTTGCTATGGAAACCATTGTGCCAGTCTACTTTGCAGTGGAAGATGAGGAGCTGCTATCTATCTATGAACAAACACGGGCTGCTTCTGCATCACAGGGTTCTGCCTCAGCTGCAGAAGGTGAGTTCTAACAAGGAGGGCGAAGTTTTGGGGTAGACAGGCCTGTTCCTACCTCTGGGAGGAGTCTCTTGTGTCATCTGCACGATGAACCAGGCTTCTGTCACCTTTGTGTTTATTCTGTCTTTGTCAAAGTGTTTAGAGATTCAGTGGAAGAAAAGCACAGTATACGAAAACATTACTTGACTATATTTGGACATAGAGTTGCAGGAAGTTCTCGGCTTCACACTGTTGCAAGTAAGGTAGAAATCAAAACCAGGTTAGAAACAACATTGAAAGTGTTAAGTGGTGTGTTGGTAGAAACTGAAGCTTTTTGTCTGACCACAAGTCAGTTTGATGCTTCTGACTGTCTTATTGACCTGCTGCTTACGACTAATTTTAGTACTGCTGGGGAAAAGTTTTTGACCAGCCCAAAATACTGGGATTTTGGAACAGAAATCACCAAGATTCTGTGTCACTATATAAACACCAGTGACAAGTGAGAGGGCTTAAATGGTTTAAAGCTGGCTAAATGGTTAAAAGTCTCTCCAAAGCTCAGTTAGCAGTGAAAAGGAAGGGAAGAAACTTCCCCAGATGTACATTGTGGGGGCTTTTTGGTGTTTTTGTTTCAGTTCTGCTGCACACAGCAACTGCCAATGGCTTCCAGATGGTGACCAGCGGGGCTCAAAGCAAAGCTATCAATGACTGGCTCATCCCCAGTGTGGAGGTGAGTTGTGTATGGATTCAAACTGGCAACATTGATGAGGTGACTTCTTTTATTGGGACTTTATCAGACATTTGGTCTGACAGGGCAGGTCAGGGGATCTCAGCTAGGTAGCTGAAGTCCTCACAACTGAGGCCATGGCAGACTCAGCAGGAATGTAGAAGTCGAGCTGTCCTTGTAAAGGCACACAAGAGGTGATGAGGAGTCTCACTGCTCTCTCTCCTCTGCAGGGAAGGCTGACAGGGCTGGGTGGAGAAGACCTGCCCACTGTTGTGATAGTTGCTCACTATGATTCCTTTGGAGTGGCTCCAGTGAGTATTCTTCCTGCAGCTCTGTTCCTGTCCTTTTTCCCTCTGCTCATGTGTCTTTTCTTGGCCTTAAGGCTGTGGGGCAGTTACAAGTGGAGCACAGTGCTGTGCTGTCTTGCAGCTGTTCTGGTACCAGAGAGTCAGTGTAGGTTTGTCACTTTGTGTCTGTCCCACCTCATCCTGCAGTGGCTGTCCCATGGGGCTGACTCCAATGGCAGTGGGATCTCAGTGCTGCTGGAACTGGCCAGGCTGTTCTCTCGGCTCTACACCTACAGAAGGACCCATGCTGGGTAAGGAACTGCTCTGTTTGGGGTTAAATGTGTGTGGCTGACAAGTGAGGGGGGTGATGTGGGAAGCAGATTCCACCCTCAAGCACTGGGAGCTCCCCACTTTTAGTCTGTCCTGCCATTCCCTGAGTATGTGGCATGTGGGAAGGGTTTGCTAATGGACAGCCTTGGATGTCTGGCAAGTGGTTGTGATTTCACCACACCTCCAAGGCTGAGTGCAGGAATTCTTGGAGTGCAGCCTGCTGACCCTTTTCTGGCTTCTTTGATGGGCAGGTATAACTTGCTGTTCTTTGCATCTGGAGGTGGCAAGTTTAATTATCAAGGAACTAAGCGGTGGCTGGAGGATAATTTGGACCACACTGGTGAGTAAGGGGCTGGCAGTGTTAAATGTCTGTAATTAATTGTCAGCTCTCCTATGAGGATCTCGTGTGAGTCTTGCTTTTTTTGGAGGGTGGAAATCCCAGCACAAGATGTAGCAATAAAGGTTTGGATTTTTCTGTTCCAGATTCCAGCCTGCTGCAGGACAATGTAGCATTTGTTCTCTGCCTTGACACTCTGGGCAGAGGCAATAGCCTTCATCTTCATGTCTCAAAGCCTCCCAAGGAGGGCACCTTGCAGCATGCATTTCTGAGAGAACTGGAGACGGTAAGGAAAAGCATTTTAGGTTCATGGGAACTTGGGACTTACTATACAGCTCTCCATGAGAGGGTGGAAGATGTGAAGAAAAGGTGTGCTATTGAAATAATTCATGTATTGTTCAGGATCACTTGATTTGAAGTGCAGACAAATCCTCATTCACAGTCTTGAGTGAAGCAGACTAGATCTCCAAATGCTCCCCTCTACAGACTTAAAAACAGCTCTTTTTGACCTGAAAATCCAGCTTTAATAATGTCAATAACTGCACCTTACATTCTGGAACACACAGAAGTGGGTGTAGGCAGACAAGGCAGTGCAGGGTGGCACTCTGCAGTGGGCAGCATCCCTGAATGGCTTGTCCTCGTCCTCAGGTTGTTGCCAACCAGTTCCCAGAGGTGAAGTTTTCCATGGTGCACAAGAAGATCAACCTGGCTGAGGACATGCTGGCCTGGGAGCACGAGCGCTTCGCGATCCGGCGCCTGCCGGCGTTCACCATCTCCCACCTGGAGAGCCACCGGGACAGCCTGCGCAACAGCATCATGGACAGGAGGTGAGGGCCTGGCCTTTCATCCAGCCCAGGAACCCAAACTGGCCTCACAGCTGCTGAACACAACAACCATGGGTTGTTCTGATGGTCAGGGCACAGGTGGCAAACACTGGGAGTTGGGCTCTGGGTTCAGGCTCATGCCTCATGCAGTGAGAAAGGTGTTTCTAGAGAAATCTGGTGCCATTGGCAAGTTCATAATCCCCTCTTTTGCTTTAGGGCACGAATAGACACTAAAGCACTGACCAGGAATACTCAGATCATTGCTGAGGCTTTGACAAGGGTAATCTACAATCTAACAGAAAAGGTAAGAGCTGCCCACCATGCAGTGCTGGCCAGACTTCTCCTGCCCAGCCAAGCTCAACAATAACCTGGGTTGGTTCTTTTTTTCATTTTCCCTTGCAGGGAGCACCTGCAGATATGCAGATCTTCACAGATCAGATGGTAAGCACAGTGCATCATTTTTGTAACCTATGGAACCTAGAGTCTGGGAGAGAGCTCTGGTGTGTGGTTGACTCTGGTGGTGTTTTTCTGCAGCAAATCCAGCAGGAGCAACTGGAGTCAGTGATGGACTGGCTGAGCAGTCAGCCCAGGGCTGCCCAGCTGATTGATAAGGACAGCACCTTCCTCAACACCTTAGAATATTGTATGGGACGCTACCTGAAGGATGTCAAGCAGCATCATGTGAAGGCAGATAAACGGTGAGAAAAATATGAAAGAACCAGCCAGGACATGCAAACTGGCTTCTTCCTCCTGGACAGAATTTTGTCTCTGAGCTGCAGCTTTCCTGGTTTCTTGACATGCAGCTTTGCTCTTTTCTGCTCTCCTGTCAGTTTTGGTTCATGCTTGGTGTTCTCCCAGAGAAAGCTGCTCATGATTCCTCACAGCACAGGAACAAGGCCCAGCAGCTCCCTCTGTCTGAAAATCTTGTTTTTAAACTGTTTTGGTTCCAGTGTTCCCACTCTGAGAGCAGGAGAAGACTGTTTTGGTTAATTCCAAAAAGGCAGCTTCCATCCTGTTGAATCTGCTTGGGCTGAAGCTGTTTTAGTGAACAGAGAGAGGAATCCTTCATGCTCAGCCTCTTTGGAGACAGCTGAACAACAGCATAAGTTCTGAACTGTGTCCTTGGGCTTTCTGTAGGAAAAGAAAGTCCTGATGACTAAAATCAGCTCCAAACAAGTGTAGGAGGTGGTCATGCTTACCTGTCATTGGTTGGGTGAACTCCTTGGGAACAGCTCTGGGCTGTCCTGACTGCAGGGTCAAGTAGAATCTGAAAAATTTCTCCTTTGCACAGGGACCCCGAGTTTGTTTTCTATGACCAGCTGAAGCAGGTGATGAATGCATACAGGTATGGAATTCCCTTGGGCATGCTGGGCTGTTGTCTCCCCCCTGGCAGGAGCTGCTGGAGCAATTTCATGTGCACTTTTCCTTATTCCAGGGTCAAGCCAGCAATCTTTGACCTGCTCCTGGCTGTCTGTATTGCAGCCTACCTTGGCGTTGCCTATGTTGCAGTGCAGGTAAGAGACACAGATGTTTTATTTTCCTTAGAAAAGTTAGATACAAAGTTACATACAGGAATTCACACAGTGCCAGCACTAAAGCTGGAACAATAATGCCACTTGGCTCTGCTCAAGGTAGTCTCTTGGCATTCTGGTGCAAACCTGTTATTTAGAGCTATTTCTTGTAGTCAAGGACATGCATAACTCACTTGCTAACCTATTTTGGCTCCAAACTGAAACTTTAGAATAAATTTTAGTTACCTTGGTAATGTAAAGGTTTATAGCTTGTGCTGTTAGGAAATACTGAACTTGGGATGCAGCTTAGAAATACATCTTCAGAGTTTGCTTTCTTTTTTCAATGAAACCATAAGTATATCCTGTGTCCATACCTCTGGAAATGTGATAGTCCATGCCTTGGCCAGCCAAATTAAATGTAATGTTTTTGTATCAACGTTAACCAAGACAGTGTGAGCAAGGCTTTGTTCCTGCCTGGGTTCACGAAGGACATGAATGAAAGGGAAGCTTTTTAGGTCACTCTCAATTTTGATCACTTTGTATTATTTATGTCTATTATTTGTTTAGGGAAACCACAAGCATTTAAAAACTCAGTGTAAGAATATAAACAAGAGGAAAACATACTTTGATTTCTATTAGCAATCCTCATTACTTTTGTTATTTGAATTTGAAATTATTTGAAGCCTGAGTCTTGTTACATCTGTCAAATATCAAATCAAAATACAATCAACCCCAGCAAAATCAAGAGAAATTAAGTGAATTTCTAAGTCACTAGGGAAATGGTGAGAGAGAAGATCCAGCTAAAGAATTGTGAATTACTAGGAATCTCTGTCTTTGCCTGGTTCATTTTTACCTTGATAAAACTGCTGGCAGCAGTGTTTCTATAGAGACCAGGAACCTGCATGTGTTGAAATCTGAAGCTTTCTCCTTGCCTTTAGAAGGAACAAAATTACATCAAAAAAAAAAAATTAAGAAACTTTAACACATCTTCACAATGAGGTGTTACAGACCTGCACAAACACTTCTGTAAGCCATCATTTTCTGTATAACTTGGCTTCCTTGTCATAATTCCTCCTCATCCATCAAGTCCCACTCCATCTTCAGGATGAGTGGTTGATGCAAACAAGGCACTGCATTTGCACACTGGCATTGTTTTAAGCCTTCTGCTAAGCTTTCTGTGTGTTCAGAACTGTCATGGTTACTTTTTTTCTCTTCTGTTTCCAGCACTTTGGTCTCCTTTACAAGATGATACAGAGATTATCCCTTAAAACCAAGCAGCAGTGAAGCACCAAGTCCCCCCACCCAGCAGCACTGAGCCATCGGTGAGCCCATTGGGAACCTTCTGCCTTCCACTGAACCCTGCTGTTCCTCTTCCTTTGTCTCCTCTTTGCTACTGTATAGAGGGGAGGAAGGCATAAAGAAAATGAAATTTTAACTCTCGTGCACCTTTGAAGTGCTTTTCTTCACCTTCTTCCCCTGACTTGCACCATGTCTGGTTTTCTTTTGCGTTTTGGTGAGGGAGAGGCTGAGAGACTTCAGCAATTCCTGCAGTCTGATTCTGAGCAGTTTCTCTGAGTGTAACACAAAGTCCAGCACCTCCATGGACACTCACACAGCCAGCCTGGAAACTGAATCTACAGCCTGACCTGGTATCTCTGCCCAGCAAACAAGGACTTGGAGTAGTTGTTTAAAAGGAAAAACAAAAAGTGCACATGCCAATTAAAGAGAATGTAATTAGCATGTTTCCTTATGGCACCTCTTCCCTTAAGTTCACTGCCTGCCTTTAGGGAGTTGTGCTGAGCAAGCAGTGTCTGCAGCAAGCACCTTCTTGCATTTTGTTCAAACTCACCCCCTTTTGGGAACTGCACTGAGTGATCTTGGCTATTATTAGCAGGATGAGGAAAGATTAAGATGGGTTTCTGGCATGAGGGTTCTTGCCAGGGACAGGTTCTCTCCTGTCTCTCTTGGAGGATGCATTTTGCTGTGTACTTGAATTCTCTGGATGTTTTTGGTCCTTGAACAGTTCACAGCTGCCACCACTCTGTGCTAAACTCTTGCTTGACTTTTGAGGGGTGTTCCATGTCCAGCTGCTGCAGAATCATGTTCTGTGCTGTTCCATGTACTTATACAAGCTGGTTCTGTTGATAGCAAGAGCAGCTTAGACCTGGAAAATATACTGAGATACTACTAGGCTAGTTGTAGTTCTAGAAGATTACCCTGAGCACTGTCCTGCCATCCAGCAAGTTTAGAGTCCTTTTCTGTAATCTCTGCTATGTACATGAGGTCTCTTCACAAGCCACAATGACACTTTATTTAAAATTTAAGCTACAATTTATAATTAAAGCAGCATATCTTACAGAGGCTGAAAAGCTATTTTTGAATTGAGGTGAATACACTTTTTTTTTGTGTATTCAAGGAAAATTCCAGCTGTGCATTCCTGTTTGCACGTATCTGCTGTGCACGTGCTTGTTAGAAAAGGGGTTGTTGTGGCCAGTCACTGTCCTTTGGGCACCAAAGCACTGATTTCCATCCTCCTTTGTTTATTTTACTGTAATCTCCTCCTTGGAGTACCCTTTCCCCTTGATGTGTCCTTTCTGCTACTTTAAATATGTAGCAACTTGTTTTTTAAAGGGTATTGTCTTTTCCAGGAAAGCCTGCTGGTGTCAGTGGCTCACCATGGTGTCAACATGGTGCCAAGCACTCCAGAACTATCAGCCACAGGGAAACTTGTCTTTTCCTCATCTTTTGAGTGCTCATTTGAAATGTGTCTCTCTGCATGCATGAAGTGCTCATGGCATTTCTCTGTCAAATGAATTTATAATGACTTCAGAAGTTGCTGGAGTGGCTGGAAGGCAAGCCTTGATTGTTTTCCTCTGGTTTTTATGCTCTGCCCATAGAGACTGCATCTGCTGTGCCCTGGGAAGCTGCACGCCCTGGGCTGGATAGGTTTGGAACATGCATGGTACAGTGACTCTCTGAAGAAACTCTGTAGGCTCTGAATATCTGGGAGTAGTTTGAATCCTCCAGTTGCAGCATCCATTTCTGGTGTGTTAACACTTTAAAGAGGTGGTGCTCCCTCCAGTCCAGCAGATTATTTCAAACAGTACTAGCAATGCTGCAGCTGGAGTTGATGTGTGTGAAATTTGCCAGTAGTGGGCAAGACCAAACAGAACAGACCTGGAGCTTGTTCATGCTGCGAAAACTGTCAGCTTTCAGTCTTCCACATGAGAAGCTCAAAGTTCAGAGTCAAAAACTTCCAGCCAGTCTGTTTGCAGAGGCTGTAGCACAAAGTGTGGTCTCAGCAATGAACTGTTAACACTCCTGATGCAGTGCCAGAAGCCAGTGGAAATAACCTAAAAAAAAAGATGGATAAGATTGAGGAGAATTCATAAACCTGAGGGGCAGTTGGGATGGTACATTGCTTTCCCACACAAGGTTAGTTTGTCCTGTAATCCTTTTGTATCTCTCTCCCTGGCTGCCATAAAAAGTAGTTTTTACAGCAGATAAAAGTTTCTGCTTTTGAATCAAAGTGCACGTGCACTGAAACATACGTGCTCAAATCTGAGATAGTCAAACCCCAACTTCCTCATAGCTGGAGCAGATTGCCCTTCCTGGGATTGAATTTAAATCCCACTTCCTCGTAGGTGGAGCAGAGTGCCCATCCTGGGATTGAATTTAAATCCAATTTCCTCAGAGCTGGAGCAGAGTGCCCATCCTGGGGCTGAACTTAGTTCCCACATTGTTATTTCCTTGGGTAAGCCAACTGAGAAGCTTGCAAAGAGCCCCTGGAACTGATCTGCACTGCAGCATAACTGATCAGTCATCAACACAACAGGTGTTGTGATAAAATAAAAGTTCTCCCAAATATTGCAGAAGAGCTCTATGTAGCTGATTCTTGTTGCCCTTATTTTTACCTATCCTCTTTTTTTGAGGAGTTTGCCTGGCCTGTAGGGGAAGAGCATGCAAAGCTTTATACCCACACAAGTGGCTAGCAGTTGATAGTCCTAGCCAGAAAACCATTTTCTTTGCTGTTTATCTGACTTCACCTGTTGTCCTGGTGCTGTCAGAGTCTGCAGCTCATAAAAGACTGGTTTTCCAGCAGGGTTTCACTGAAGCTGTTAATTCCTTCTGTCCATTTCCATCTGCATGGGCACTATTGGGAACTGTGTGGGAGTAATTTGGATTATTGTAGTTCATCTCCCAAATGAGTGGGATTGGTTTATTGTTGGGAGAGAAGTAATGCTGTGCAATATGAACTCCTCTACTCAGTGCAGAGAAAATCCTGAAGCCAGAATGGAATTAAGTCTCCCACTATCTGTGGCTGAAAGTCACCACAATCTATTTAGACATTCAAAACCACAGCTATACCCAAAATTGCTGTGGGGCTTGGTTTTGAGGGTGTTTTGTTTGTTTTAAATCTCATGCTCTTATATTGTTCGTGGTCCAAACCTAAATCTCAGGCTGCTTCTGCACCCCATGTTTAAGCTGGGTTTTACATTTCATTGGGTCTTGACTCACCAATCTGAAATGCTGGGGCTGCTTCTGGATGTCTCAGAAAATTTGGCCTCTGGGTACTTGAGTGTGGACTCCTGCTTGCTCACTTTGATCTGTTTAGTTTCCATTTGTAGTTACTGCATAGCAACTTCAAGATTATAATCTGGAATATTTGCAGCTCAGGAAAAAGATTTGATTTATCTAGCAATGTTAACTCAATTATTTATCTCTTGTGTGCCCTGAAGAACAAATGTATATTGAGGTGAATATTTAAAAGCTAATAGAAAATTCAATGCAGTTGATTTACATATTTTAGGACTATAAATGTAATAATATTTAAGTATTTTAACTTTTTTTTTATTTGTTTGTCCCTTTTTCCCTTGGAAAATAAACCAGTTGAATAGGTTTGATGAACAGATTTGTCAGAGAGCTATTTGCTCAAAAAAATGGAATCTCCTTGCATTATTTGGAGGAATAGACCTCTACAAAATGGGAGAATATCTATGTATTTAAAAGCTTCATCCTGTTCAGTCAAAAGTAAAATAGTATGACAGAAAACATTTACACACTCCAAGCATGATTTCAGCACCTTGAGGTGAGCAAATTCCTGTTTATTCAAAAGGTTTGTGCTCATGTGAAGCAATTAAAGTTTCTATGCAAAACAGCTTTGGTACTGTGAAAACCTGGTGACCTCAGCAGCCAGCACTGCGTGCTCATGGAGATTGTTGTGCCTCTGTCCTTACCCAATGAACACTAAACTATTTATTCCAATTACAAGCATTGCAAGAGATCTGTTCCCTGAGAATGAGTTTGTCCAAGTCGCGGTCAGAGGTGTGGGGTGGCGAAGTGAGCTGGGCGTGGCAGGAGGGGAGAGCTGGACCTGTGCTCATCCTGCTGCTGTGTCCTGTCCGAGGGCTTCTCCTTGTCCAGAGCCTTCCAGAGCCAGCGGCGGGCAGGGCGGGGTGGTGACACGGGGCGGTGACACGGGGCTGTGCGGTGTCCCCGCGGTGACACGGGACGGTGACAGCGGCAGCCCCGCCCGCTGCCCGCAGGTTCCGAGGCGATGGGAGCATCTGGTGCCAGCCCTGTGATGTCGAGCGGGGTTCTCGGCCCTCGCACACCTGCACAGGTACGGGCAGGGCAAGTGCGGCCTCGGCATTCCCGGCGGCGGGGACACGCGGCTGCCTGTCCGTGCTGGCTCGTGCTGGGGATGCTGAGGTCCCAGCTCCTCGGACCAGGCTGTTCAAAGTGGAGATGTGTCTTCCTAGAAAGAAAGAAATGTCTTCTAAGATAAAACGTTGAAAATAAAGGCCAACCCTTGGAAGGTGACAGAAGAACGTTGGGACAAGGCAGTGAAGAGAAGGGTGTATTCCAGCAATGGAGAGCAAAGAGCTGCTCTAGAAATGTATCATCATTGTTGTCTCTGCATAGATCTCCCCTCTACCTCCTCTGCTTGTAACAGAGCATTTTTGGAGCTGGGGTGCTCCCTGTACCATCTGTACAGCCCTCTGGCACATGGAGCAAACCCTCCAGGCTGAGGGGCAGCTTGTTGCAGGGCTGGGTTTAACACAGGCTCTGTTGTGTCATTATCACAGAGTCACAGAATTAACTAGGCTGGAAAAGACCTTTGAGATCACCGAGTCCAACCTATAATTAGTGCCCTGCTTTGAAGGGAAGGTCCTTGTGGAGATCAGGGATTTCTTTGCTGACAGGGATGGTGGTGTGAAAGCAGAGGGGAAGAAAGTCCAGCTGCCTTCCCTGGATGGAGACTGGGGCTGTGGCCGTCACCCCCCTCTAGCTGGTTCTCGTTCAGGGAATCCTCTGCATGTCACACTGAGGGACTGGGAGCTGGGAAACCTCACTGGAGGGCTCAGTGCTTCCTCAGCCTGGTGGCAGCAGCTGAAGAAAAGCACAAAGGATGAGTGCAAACCTCCAGGGAGCCCTGGGCTTGGCAGGACAGCTCAGAGCAGTGCAGGACTGTTTGACCACCAGTCCTTTCTCTGGCTTTTGGCAGGGGCAGAGCTGCATGGTGGAGGAGAGGAGGCGGAAAACACTGACCCTGATGTTTCCTCGTGTCCCCCTGCTAGCTGACAAACTTGTGTTTTTGTACTGGTCACACCTCTGTCAAAAAGGTGACATTTTGTGTGTTTGTGCCTAATCCATAACGGTGGAGCTGTGCTTGGCAGGGAGAACATTCCAGAAATCATCTCTCCTTCCCTGCAGCTGGGGACAGAAAGGCTCAGAACCTTCTCAATCCCTACCAAGATGCCCCAATGCTGCTGTTAGGAGTTCCCTTATTCTTTTGGCAAGTGTCTGATGATGTGATATCCTGGCACTTTATCACTTGAGTGTCCACCAGAGCAGCGCTACCTGAGTGTGTGGTGCAGGCAGAAGGCAGGTGGAGAAGGACAGGACAGACACATCTTTCTCTAGAGCTTTGCAGCTGATGAGGCACACTTACCTTATCCCTTTTGCTTTGGGATTTTCACAGTGATTTGCCAACTTGCCTGGAATTTCACAGGCCCTGGATTCTTTTCACCTGTCCTGTGGGTTGTGCCTAGCAAAAATTGAGTCAGTGTGGGGTTTCTTGAGGAACCCTTTGGTCCTTGCTATAGATTTTTGTGTGAGGGCAGATAAATTTTTTTCAGCTTCACAGAATCAATTAGGTTGAAAAAGACCTCTGAGTTCATCAAGTCCAACCTATTGCATGACTAAGCATTGTTTTCATTCCAGAAATTAATTTCTTTCAGAGAATTTACAAGTATAAATTACTCTCTTACAGGGAACTGTGTATTCTATAATGGAAATGGGAAGCAAAGCTTTCGAGCTTTTCTCTGCCACTGGGAGGAGAGAGGGAAAGGAGCATTGTAGACTCCTTCCAGGTGGGAAAAAGCACACCCACAATGTAAGATAGAAGATCTGTTCAGTTAAAATAGAGATAATGAAGAAATGTTTAATTTAAATGTTGTCTCAGCTGTTTTTCTGGAGAGTTCTTGACCCCTGATAAAGCTTGGGCCCCAGTTCTTGGATGTGATTCTTAACAAACTTGGATGTGATTCTTAAAAGGAAAAAGCTCACAATACCTGACTGGAAACCCTGAAGCAATTTTGCTACAGTGTCTGTTTTGTAAGGGAGAGAGGCAGGACATAAGGACCTTATCTCTGCTGAATCTAAAAAGAAACCAATTCTTCTTCATTGTTTAAGCCACACTAGTGGTTTCTTGTTATCAACAGTTTTGTTTTTTCTTTAACAGAGCAAGAGCTGGCATTATTTCCTTTGGGCAGTTCAATGAATGGTTTTAACTGCTGTGAGGAGTTAACTTCACCTGGAATTTCTTCCCAGCTCATGTGAGGGAGAATTTGTACTAGAGAGTAGCCCATAAGGGCCTGTGGGACTTGTGAAAGGGAATTTGAGTTTTTATTCTCAGATGGTGCTTCTGTGGTAGCACTGAGTAGTTCTTGATAGGGATGCTGAAGTGCTGTTACTGACTTCCATTTGATTGACCATCTTTGACTCAGACGGTTTGTACTCCTCATGCTGGCATCCTCTGTGTTTCCTCCACGTGCCATTCTGGGTTTTTTGAGTGAAGGTATTACTCTACTTTAGCAACTGGTTTGTCTGTAGAGGTTGAATAGGCACAACACAGGTGTTAAAAGGATTATTAAAAGGAGAGGCAAACAAACAACTCTTAGTTCCAGACACCCTTCTCTATAGGTTGCTGTTGGATTTCCCTTTTAGGAGAGTGCTCTGTGGTGATTTTTTCTCATGGTGTGTTCCCAAATACTCCTGCTTTACAGAAGCAGTCAGGCAGCAATCTACTCCAGGTCATGGGAAGGGCACGCTAGAATATGAATCATTCAAAGGAACTGGTAATTAGGAGGCCTGTTAAATAGAGGGGAAGTCAAAGAATATCCCTTTCCCTGTGGCAGAGAAAAATGACAAACTACAGAAAGACTGGGGAAAGGATATTTTATGCTTGAGCTCTAAATGGATCCCACTCTGCAATCAGCTGCAGCAAGCACAGCCTTCCTCAGCAAGGCTTTTCCAGATCTTACAACAGCTTGCGTCTTCCATCTATTTTTGGTTTTTCTCTTGCCCTGGTTTCCATAGTATCTGAATGCTTCATGCTCTTAAATATATCTGACACTTACAGCACCTTGGTGAAGTAGGAGGTACAAAGGGCTTTGCTCTTTGGAGCTGCTGGAGCTGGAACAGCCTGGGGATGTGTGGAAGATGTGGGGTGGAGTCCCAAGTGGAAAATGTGCTTTTCTAGAGGCTGGATTTGTCACTGCTGGGTTAGCCTTTCACTAGGGATAGCAGGAGAAAAGAAATCCTCATAAAACTTCTGAAAAATATTTGAAGGGCTTAGTGGTGTAACTGCTGGGAGCAGGGGTGGAGATGAGCAGATCTGGTGATTGCCACACTCTCCTCTAATCCTCTCTGCTTTATTCAAGTGGTACAGGTTGCTTTTGATCTGGGCTTATTCCTGTGGAATATTTTTAATGTAATATCTTAATGCAGTGTAATGGGGAGTAATGGGACGATAGAGAATTTACCAAAAAGAAAGAGATGAGTGAGAAGCAGATGCTGTAGGGATGACCCCAAGGTGCTAGGAATGCTGTCCTTTTATTTTTAAGGGGTTCCCAGACAAAAGCATGTGACAGAAACAACCACCTCTGTGCTCCAGGAGTGTTTGGGGAGCAGAGGGAGAAGTCAGATCAAATCAGCAGAGCTTAATATCTTTGCTGATTAAAACCAGGTCCAAACTGAACTCAATCAGCTCAATTGAATATTGCATGATTGTAGAGCTGAGGAGTTGCCTCTCATTATTTGGGAAAGGACAGCCCTGTGCCATTGTTTCCTGACCAACTTGCTTTCAAGCATTGGAAGAAACAGTTTGCACACAACCCAAACTTCTTCCACAAGGTGGTGTGTTTTTGTTTATTTGGGTTTTGTTTTGTTTTTAAAATTAATCCTCAAAGAACAGCTGCTCTTGATCACAAAGATATCAGGAATCTGTGATGGCCACTTCCGGTTCACCCACTGTGACAATTTGGGTCAAAAAATCCACAAGCCTTAAAACTTAGTTCATTTTTGGGTTCTTGCAAAGTTAAAATATTAAAACTCCCTAACTCTGAATTGGTTGGTAAAACAGATATTCAGTGAAAGCTAAACAGCAAGGTCTTGGTGGACAAGAGAGGATAAAAGCTGATGGCAAGTTATATCCTTTTACACAGGATATTTTCCTCTTAGGCTGGCAGTCTGTCTGCAGAATCTTTTACACCAGACAAGAAGCAATGACATTACAGGAATAATTTTTATCTCCCCGAGATACTGCCTTATTGCTTGGATATTTTCTGGACTGTCTTACCTAGTCCTTTGGCTCTTCTGCCTGGGGAACAAATAGGTAAGGGAAGGCAGACTGTTTTAAAGGATCCTTTTTTTTTTTTTCTTTTTTTTCTTTTTTTTTTCTGGGCTGTGGTGCAGATTTTCTGCCTTAAATGGTGTCTCCTAGGTGATGTGGAAATTCAGAGCTCCAGCTTGTATTTTCTCCATTCTTCAGTGCCTTAGGAGCTGGAAGGACTGGGTAGGCACTCCGAAGGCAAAATGTACCTGGCTGTTCCTGCACCTTTGTTTGAGCCCTTCTCAGATTTGGGCTACTGGACTGGACCTCTTCACCTTTCATCTTAAGCTGCCCCATCTAAATACAAATACTCATATGCCACAAGAAACCAGGCCAGTCTAGATGTGTGTAAGGAAAATATTTTGGGTGTTTTTCACTAGCAAATGTCTCTCTGCAGAAGAGAAACATTTTGGGCATACAATGTGGTTTTCTTCTAACAGTTCTTTTTTTGAAGCAGCATCTCAGGTTTAGGCAGAATCTGTTCCCTCATACTCTGAGAATTGTGTATCTGAGCTCTACTGTGCTCCTTATAGCATTCTTGTGTAGATTCCTCCATGACAGATGCAACATGTACCTCCTTCCTCTGCACAGGTGACCTCCCATTTCCCTTTTTCTCTGTCTTGGTGCTAAGATTCCTTTTATCTTCCCCTTAATCCTGCTACTCTGGTATATAATTCTCTATCTGGCTCTGTAAACCCCAGGTGCTGATTGACATCTGTTCTGTTTTTAATTTACCAGCAGTATTTTCATGTCTGTTGTTCTTTACTGCAGTCGGGGTGGTTTTAGTATGTCCATTCATGGACTGCAAAAGAGAATGGATTTATCTTTCCTTCTAAATAGACATTTTCTACCTGAGGCACTGGGTCCCTTGAGCTGTAACAAAAGCCTAGAGCAGCTTTTGCTGCAATAGCTGATGTGAAAAATCAGGCTAGGCATGCAAAGGTGCCTGAATATTGTTTAGGTGTGATTCGTCCAAGGTGAGGATTGCTGCTGTTGCCATAAAGCTTTCTTGTTTTAAACATTGCCTAATCTGCTTGCAGCTGTTAAAAATGAGAACAGCTTAACTTGCCATAGGCTTCCCAGCTGATGCATCTGTGGCTTCCAAATAGATGGCAGAACCCTGTCAGTCTCAGCAAGATATGTCAACAGAAGGTTTGACCAGTGTGGGGAGATCCTGGGGGGGCTTTAGGGTGAATTTTAGGAGTGGTAACACCATCAAAAACAAGACAGCTCTCCAGCCTCAAGACACCTTGCAGCATCCCTGGGTTCGGACCAGGCTGCAGAAAGCAGCAGGCCTTTGTGAATTTCCTTTGTGAATTTGTCCATTTCCATGAAAAGCCTGGATGCAAATTCCAGGCTCTTGCTGGCCCTCAATGAATGTTCTGGAATCTCCACACACTCAGGTGGGCACAACAGCCAGCGCTGCAGAGAGCAGGGTACAGAGCTGTAGCTCTGCTGAGCACAAGAGTGAAAAGGAATCCCCAGTCCCTCTGGCTCTGCAGGGGCCTCTCTCACTCTTGCCATGACTTCAGCCTGGCAGCCAGGTGGGTGTTCATACACGACCAGTATTCTCTGTTCTTTCCTCTGCTCTGTAGGATTGGGACCCCTCTTCTTCCCCTGATAGCACCCTCTCCCTTTTTCCTAACCTGCTTTTTCCTGAGACATGCTGCACATGTCTCCTGGTGCAGGGGCCTAGGTAAAATCACACTTGAGAGATCTGGGTAGGGTTTGAGGCTCTGGCATGTGGGGCACTGTGGGGAGAGGGTAGGAGGAAGGATGGTACTTGGAGACCAGGCAAGAGAATGCTGAATAGGGCTGCAGCGGGAGCACAGAGCTGTGGTTGCCCTCGTTGTAGGGTCACCTCTTCACTCACCGCTGCTCTCCCTCCGCAGGATCCAAGGCAGGAGAAAAGGGGAATGGCAGAAAGCTCTCAGCAAGGGGAAGCAAGGCCAGGTTGTGCCTGCACCACAGTCCTTTCCACAGACACAGGTCTGGCATGCTCAGTGGCGCTGAGCACCTGATTGTGCCACAGCTCTCGGCAAACAACCCAGAACGCAGCCTGCACCCCCTCCCTCCTCCCAGCACGAGGCCGCAGGAGCGTATTCATCTTCAGGGACACTGGGGCAGCATGACAGGCTGAAATGTGTGGCGTGACGACAAAAGCCGTGCACGCTGCAGAGGGAATGCTCTGTAGGAGATGCAGGCTGTGTGGCTGTGGGCGGCGGAGCAGGGTTGGGCTGCATCCCTGCAGCACAGCTGCTCCTGATGGAGCTTCGGCTGTGCTGTGCCTCAGCGTCACCCTGGCGTGACAGAGGTGGGGCACAGAGGTGACACAGCCTGAGGCCACCTGGGCCGCGCTGCTTGGAGCGCTGACATCCCCTCCTTGCCTCACGGCATCTGCCAGAGCTGGAGAAGGCAGTGGGAGAGAATCCCGAGCCTCACACGGGGAGGGAGAGCTGATCCCGTTAGCAATAATGGCTGCTTCAACATGGAGACACAACCAGCTCCTGACCATCTGGCACGGTCTGACACAGCACCGCGCTGGGGATGCCTCCACCAAGCCCCAGCGAGGAGGGAGCGGAGGTGCTCGGAAGAAAGGAGCCTTTCCCTACAAAGGCAGGGGCAGGGAGAGCTGCCCAAGGCTGTAGACCTGGGGCCGTTCATGACCTCCCATTCCAGCTAAGCCCCCTCCAGCCCTGCTGCTCGTGGCTGTGCTCGCCGCTGGGTCACGGCTGCATTACAAAATTTTCTGCTTTAAATAATCTCTTCGCCTCCAGACCCTGGTGCTGAGGCACCGAGAAAATGGGGCGAATGCTAATTTCTGACACGGATGTGGAGCGGCTCTGCCTTGGTGGGCGCTCAGAGCTCTCCCCTGCTCCCAGGGCCCTAAAAACACAGCTCTACCCTCACCCGCGGGGATGGGCGTTCACTGGGCAGTCACTGCCGCCTTTCCGCCTTCACCACCCTCTTGCGGTCCCGAGTGGAGCTCCCGGGGGTCCCCGGTGCCTTCCCCGCTGCCCCCCGCTCCTGAGGGGCCGCGTTGGCGCGGGGCCCGGCAGGGGGCGCTGTGGCGCNGACCTCAAGCCGCTCTTCGAGCAGTTCGGCAAGATCTACGAGCTCACCGTGCTCAAGGACCGCTACACCGGCATGCACAAGGGTGAGCCCCGCGCGGCGCGCACAAAGGGGCGGCGGGCCGCGGGTCGGTCCACGCGTGACCCACCGCGCTGTGCTGTTCCCCCGCACCCCTCGCATCCCTCAGCGGCGGCTGGCCGCCCCCGATGCGCTGCCCGGGAACGCGTCCGCATCCCCAGCGTCCACGGGCGGGGTCCGGCATCCCCGCGGCAGAGCCCCCGGAGCCCCCCGGCCGCGGCCCGCGCCCCGCCGGCAGCCCTGGGCCTGTGGCCCCGCGTGGGCTGCGGTGACAAAGGCGGCGATGGGCAGCGTGGGCCGGGCCGAGGCTGCTGCGGAGCGCGGGGGCCGCAGCGGGACCCCTCGCTGGGCTGCTGGCCATCCCCTGAGGGGGCTCACACCGGCCTCGGGTGAGGGTTCGGCGCTGCGGTTTTAAAATCCGTGCAACAAAGAATATTGGCCGCGAATGTGTTGCTGTCAGTGGCGTTTGGGGTAGGTGAGGGGCCTTCGTGATGGCACACGGGGAGATGAGGGGTCTTCCTTCGCTGAAAGACCTTTAGTGGGTGCTGAAAAGTTTGAGGGTGCTCCTTTAGCCTCGCTTATGGTTGTGTTTTTGTACCGAAGAGCTGTCGCGTTCGGCGTGGTGGCTCCCTTCAGCGGAGCGGCTCTACCCCACCCCAGCAGGTGTTTGGGATCTTGTGACCTGCACGGCTCCACCAGGAAGGGAACTCTCCGAGTTGTTTGCTGTGAGATCCGAGGGGGTGATGGCAGCCTCGCTCCCTGGCAGAGGTAGAATAACCTGCAGGGAACCGGCAGTGAGTGCCCTGAGAGCTGTCGGTGCTCAGCCTGGGCTGCCGTGCCCTAAAATGATCTGTGATGGGGCCATGCGTTGGTGCATGCTGGAGGGAGTGGGCCACGCTCAGTCCTGATGCCTCAGATTTAGGAGGAAGGGTAGGAAAAATCGAGTGCCTTGGCAGCATGAACCATTCTAGACCGAACAGAGAGGGAAGAGGACAAGAGAAAAACAAGTGTATTTCCAAACAAAAGGCCAAATCTTAACTCCAGCACAAAAGGAAAACACTTTCTCATTGAAGCCTGTGGGGGCTGGGCTGGCATGAATTTAGCTGAAGAAGTGTGTCTGGTTGTGAGTGAAGAACCAGGATGCCATGTGCTTGTGTGTCTCTGTGTGCAGGGAACTGCATCCAAACCTGCTGCCAGGGGATGGTGAGTTGCAAGGTTTCAAACCCAGCATGAAGGAGAATGGGCCCAAGGCAAGAGGCAATTGCACATTTCATTCCGGTTGACATCTTAAATATAGACTGTGTGGTCTGAGGTCAGCTTCTAGGCAGGAGACAAATTCTAGGGATCTGCTTAGGTATGGAAATTAGAGGGGGCAGCTGTGGTATTAGCCAGATGTGTGTGATACTAACTTGCTGTTAAAAGCAGGATTTCTGCAGCAAAATAAATACATCTTTTTGGTTCTAACGTTTGTATTTTTTTGAGTGGATGTGAATGTTGTTGGTCAGGGGTTATTCTGTCCTGAAGAGACTGTTGAGATGTGAGGTTCTCTGGTGGTTGTTGTGGGGTTGTTTCCACACCCCTTTAGTTCCCTCTGCCCCTCCCTGCCCTGTTTTGTACAAAGTGAGAGGCTGGGATTCCTTCCCTGGTGGCATGAGTTTGCATGTAGATCCTCAGCCTGTTTTGGGAACAGTCTCTCCAAAGAAGTCATCCCTTTACAAGGAAGTGTGTGGGGGTTTAGCGTGCAGTGAGGGAATGAGATCCACAACCCAGCCCACCCTGATGCCTGATCACTCTCGTTTACCAGGTTTGGCTGCAGTGCCTTGTGCTCCATGCAGGAAAGCTGTCCTGGTGAGGAGCTGCTGGCATCAGCAGGCCTGGAAGGTGCCAGGCCTGACCCAGGAGCTGCAGTGGCCTGGAGCACTGTCACAGCCCCTGAGCAGGGGACACTTGGGCTGTGAGCTCGTTCTTGCACTGTATAGAAGCCACCTTTCTGGAGCAGTTCTAACAGCAGACTCAGTTTTCTCTCCCCATGTTCCTGATCTGCAGTGAGATCCAATTGACAGCTCACATGCAGCTTCCATCTGCTTTTTTCCCTTTCTCTCCCCTAAGGGGAGGAAGCAGTGGTGTGAGAAGGCAGTGTGTCCTCTTGTGTTCCCTTGCAGCTTGACAAGGAGCTGAGCAGCCACCTCTGCCTCCAGGGAGGAAGAAAGGGTGGAAAAGGCCTGCCAGGGGCTGGAGGATGTGAGTTGGGCTGCAATGTCCAAGAGCTGGTCCTGTTTGGGTGCTGAGAATGGATGAATTCTGTGGAGGCAGAGGAGAATCTTAGAGATCTAGAAATGTGAGCTCTGCTAGGAAATGGTTTTGTTAGTACCTGACTAGTGATGTCTCAGCAACCTGGCTACTGGAAGCTGATACTGTTCCAGCCTAATATTCATGAGGCAGTTTTTCTATTTATGTTAATCACAGATTCATTTGCATGTTAATGGCAGTGTTTGTCTCAAAGCTAATATTTTCATGGGAAGAGCGGGGAGGTGTTTGAACAGGCTTTTGGAATGGGTCAGGGGAGGCTGAGTGGGGAGAATCAAGTGGAAATTTTTGGCCTTGTGTTTCAGGATTAGGCAGAAGGCAGTTCCTTCACAAGTGTCAACTGGATGGGTTTCCTAGGAGTGCTCATGGTAGGGAAAGTGGAGCAATTAAAGAGTGTGAGATGCCAAACTGAACTGCAGGAGAATATTCAGCAGGGGCAGCAGCAGCCCTCTCACAGGCAGGTGGACAGATAGGTGGCTTTTCCAGAGGGCAAGGATACAACAACACCCTCAGCCCCACTTGCCTCCCTGGCAGCCCAGTTTTGACTCAGCTTCTGCAGGCTTGTAGATTAGCTCCCCACTGACTCCATGCTTCCCCTGCTGAAGTGTTTAATGTGATTTCTGATGCTAAGCAGAATCTAGAGATCCCTCCCTCCTGCAAACCAGCAGCCTTTTCTTGCTCAAGGCTTTAGACTGCTGATGTGTGGAGTAATATTTAGGATCTGAAGGGATTGTAAATTCTAGAGTCAATGTGTTGTTTGTAGGGAGAATCAGGCACAGAATATATATTTTTATTTTATGCAGTCCCTTGCAAGTGGAACTAGACTGAGTTCTGCTTTCAGGGAGCTGGAAACCCTCCTGGAGCCCATGGAAATAGGGTGGTACCGCCAACACCAATGGGGCATAGAGGGATCTTTGGCAGAATGATGGTGGCCTGGCTTTGCAGACTGTGCTCTGGGTGCTGTCCTGCATCCCTGTGCTGGGCATGGGTCGTTGGCACTGCCTGGGTGCCTGGGACCTTTCAGACTGATGCTTCTTCACACCCTGAGCACTTTCTAACACCACGTCCTGTGTCTCAGCAGGCACAGCTGACTTGGTGTGAGAAGTGCCCAAAGGAGCCTGAGCCTGTCTGTCTGAACTTGCTGTTAACTAAGGCAGGAAATGTGGAAGTGAGAAAAGCTAGTGAGAGTGACAGGCTCCTCTGCACCTCTGTGGACATCACTCTTGGGCAGATCCTTGGGTGGCTTTGTCAGCTCAAAGTTTTAGGAGCCCAAAGAGCCCATGAAAGACATGGTAAGCAGAATCCTGTCACAGCATCCCGGGAGGAGCTGCAGAGTTAGAGTGCAAGAGATAACAGCTCTTTAGGAAGAAAGTTTATTTTCCCAAATATTTGTTTACACAATTAGGCTCAGAGCACAGTGTTTCTGCCAAACCTTTTCCTGTATTTCTGACCAGGATTGGAATCTACCTCCAAAACACCTGGTTGTGAAAGGCAGTAATCATATTTTCCAAAAGACTTAGCTGACATCTTTAGCTCCCTCCTTTCCAGAGCCAGTACCGCTTCCCAGGTTCCTGCTATTGGGGAAGTAAGAATGAGAGGAATATCCTCAAAGCTTAGAGACATGAAGAGCTCAGGGACAGAGCAGTGGGCCAGGCTGACCTGTACCTGTAGCCCAAATCCAAGCTGGATGTTAGAGGCTCTCTGAGTGCTGCTTCATGCTTGAGTGAAGAGAAGGAGCAGAAGTGGCTTCTGCTGAGTGAATACCCACATCCTTGTAAAGCAGAGCAGCAGCAGGGATTGATTGCCCTTGGGTTGGACTTGGAGTGAGGCATCTTCAGGCTGCACAGTTACAGGATGTTTCTGTCTCTGGAAGCTGCTGCCTCTTGGTACCTGGGCTGCTAAAAGATTAACAATGTTACTG
Source organism: Toxostoma redivivum (assembly GCA_013397375.1). NCBI lineage: Eukaryota > Metazoa > Chordata > Aves > Passeriformes > Mimidae > Toxostoma > Toxostoma redivivum. The sequence goes on from VXBI01009533.1 coordinate 93,874, forward strand.
CCTGTGCTGTAGGGAGGAGAAGGAGGTCTCTAGGGAGGGGATTCATGGCACTTGTTCACATTGGTGCTAGTAGATGTAGGTGTTGCTGGCCTTTACAAATCTGGCATGAGAACAGTACCTTCTTGTGTGAGGAGTGTCTCTCCTTTATCCACATTAAATGGTGTGTCTTTGTCCAGTTCTATTTTTAGCTTTTTCTCCCATGGGCTGGGGTTTTTGAGCCTGGCAGTGTGCTTTGCCTCAGTTTTGACATTCCTGAGCACTGGAATATGGGACTTGAGGATGGGGTTTTCATGCTTCATGTAGACATAACTCCACCTATCCTGAGTTTTCTTAGGTTAGTGGCTGATGCTCCTGAGGCAAGGATGGTACCTTCACTGCACATGGGCATAGTACCAATGCATTGTAGCTTTTAGTGGAATAAATTGCTTATTCCCAACTGCTGACTTCAGAGTTCTGTGAGCTAAACCTGGCCCAAATTATCTTAGAATGAGTCTTGTATGATTTGCAAAGTAGCAGACTGGAGCAGCAGGTGGAATTTGGTATCTGTGTGTTGAGGCTTTGGTGAGCAGGCCTTCAAATCTGTTAGAAGTAGATTATAGAGGTTATAGAGTCTGGTCTCTCTGCTTATAGAGCTGCTTTTGAGGCCTGATGTCAGAGCAGTCCATGGGGGAGAGTAAAAGCCAAGGGGAGCTTCCCTGCCACACCAGAGCCAGCTGCCCTTGCCAGGAGCAGTGAAGTTTACCTTCATTCTTCTTGGCTTCACTGCATTTGTTAAATTGCCTATTGGTCCCACATTTGACTTTGGTGCAGCATTCTTGGTTCAAAACCTGGGCAATAAAGAGCTTTTAATGGCCTCTTAGAGATATCTAGTGCTTGTGTGTTGTTTTTGGAAGGTTTTTCTCCCCTAGCAAGAGGTGTGAGGACAGATGTGATGTGCTTACCTGCAGCAACTTCTTGAAGTTGGGATGGAAGAACAGGATAATTATATTGCTGTGGTTGGGATTGTCCTGAGCCTAAGGGTGTTGAGTCATACTGGGGTAGAGGGGAGAAGTCCAGACAGCCCCTACACCCACCTTTGGATCCATGGAGAGCTGAAGCAGCTTTGGAGTACCCCAAGCCATGCACAAGAATGAAGAGGCAGAAAAATGGGCCTCTCTGGCCATAACAATGCATCTGCAGTCCCAGCACAGCAGTGTAGATAGGGATGTTCATCAGCAAGGCAGGGGGACTCGTCCTGCCTTTGCTTGGGATGTGAAATGCCACTGTGGATGGGAGGGGGATGAGTGAGGGGATCGGATGCATTCTGAGTCTATTCTCCAGTGCTTTGCCTACCCTCATCTGAAACAACTCAAGTGATGGAGCTCCAGGCACTTCCCTGGGGAGATCATTCCACAGTCTAAATCTCTTTCTGCTAGGAAATGTTTCTTGATAACCAGCCAGATTTTTCCTTTGCTTATTCTTAGCATCAGAGCACCCAAAGATGATCCCTCTTCTTCCTGGAGGGGCTACAACTCCTCCCCTCCTCCCTTGGCTCCAACATTCCTCTGAGATGTTGAGTCATATCTTGACTAAGAATGTCAGGATCTGGCCTTTTCTCTGTGCTTTTTATCTGGCTTAAGTTGGTCCTTGCAGAATGCATGATGCTCTGCTGGGCTCTGTATTGTCCTTGTGGTGCATGTGGGCACTGGTATGTGATTGTCTGCTTCATACAGCACACAAGGCCAGGCCTCTCATGCTATAGCTTTCCCTCATTTATGAATCTGGACCATGGAGCTTTTGTATAAGCCTAAAATCCCAGATACTTTTCTTCTTTCCTTGCTTCCTTCCTTTTTTTAATCAGTAATCATGCTGGTCCTCGCCTCTCTCCTGATCCTTGTGTTTGTGACTGTTTCTGCCACAGACAAGATCAGCTTTCCTTTTGCTCTCCCATTGTGTCTCACCTTGTTCAACACCTGTGTCAAGCTCTGTTGATTCACTGGGACCCTTTTCCAGCTCTTAATAGACTTTAGGTGTGGCCTGCAAGTCCTTTAACCGTTGTTTCTTTGTCTTTTTTCCCCCCGGAGCTTTAGACACATCCAAATTATGTAACATTTGTGTTGATGTTCATCTGCAAGTGCCTGTCTAACTTGACACTCACTGTATCTGCTGCAGGTTGTGCATTCCTCACATACTGTGCCAGAGACTCTGCCATCAAAGCCCAGACAGCACTGCATGAACAGAAGACTTTGCCAGGGGTAAGTCCCAGTGAATTGTCTGGAGTTGATGCCATGGGCAGGATGATGGGGAATTTTTAGGGGATGGAGCAAGGGCAAGAAGTGGCTTAGATCAGTTTTCCTGCTTGTGGAAGAGAAGGGTGTTTCTGGGGTTAGAACAGGGATACGGGAGTGGAGGCACAGCACTGTTCTTCAGAGCTGCTGCTTTTTTTCTCTGGCCAGGCCTGTTTCTATGCTGCTCTTTGCAGTCTGTGGTGTGACAGGACACCTTCAGTTTTCTGTTCCTGTCACTGGGGAGCTGTGGGCTTTGGGGTGAAGTGTGTGGGTGCACAGTGGACATCGCTGAAAAACTCACACAAGATATCAGAGCCTTTTTCCAGGTGTGCAGAACCTCCTGGTGCATCCAGTTCTACTCTGCCATTGCCCTGCAGGGTGCCTGGATGAAGCTCTGATGCAGTGGCTGAATTGGATCAGCCTCTCAAAAATAAAAATGCACACTTGCCACATGCCATTGTTTGGAAGAGAAATGGATTATTCAGGTGAGAGAAGGACTGGTCTGTTCCTGTGTCTTGCTCATTCCACAGCTGGTCTTGGGAGCAGAGTTCAGTGAGATTTGAGGGAGGCTGAGCACTGTGGAACAGGTCCCTCCTTGCCTGGCAGTGCTCTGCCTCCATGGGACCTGCTGGAGAGCTGAAAGGAGTTCTGGATTGTTGTCCTTCCCATTTTGGTATGATTTAAGAGCTTTGACTGGGCAGTTCCCTTGCTGTACTGAGGGGGTTGATCAAGCGCATTGAAAGGATTCATTTGGAGGTGAGTAGGAGGAGGAGTTGGGTACTTATAGATAGAAGCTCACAGGAGGCCGTGAGTGCTCAAGGCAACAGAATAATTAATGTAAACCAGGGGTCTCTGGAGGGTGGTTAGGAATTCTTAACCATAACATTTCGTCTTTAACCCATACAGGTCCAAAGAGCTTCCCTCACCTTTCCCAGCCGCCCTCAAGACCTCCACACACACACCCACACATCCTTTTCTGTATTTGTTTACCTGTGCTGTTTTTGCATGGACCTGTGCTGGCATCTGAGTACTGGAAAATGCAAGTGACTTAATTACCACTTAACAGGGTTCTTATCTCAGGACAGCCGGGGGAAGAGTACAGATAACCAGCACAAATCTGCCTGAGTTATTTTTGTGTGATGGGAAATGGTTGGATTTTTGAACTAAAGCAGTGTAACCTCATATGTTTGTCCAGGGCAGAGCTGACAGCGCCTATAAGAACAAGTCAAAGGATGGAGGAGCAGTTGAGAGGAGTCATGGTACAGTGCTGTTAATGCAGTGGGGAAGTCACACATGTCTCTGAAAAATTAGTCATATGAGGCTTGGTGAATTCAAGGCAATCTCAGTTTTGCTACAGTTCTACATCGGGGATTTGTTGCATGTTTCACTATGTTCTCTGCTGTCTGTGCTCTCAGGGGTTGTAGAGAGCTGCATGGAACAGTGTTTAAAACAGCAGTTTATCTATGATGTGGTGATCTAAAGGCTTTTTATGTTAAGGGAGGTGTAAGACACTGCCTGGGAACAGTAAGAAGTCTGTGGTAGGTGAGTACTTTTGAACATACTTGTCTGGAGACAGTTAATGAGCAGTGTGGTGTAATTATGTTTCAGGATTAGGATGAAGATGAGCTGTGCTGCATTTGGAGCTGTCTATTTTCGGGCTGCCAATACACCACTTCGTCACATTCAGTTTCTGTTTTGTTCAGTCCCTCAGTGACCAAGAAGGCACAATTCTCTCTCTGTCTTTGGTCATTTAGAGATGGTTACTTGGCATGGACATGGGCTGGGTGAGCTGAGGCAGCTCTCAGCCATGCTTTGTTGGTGTCTGTGTAGCATCACCTGTCCTCGTGACCCAGCTGATCATGGGCAGCACTTTGGGAATGAATCACAGACAGGAGGGACAGTCAATTGCTTCCCTGTTCTGGGAACCAGGACATTTCATCTCTGTACATTCACATCTGGATCATCTTCTGATGATCTGTGGGGCAAAGCCTATCCCCAGGAGTTTAGCCAGAGCTCAGAACATACTGACCACACCACTGAAATTTCAGTCAGTGTGCTGCAGTCTGGTAAACAACTGATTTCTTGTGCATTTTACCCATATCCTTCCCCTGTATTGCACAGAGCAGGAGAAGAAGGAAAGCTGAAGGGTTATGAAGTGTAAGGTGACACAAACTTTCACCTGAATGCATGGCCAAGCCTCTCAGCAGGTTTAGAGACAGCAGGGGATCAAACTGGCAGAGGAAGGATCTTGTGCTGACCCTACACTTGCTGTTGTGCCACCAAGCAATTGCAGGTGCCACAAGAACCAAAGAACCTTCCTTTGTGGTTGAACTCAACAGTACATGAACCTGAATAGAGACTAAAATGGCTTTCTTGGTCTAGGCTGAGGGTTTGGTAAGGACAGAGTTATGGAAGTGCTTTGAAGGTTTCTGAGATGGGCTGTGATCAGGTAGCTGGAGCAGGACTGCTGGGTTTTCTTCCAGGCTGTCACTGGGTAGGTCTGGGCCCACAGAGGTGTTCCTGAGGTCCTCCAGGTCTGATGCCAGCAATGTCAGCCCACCTGCAGGGCCATGAGTGCAGTGCCGCTTACCTAAGGTTTTATATAAGTTATATTTATATTTTAGGTTTTCCACATAAGTCAGTAGGAATCACCATGGTCTGTATTTATTCTTGTGGCATTTGGGGCAAGTTCTCTTTTTGTGAGGTCAAAATTCTCTTTTGTTTCTGAATTGAGTGCTGTTGGATGTATGGTAACTGAATGGAATTTAAACTCTAAAAAGCTTATTTTTTTACAGTAAGGCTCAGCATCTTTTTCTGAGGTAGACAGAATTTTGGCTTTTACATTCTTTTGTTTGGGCCAGTGTGCTCAGGGTGTAAAGTAACAAGACTGTCGTGGAATCATCAGGTTGGGAAAGACCTCTGAGATCATTAAATCCAGCTATTAACCCAGCACTGCCATGTGCACTAAACCATGTCCCTAAGTGCCACATCCACACATCTGATGGTGACACAACCAGTCTCACCTGTACAGCTGCATATTGTATTATCTAAAACACCTGTGCTGCCCTCAGAGCTGGTGAATTGTTGAAATCAGGCCTTTAAGGCTTTTTCCTAAATTCAGTGTCCTCTTCAGCTGCCAGCCAGCCCAGCAGTGCAGTGTTTCACCTTCTCCCCACTCCCTGGCACACTCCTCCCTGCCTCAGTGAAATGATATTATATCTCAATAACCCATGCCTTTGATTCGTGATTGTGCCTTCACTTTGCTGAGTTCTGAAAGGAATTGGAGAGGTTATTAATGACACACAGTGATCACACAGCAAGTTAAAGCCTCTTGCTAAGTGAAATTTGAGGGAAAAGCATCCAGCTTTTCAATATTTCGCAGAAACGCTTTATGTCTCTTTTCATTTGCAGCCAGACAGTTGCAAATTACATAAAATTGCTCCTGAAGAAGAAGAGGAAGAAGAATAGAGGGAGGAAGTGGAGGGGGGGAGGTTTAAAAAAGTAATTCTTTTGGCAAGGTACAGTTACAGTTTTATTTCTATGCAGAACAAAGAAAGGCCTGCTGAAAGGTAGGCAAGTAAGTGGCAGAAATTGGTATTGATCCAAGCTGGGAATACGGGCAGTTTAAGAGCAGTGATGAGGGTACTGAAATGTGGCTACATCACAGGGAGAACTCATGGATGCAGGGACACAGGAATGGAAAATTACAGAGAGCAGCAGCATGAGAGCAGACAGAGACTCTGGGAATGCACCAGGGGTTGAGATGCTGCAGCACTAATTCAGGTGGTTGGGCACCAGTGTTAGTGCAGAGCTCGAGTGGAGGGCATCCCTGTGGGTAGGCTGTGTCCTGTGCTGCCAGCAGCAAGGGCTCACCTGGGCCATCTGTCAGGATCCACAGCCTGTGCTGGTAGGAGGGAGCACAGGTGACTGGAGGGACTTTGGTGGAGAGGACAATGTATCTCATTCTTCCCTCCCCTCTTGTTTGTGCAATGCTGGTGTGAAGCCAGCCTGGACCAGTATTTCTGAAAGTTTCATGTGGTGTAAATGTTCGGCTGAGGTTTGAAGCTGGGCCCCGCTTGTTAATCTTTGCAGCTTGAACCCTTCAGCAGGGCAGGGTGGACAAGTTTTTCCCATGTCCATCCTGCAGGTTTGATAGGCAATACCAGCAAGTTCTTGAGAGCCATCCAGCATTATCAGTTAGAAATACAAAGAGCATGCCAAGCCTATCTCATGAAAATGGCAGCAGCAGGACATGAAGGTGCTGGGCTAAAACAGCCCCTGGGCAAGAAGCAGCAGAAGTGCCTGTTCAGTGCACAGGGAGGGAATTGAAAATACTTGTGCTGTTGAGAGTTTGGCTTGAGGGGCTGAGAACTCTCAGTGAGGCAAAGCAGCTGCCCAGGGAAGTGCCTACACTGAAGAGCAAGCTGCCAAGGCAGACGTTGCCTTCTGTTCCCTGTGGAATTGGAAGAACAGAGAAATTAAAGATCAGCACCTGCTCCCAAGTGGACACATGCAGGCTCTGTCCTGTGCACAAGGGGTCTTCCTTTCTCCAGAGAAATTGCTGCCTTTTGCACAGCCAGGCCCTGGCATTTCTTTGCAGCACAAAGCTTTGACTTTTGCCCCCCAGAGCTGGGTCTTTCCTGGTGATCTCACTTACCTGTGCTTGTGAACTCACCTGTACCTGCACACCAGCCCACACAGACCTTCGTCTTTGCAAAGGCACCACCCTCCTGAGTGAGGCTCCACATTTCCACCTCTGTGGGGTCATTTGGGGTGTGTGCCTGCGCACAAGTGTTTGTGAATATGGATATGGATGAGATCATAGGATAATTTATGGTGGAAGAGATCTCTGGGGGTCTCTGCTCAAACCCCACTCAGAGCAGAGCTGACTACACCACATCACTGAGGGCTTTCTCCAAATGAGATTTCACTGTCTCCAGAGGCATCCTGCAGTCACCTGGGGCCTCTTTTCTAGTCTGCCAGCACCCCTAAAGGGAAACAGCTTATCTCCTATCAGCTCAGAACTGGCTCAGGGGATTCATCTGGTGTTGCTTGGGCCTGTTTTGGGTGGATTTTCCCATGGGTGCGTCAGTATCGCTGGAGGTTTTGCTTGCTCGGATTGTCAGAGTTGTGGTTGCCAAGGGAACTGGCACAGCCGCTCTGTGTGCAGGCCGAGGGTCCCTGTGCCTGCCCCCCTGTGTTACATCAGCAGAGATGTCTTTTCCTGGCCACTGTCATTACCCTGCCATGGGGCAGAAGAAGGGCATGGCTGCAGCAGCCCAGTGGCAGCCTGTGAATCTGCCAGCACAGCCAGGAGAGGCCTGTGTAGGCTCTGCTGTGTCCATCAGCTCAGACACTGCTGCCCCAGGCTCTGCCCTTCCCTGATTTTTTGGGGTCCTTGGAGGCTGCAGCTTGTACACAGAGAAACACCTGAATGTGCTCACTGGACCAGTGGTACAGCAGTGGGCACAGGGAAAGGCACAGGGTGCTGGGTGTCCTTTCCAGTGGAAAGATCAAAGCCTTTCCACTGGAGTGTGTGCTCTCAGCTTTTCCCTGTGCAGATATCTTGCACTTGCTCAGGGTAACTTGGTGACCCATCTCACAGCATCTTACTCCTGCTTTTTGCAGGCTTTAAGCCCTAAGCATTCCTTAGGCCTGCTAAGCACTTTCTACTTCAGTGGGAGTGACAAATGTGACACTTGGGCAAGTCTCTGAAGCAAGATGCTGAAGAAAAATGCTGCAGCTGACACAGAACTGTGGGTCTGAGCACTCAGCTGTGCCTGGGTCCTCAGGCCCATGGCTTTCTGGAGGCCAGAACAATCTCTTGTGGTCTTGATGAACTTTCTAGAGGAGTTTTTGAGTTTTCAGTTTCATCAGTCCTTCAACAATCTTCCTTGCTCATGCAAAAAGATGTAGCTGAGCCGTGCAGGCAGAAGTTGTGTGGTTTGTACTCTGGGATTCACATCCTGCTCCTGCCACAGACTTTCTGCATGATCTTCATCACCACATGCCTCGATTCCTCCACCTGGAACACACTGCTCATAATTATCCTTGTCTCCTCCACAGTGGAATTGAATGAGGTGAATTCATAAGCAGCCTGTAGAGCTGTGCCAGCTGAACTTGGTATTGATGTTGCTCCTGTTTCTGTATGAGACAACCCCTCTTGCTCAGGGAAGGATGGTTCTCCTGGACAGGACTGAGACATGCTGAGATGTCAGAGGGAAGATGCAAGTAGGGTACTTTAGCACTGAGACTGGCACCAGTCCATCCCTGCTTGCATTCCCAATCAGAAACGGAATCCAAATGAACAAATTAGCATTTAGATTTATGTGCTCTGCCCGGTTAGAAGTGATTATGATCATGCAGGCAGGGCATTTTTAACTGGCCAGAGGAGGACAAGCCCAGGATTTGTAAAGTGAAGAGCCCAGGACCTAATTCTGCCAATGGCCTTGGATGCCTTTTGGTTCCTGACATCCCAGAGGAGCCAGCCTGCATTGTGTGTTTCCTACACTCTTCTTCTGACCCTCTTAACACTGTGAGGTTCCCCTGCATTGCACCTAAGGGGCTATTTTAGATCACTCACTCGTAATTAATAGAAAGGCTTGCCCTGCTGTCCCAGGGGGCTTTTTCCTTCTATCCAGCTTTTGCAGTTTGAAAGCTGAAGAAGGGGGATCTGGGAGTCTTCTCCTTGAAGAACAGGGCTACCAGATTGTTGAGCTGACTGACAGCTCCTGCTGGGCAGTGATTAAACATGGGGAGCCAGTTCATCTCCAGAAGTCTTTATTTGGGGTATGGTGGGAGAAATGTGCATTTTGGCCTTGGTGAAACCAATAGCAAAGCTTTCTCTGACTTAAGGAGTGCCAGGATGTTTTCTTAGATCCTTGATCTCAAGAGTGCTACAAAGGTGGGAAGCGTTTCCTCAAAAGCAGGGGTAAGCCCAAGCAGAGAAGGGTTCCCTGCTTCTCTGTGCTGCCCACATCCTGGGATTGGAGTGGGATGTAATCCAGACACTTTCAGCAAGGCCTCTCAGCCTTGCCTCTTCCCTGGAAGTCCCATGGCTCCTCTGGGCTGCAGTGACCCTCCTGTGGCTGTGTCCTCACTGTTCCTAGAAGGCTGCACAGGACATGGCTGCTGTGCTTTATGTAAAGCTCCTGAGGTCGGGATGGCCTCGGCTCCATCTGGCTGCCCCGTTGCTTCCCACCAGGAACCCCCCAGAAAGCCAGCAAAGGCTGCAGGCTCATGAGAGGGAGAGGGGTGCAGGCAGAGAAATGTTTTCTCTGAGAGCTGTGAGCAGGGTAGGGACAGCTGTGTTGGCGAAGTTGTGTATCCAGCCAGGAGGGAAATGTGAGTGAGGAGCTGGAGCAGGGCAGTAGGAGCTTTGCTGCCCATCTGGTGCCCAGTGCTGCTCCAGAGGATTTCCTGAGTGCAGTGGGTCATGGAGCTGACAGCCCTTAGTGTCATCAGCAGCAGGTAAGGAGGACCCTGAAGTGTGAGGGTGAGGGACTGGGGCAGGGGACATTTGGCCCATGGTGTCCTGACAGCATGTGCTAAATGTTAATGTGATATTCTTAAGAAATGAAGACTAATAATGCTCAGCTGAATAATTTAACAGGGAAGATGAAGCTCAGCTTGTGAGGCAGGTGCAGGCTCATGAATCATTTGCTCAAATTCTCCATCCTACACAAGTGCTCACCTATGTGTTCCTGTGTGGTAAAAGGCTTCCATGTCTGTGCATGTGCATCTTCTCCACTCTGGGAATTTAAGGCAGGCACATCCTGATTGCTGGATTCTGGGCCCAGCTGGGTATATACAAATAGTTTTCTTATTCAGGTGTGCTCTCTGATTACTGTGCAGCCTCAGGTGATGACTGGAGGCCAGGAGAATTTGTACTTGCAGAGTTTGCTGTATAGGCCAGAAGTGACTCCTCCCTGCTGCCCTGTTCCTCTCTTTCTCCCTCAAATGGGAAAGGTAGAACTTGACCATCCCTGCTGTATGTTCCTGTAGGGGACAGAGCTTTGTCTGAGACCTGTATATAAAGTTTAGGATCCCCCAGGGACAGTTCTCAAGGCCTTGAGACCTCTGTGGTCGAGTTAAAGCTGCTGTGGACTCCCTGTGCTTGAGAGACCTTTGCTAATTTGTTCATCTTTGGTGGCAGCATGAGACTTAGAAGGATTAAAGTGGTGGTGTCCTTTTTCATGGACGCCTCTGGGTGTCCACTTCTGTGCAAGGAAGACCATGGCTGCCTCTGCCTCATCTGGGAGACTTCCTTGTGAAGCTGGCAGACAATCCTGCTGCTCTTCTCCAAGCCTCAGCATCTGGACAAATTTCTTGTATCTTGTTTTCTTCTCTTTTCTCAAATCTTCCAGAGCAGATGAAGACCAGCCAGAGACCCAACCCCAGATTGGTGGGTGTCTCTCAAAGTCACTGAAGCTGGCAAGGCCTCTGGAAATGGGCAGCCCTTGACCCAGAGCTTGGTCTGACATGGGCAGAGGGAAAGTCTGGTGTGCCTACCCCAGGTGCTGTTACAGATGGGCAAGAGAGGAGCTGTGGCCATAGCTGAGGGGTGCAGGGCAGCCCTGCTTCCTCTGGTAGCCCCAGCCAGGAGCTGCCTCTGGGTTTGCATCTGTACTAACCCACACTGCTGTACTGGCGCTGCCACCTCTCGTGACGTGGGCACATCACCTCACTGGGTCAGTGGCCCTGTGGGATGCACTTGCCCAGGGTGGCAGGTTTGGTGGGGTCAGCACCCCTGGGGTCACGCCCCTGGGATGGGGGAAAGGATAGGATTGGACAGATGGGTAGAGGGGGCCCCTTCCCCAGAGATCATATCAAAATGTCTCTTTTGTGCAAAGCAGAGGGAATGCCCCCAAGAGCTGGTTTCCATGGCAACTGCAAATGTCAGGTTCCATGTGGTGAATAACCGTTTCCATGACAACACCTCCTTTATCCTAGGTGCTGGGAGCTGGAGTGACAGCCCTGTTGGGGGAGGGGACAGGGAGATGGCCTCAGGTACTTAACCTCCCCCTCGCCTCCCCCCATCCTTCCCGACTGTCGCCTTCAGCCCCTGCATCCCTGGGAGGGTGGTGCTGGATGTGTGTGCACTGCATTTCCACAGCATCCCTGCTGCCCCTCCTACCCCCAAATGGCTTTGGCTTCCTCACAGAAGCTGAGATCTGAGTCTGTCCCTCCATCTCCCTCCCCATCAGTTCTGTTAGTTTAGCCCTGGTTTTGCATCCTGGGTAGGAACAAAACTATTCCTCCGTACTGGGGGAATCCACGTCCTGGATGTGACGTGGCCAGCTGCCTCTCCTGGCTCTGCACGGAGCCCTCTCTTCTGAGCACACATCTGGGCTGCCTGCCCTCTCCCACTCAGCCTGCTCCCACAGCTCTGCCAGCCTCAGCTCACACAGGCAGGATGCCAGGGACCGTGAGCACTGACAGCAGCCTCTCAGCAAGGAAATTGGAGGCTTTGTGGAACAGTCTCTGACCGCAGACTCCTGAATCCCTGCCCCACATCCCACTCAGCTCAGGAAAGAGGCCCTTGGCAGCTCCTGGGGGGAGCAGCAGCCCAGAGGCTGGCGAGTTCCAGTGCTGCAAGTGCTGGGGCCACATGGCAGCAACAGCAGAATATCAGGAGCTCTGCAAATCCCTGCAGCTGATCAAGAGTCAGAAAAGGATCTGCAGCCTCTCCCTCTTCCCTAAATGATTCAGCAGGTCTTGGGGTTGCTGTCTCTCAAGGTACAGCACGGCAGGAGCTTGGCCTTCCTTTGGGGTGCTGCCAGCCCATTCCTGGGGCCATTATCAGCAGCCCCATGATCAATCCTTGAGGCAGAAACTGCGTGGGCCTGCTCCCAGCCTCTACTCGTCCTGCCTGAGAACCATCAGTCAGAGGAAGGCAGCTTCACAGCCCCCAGCTGCCAGGCTGTGTGCCATGCCACGCCAGCCTGTCACCTCCTGGTTGGCATCTCTGTCCTGTGAACTGCAAAGCCACCTCACAGATTTCCTCCAGCTGTTGGGAATGTGGGCTCTGCCTCTGGTTTCTGGCCAGTCTGGCTTAGCTACCACTTGGAGACTGACAGCCTTGTACATATTGCATGCTGGCTTTTAAACACATTTCAGTTGGTGACTTCTGTGGCTTAATTTCATTTTCTGTTTTGTTGCTGTTTTTCATCAGGGGTTTCCTAAGAGAGGGGGCAGACTATGCCTGGACCTGCAGCTCGTGTGCAGGCCTTCCCTGCCACATTCTGATTGTTTTTTATTATGAATGTCACTGATTCAGGTCACTGTCAGCTTCTGTGAATGATGCTGAGAGACATGGAGTGAGATGTGCTGTGAATGTGGAAATCTGCCCTGTGCACCATTCCTCGGGGGATATTCTGGTGCAGTTGGATCCTGCTAGCTGGGAAAGGAGGCTACAGCTTGTCAGCTGCCTCTCTGGGCAGCACAGGACACACAGACCTGCCAGCAGAAGAGTTCTGCCCTGCTTTTCAAACCAGACAGTTAAAGTTGTGGCTTCCTTAATGCAGCTACTGCTGTCTCTTCATGTCTCCATACCATGTGAGCCAAGCTACCCTTCAGGCTTGTTTGTGGTTGGGTTATTGCTGATGACACTAATGGCTGCAAGACAAGGAAGAACCTCTTCTCCACACCCAAGGGAGAGGGGTTTTGCCACTTTCAACCTGAGCATTGTCCCCGAGGGCCAGAGATGAGAGATGTTGCTGGAGAGCAGCACTGCCCTTCTCAAGAGCTGCTCTGGTGCACAGAGCTGTCTGCATGAGGGCTGGGGAAGGGGAAACACCACAGGCCTGCTTGCTGTGCTGCTTCTAGCCAAGTTCAGAGGCAGTGTCTCTTCCCTGCTGCAAGGACAGTGAGTGGCTCAATTAGGTGACATGGCCATGCCTGCACTGAGTCAGGGCAGACACAGGAAGAGCTTCCAGGCACAGTCTCACCTCAGGCCACCCTGATCACTGTTCAGGCTCCAGTCACATGGTGATGAGCTGCTTCCTCAGAGTCCTTTCTGTGCCACTTGCAGCAGCTGAGGAGGCAGTGGTTTCTGCATGGTGGGCATTTCCAGGAGAGCTGCTCTCTGGGACAAGTAGCTAAGCAGGGAAAAGCGCCAGCTTCCTTTTGGAAAAAAATGATCCCTTCTTCAAGGGTACTGGTTGGCATCACAATGTCTTGGTTTCCCTTCTGCCTGTCTCCTGCTGCCCTGTTGACAGTGTGCTGGGCAGTGGGCCAAGCAATAACCTCTGCATTTCTGTTCCCTTGCAGATGGCGCGCCCAATCCAGGTGAAGCCTGCGGACAGCGAGAGCCGTGGAGGTAGTTGTCATCTCTCCTTGTTTCTCCTTTGGTGGCCCTGTGCTTGGGAGGGGGACCAGGAAATGAGACACAGGGTCCTGGCTCTGCCTTCCTCTGTATGAGGAGGAGTCTGGTGTGGCAGATCTGGAGGGCAGTGTAGGGACACAGCTGGACACAGCAGGCAGCTGACAGCACACCAGGTCCTAAGGGTGAGGATGTGGCTGCCCCCTCCACTCTTTCCCAGCTATCTGAGGGTGTCATCAGCCTGGCAGTGTCTGCCCCAGGACATTACTGAAGCAGACCTGTGTGGCACTGAGGCTCCTAAAGCCTTTGGGAAGAGGTTCCTTCATTCCTACACCTGAGCAGCCCAGTAAGAGCCAGATCCTTGCAGCAGCACTGGCTTTTTAATGTGTTCAGCTCACTGGTCTGCAGCTGATTCTCCTGTCTGCAGCTCCCTCCACTGCCTCCCCCATCACTGCTGAGCTGTCTCAGCCCTGCCACTCTCAGTCCTGCAGCAGCCCCCAGCACATTGTCAAGGCCAAAATGCTGTTGCAGAAAAGATCACATGATGGGGAAATAATGTCTGAAGGGAAAGGATCCTGAGATGGAGGTGCTGTCAGCCTGTAGGGTCCAGCTTGGTCAGAGCAGCATATACTGAGAAGTTCAGAGTTGGAAGGTTGGGAACAAGAGAAACTGGTAATTTAATGGGGAGCTCTCAGCAGCTCAAATTCCTCCTCCAGGTGGAGAAGGTTTGCAACTTCAGCCCTTTCCAAAGCCATTAACTCATTTTGCTTCTTTTCCTTGCCTTACTGATCTATTTCTTTGCCTTTTCTCTCCATTCCTGCATCTGCCTCTCCATGCCCTGTGCTGTTGGTGCTGCCCCTGAAAGCAGTTTAGTAGAGGCCAGAGAAGGGTTTGTGTGCTGCTGTTTGTGCTGTGGGACAGCATGTCCTGCATGCTTTATTTAGATTTGGAAGGCTTTTGTTTTACATTTCCAAACAGTTTGTGGTGACTGTCAGTTATTGCACTGTCAAGAACATGAGATATATTTTATAATATTTTATATGAATGTGTGTATTTATGGTTGTGTGATACTCGTTTTAAAAAAAGTCTGTTTAAGTCAGATTGAAACTGTAACTTTTGTTATACACCTAAGTTTTGCTGAAGTCTGGGCTTTTTTTACTTCAGCTCCTTGGCTTAGGGTTGAATTTAAGGTCCTTATGTGTGCTGTAGACAATAAAAAAACAGAATCTTCAGGGCGATTCACTCTCACTGTTGAAAATGATGTTATGAATGGATGAGAGATCCTTTAGAGATGCCTGCAGTGGGTGGGGAGGGCTGGCCTCTCACTGATGCTTCACATTGCCTCTAGGTTCAACCATTAGGTGGTCAGTCCTTCCCCTACCACATCGATTTAAAAAGAAAAAAAGTTTGTGTGTCTGGTGAGTGCAGCTCAATTCTCTGGTGTCTAATCAGGGCTGAGGCCATCTCTGCATCTTTCTTTGCTGCTGGGGCACTACTGAGGGCTCTTCTATACACACCCACCTGATATTGAGTGTTGGGATGTGACATCTCTGATGCCTCTGTCAAATCGTGCTGGAACAGGTCAGCAGGATAAAAACCAGGGTGCTGATTTGGAAACAAGCTTTTGGCCAAGGCACTGGACTCTGAAATCTCTAAGTTTATGAAAAATGCCACATTCCCTAATGGCTACAAATGTCAGAGCATCAACTCTGCTTCCCATGGACAAGAACAGAAATCTTTGGAGTCTGAACACCTGTCTCCTGCAGCCTGTGCACCTCCCTCCAGGCTCCTTGCAGAGCTCAAGAACAAGCAGCTCCCACAGGATCCACGACAAACTGGATTTTTTCCTGAGGCAGGAGCAGCATCAAGACAGCACCCTGTGTTTGTCTGAGACAGGCTGCTTTTCTGAAATATTTCTGTTGTGATGCTCCACTTGCCAGAGAAGTGGCTGAACAACTTTGCGGATATGGGAAGAGCAATATCCCTGTAGCAATAGCCCCACACTGGCAGGAGGTAAAAGAAAGATTTGGGGCAGGGCAGAAATGTATGGATTAGGAATTTATCAAGGGAATAACTGCATGCATCAGTGAGGCACTGCTCTGCATTATCCTTGAAGGGGAACCTCTTTTGTGCTCACCAGGGACTGACACTTCTCAAGTGAAGCACCCTGAATTAAGAACATGAAGTTAGAGCACCAGAATTTGTCTCTTAGTCTGGGAGATGCTCATTTTTCTGCCAAAGGGGCAGTTTTGGCCAAGCCCTGCAGGGGCTGTGTGGAAATATCTGGATGCTCAGTATTCCTGCACCCTGCAGAAGAAATTCACTACCAAAAATTTGCTACCTGCATTAGTTCGGAGTGGGACTTGTGATTCTGGGCTGGCCATTGTCAGCTTTTCTCTTCTCTCTGCTGGGAGCTTGGAGTGCCAGAGAAGAGGAGAAGAGGAGCAGAGGAATTGATGAGCTTGTGTGGAGCACTGGGCTGCAGGGATGGGGTGTGACAGGTAACCCAAGGCCTTTAGCACTGCCCAGGGACAAGAAGCTCTCTCTGCTTCCCAAGGAGATTGGCTGCATCCCACCCACAGCCAGGACTGGGCTTCCCTCTCTCCCTGATCCTGGCTGCTGCCTGCTGTTGATGATAACCCGAATTCACTGCCTTTGCAGGAGCTGTGTCCAGTGCTTGTGTGCTCTCTCTTGGCCACAACATTCAGCCTCAACCCCTGTCTTGTTCCCGTGGTACCTTCATCACCAACGTGCTCTGTGCTGGCTCCCTCCTGCTGCCTGCGTGGCTGACGGTGCCCCAGAGCATGTTTCCATGGGAACTCGACAGTCAGAGATCAGAGTGAATTTCCCTGCTTGCTGGACAGCACGGGAAATTGCCAATCAGAGGGTGAAAATCAGGAGCTGTAGAGAAAGTGAAGGGGAAAACAGCGGGAGGGGAGGGGAGGGTGTGCTGTGCTGAGGAGGGGACAGGAGAGCTTCCAGTGCTGCAGGAATCGCTGCTGGGGAGCTGGAGAATGATGGAGCTGATGTCCTGAGAATGTCAGCGGATTTGGGATCAGCCCTGAGAATACCAGCGAGTTTGGGATCCATGCCTTTAGGATCACAGATCAGGTGGAAGGGTTTGATAGCAGATCAGGTGAAAGGCTTTGCAGCATTCCAGCCCGGCTGGGGAGGGATGAGTCAGCCTGGATATTGTGGGAGGACAGCCCTGTTTGGAAGCTGACGGAATCAAGAGGATCCCGGATCATGGGTTGGGCTCCAAGATGCAGAGAGGGAGAGGTCAGCAGCAGAAGAGCCCTTTCAGAGATCCCAGCTGCTGCAGAGGCATCCAAAGGATCCTTTTCCTACGTGTGATCTTCAGAACCAGGCAGAACGAAGCAGGATTCACTGTGAAAAAATCTTACGTTGTCAGTGATTTCATCTCCTTTTACTTTTGCTCTTCTCAGCATTCAGAAAAGATTCCAAACCCATAGGTGTGTGTATTTATATTTGTCTTTATAGCTTAAGTCCCTAAGGTGTCACAGTTTTAACGTGTGCTGCATAGCCAGGAAGAATGGCATTTTTTTTCTTCCAAATTCCAAAAAGGAAAGCTGAAATTCCCACATGAAGACAGGACTTCCAAAAGGTTCTGGTAGTGAGCCCTGTCAGATAACAGAAGACCTGTTAAGCTGCAGGGA
The DNA here is from genome assembly GCA_013397375.1 of Toxostoma redivivum. Lineage (NCBI taxonomy): Eukaryota > Metazoa > Chordata > Aves > Passeriformes > Mimidae > Toxostoma > Toxostoma redivivum. Next base: position 111,141 of record VXBI01009533.1, read on the forward strand.
TGGAGCATTCACTGTTTCAGTGGACGTTTCCCACAGGGCAAGGTAAAGAAAAATGCTTTTGATTCAACAGAAATGGTGTGAGGAAGAAACCACCAGAAATACCCAGGAAATTTGAGGGCTCTTTGAAGGAGGAAATAATGACTAACTCATAATTTAATGTTGATTGGATTGCAAGGTGTAGGATAACTGGCTTTTCCAAATGTCTCAACACCCCCTGCCCCAGGCAGCCAAGGGTCCCTGAAGAGAAAGGCAAGACCATCAGATGCATTTCTGGCTGTCAATCTTAGCCCACAGTTATTTGCTTGTAGTTCAAAGAACAGTGCAAGTGTTTCCCAGTGTATTTCTCCCCTGTGCTGATGATTTTTTTAAGGAGCTGCCCGTGTTTGGCACCCAAAGGCTGCAGCATAGTGCACCTGTCTGAATTAAGGCCCGGTTGCAGCTGCAATGGAGATTCAGGGTAGAGGAAGGAGGAACCCTGCAGAACTCCAGTGTCCCCTGCCATGGCCAGACTGGGCTCACATCTGGCACCAGCTGATGTCAGTCAGCTCACAGAGCTGCTGCTCCTTTGGTCTCCATGCTCCTCTTCACAGCCCAGTAAATTTGTTCCTGTCCAGTCCCTTTTGTCTTCTCCTTTCTGGACTGTTTCTGTCCAGTCCCTTTTTTTTTTCATCCCATCTCTTCCAATCAGATTTTTCACTTTCTCTTTGTGCTGTGTTTTGGTTGGTTTGATCACCAGCATCCTGAGCTGGCCCCTGTGGGGGCAGGTGCTGTCTCCCTGCTCAGAAGACAGCTGAACAGCACCTGCTTTATTAACTCCTGTGCCTTGGCTGGGGATTATTGGGCATCACCAATTTGAATGGACTCAATCAGCTGAAATAACGTCTCCAAAGGCAGCCATTGCCATGCAGGTGCAGGAAGAAATGTAGAAAGAATCACAAGGGGATGAAATTCCCATGGGTGTAGTTACCAGAGATTCATGAAAATGGGGAAGCTGGGAAACCTGGCCTTTAAAAGAAAAATAAGCAAAGCCATATATTTCAGCCACTTCTAGTTACATAAATCAGGAGTATCTGCTTGGGGGTGGGTTAAGAGCCTGGGTTGTAGCACTTCTAACTCTTCATGTGTGTGGGGGACTCAAGTGGCACATGTCTGCCTGGGGCTGCAGGAGAACTGTGCCTGGCTGAGCCTGTGCTGGGGCTCTGGGGCAGGGTGAGGTGACTCCCTGTGGTGTCTGCATGCTGGGTGAGTGTGGCTGTCTGCACATTCCTCTTGCTTACTGAGGAATTTCGTTCTGGAAGGCATCCCTGGGGGCTGGGAATGTACAAGTGTGTTCCAGGCTTTATGCTCATCCATTAGTGCTGTGTGTGTGCATCTGCTTTTCTGTGAGGGACCCATGGCACGAGTAGGTCCTGCCTATGTGTTCTGCTGAGTGCATCTGTACCTGGCTGAGCAGCAGGGAAGGTGCCTCTTCCTTACCTGGGTGGGGAACCATCCCCTGAGCCAAGAGGAGCAGGGCAGGGGCTGGGGTGAGCCTTGGTGACAGTGTGAATGTGTCATGTGCCATCCTTGCCTGGCATCCAGCACCCTCCGGAGCTGCTCTGCTGCTGTAGCTCCAAGACCTGTTGTTTTTCAGGTCAGTGCACTCTCAAACAGAGAGCAGCTCCCTTGCTATTGCCCCTGACGTGCGTCACATTGCATTGGTTTGTTTGGAGCCAGCCCCTCAGATCCTGTCACTAACAATAAGGAATCCTCTGGCATTGCTGCTCTGGAGCCACATCCCTACATGTTCCCTCCCTGGGCTGTGTCTCCCCACACAGATCTGGGGCAGTGGGGGAGGGTTAGGCTCTGTTCCCTGGCAAAAACAGAGCTTGGGCTGGCGTTTTGGCTGGGATTTCAGTGTTATGCTGTTTTCCTGCTGTTCACATCAGTCCAAGGAGGATGCTGCCCCAAACCCTGCTGTGTCTGTGCTTGGCTGGACAGCATCAGGCATGGGATGGGCTCCTGTGGGTGCTGAGGGGGTGAGAGAGTGGGAGAAGGCACTCTGCACCTTCCTTGCCTCCACACTTACCCATCCCACCAAAACCACTAAACCTCACTACTCTCTTTGAGGATGAATCCAGAAGGACTCTGAGCTCCAAGTCCTGGATGTGTTGGCCACTCTTTCAGCTCCCTGCCCATGTGACACAATACACAGTACACTGCAGAGAGGGAAGCAGGGACCATGGAGCTGATGGTTGGCCTTCACCCAGCTGTCTGGGATTTGGGTGATCCTACAGTAAGGCAGGTTGGAAACCAGGATGCCAGGGTTTATCCTAGGCCTTGGGAGACAGCTGGTTAGATTGGAGTGGGGAAGGGCAAATGGAAATCAAGATGCTTGGTTACATGGCAGCTAAAGAAATGGTGGTCTTGGAGAGAAGGAAAAGGAAACAGAAGTCAAAGGTCTTGGAATATATCACCCTGCCTGGGCTGGTCTGCTGTATTTCCTAAAGCACCTGTTGGACTTCACCTGCTGATCAATAGAAATGGGATTGCCCAGACAGTTTTTCTTACTATCATTTCTTTTGGATTATTCAAAGGAAAAGGCTAATGAATGAAAGGAAATTATTAATCCTTTGTTTTCCATTGGGGAGGGTAGGACAGGGGAAGCTACAGAAACCCTTGAAGGTGTGAGGAGCTTGGGCAGACCCTACATTTTCACCCCTGGAAGTATTTCAGCCAACAGCAAATCATTTCCATGCCAGGCATGTTTTTATGTGCATAAGTGTTCCTCTCCTTCTGCTCTGGACTGCAAGCCTCATAGAAGGTTGATGTTTCTGTGTTTGCCCCTAGGGGACAGGAAGCTCTTTGTGGGCATGTTAAATAAGCAGCAGTCTGAGGATGACGTGCTCCGGCTCTTTGAACCGTTTGGGGTCATTGATGAATGCACGGTGCTCCGTGGACCTGATGGGAACAGCAAAGGTGTGAACCCTCTGTGTGTCCTGCCCCTTGTCCCTGCTCTGGGTAGTGCTCACCAGCTTCACCTCACTGGGGCACTCATTCTCCTCCCTATATTCATGGGAACCCATAAAACAGCCAGGAATAGGGAGCAGGGCAGGAAGAGTCCTCTGCTGCCAGGAGGGATTGGGGAAGGTGGGCAGAGACTGAGGAAACAGGAGGGGAAGCAGAGCACCATTAGCTGAGATATCAGGGTCACTCCTGAGCTTGTTCTGTCCATCTGGGGCTGCAGGTTAAAGTGTTTGTACCCACAATGAGGATCCACAGAGAATCTGGGGAAGAGGTGATCAGGGGCAAGGGTGGAGATGGTGTCATCATCTGTAGAGTATATCACTGAAGTAATAATTTGAGACCCTTCCTCTTTTTTCCAAGATAGAGAACTTGGGATGAGTCATCCTTTTTGTTCCCTGCTTCCTTGGGGTGGCTTTCCTTTGCCTTACCTGAGATACACATACTGTCTCTTGTGTGATGGCACTTTCACAGCAGTCCTGTCACTGCAATCTCCTGTGCTCTTTCTGTCCCTTTCCAGGCTGTGCTTTTGTAAAGTTCTCATCTCACACAGAGGCTCAGGCAGCAATCCACGCACTCCATGGCAGCCAGACAATGCCCGTGAGTATAAGGCCAGGGGACCTACCCTCTTCCTAATCCTTGTCCCATTCCCCTGTTGCAGGGACCTCCCCACACTCTCCCAAAAACCACGACAGGTTCAACAGCAGTGTCCAGCAGGTGTGGTTGGGAGGTGTGTGGGTGTGTGTGTGCACATCTGTGCTCCACTCGTAGTGACCATCCTGTCCCCTGAGCTGTTTGTGGCTGTGCTCCTCCAGACTGGGAGTGACAGCACTCACAGCTATAAAAGCTAAATAAAAGAGAGCCAAAAATCAGGCCATGATTTTGCCTTGGAAGCAGCTATGTAGAGTAGTTCAAAACTGAGCAGGGTGTAAGCTGACAGTTCAGCCACATAGGAGGTCAGGGCTTCAGTGTCTGAGCATTCCTTGGCTTCTCTTATTTAGGCAGTGGAGGAGGCCCCTGGGGCGGGCTGGGTGTGGGTGGGAGCCCTTTGTGCCTCGTGTGGGGTTGTGTGGCTGTAGCTGGGCCATCCTGTGCAAGTAGAGCTGCAGCTGTGGCCTCATCTCTGGCGATCTCCAACCTGAGATTGAGGCACTCATGGACAGGACAGTGCACTGCTGCAGCCGGGGAATTTCAGCTGCCAGGAGCTGCTCTGCCTGTCCAGCCACGCTCACAGTGCTGGAACGATGGTGCTTGTGGCCATCAATGCCCTGGGTGTTCCTGGCTGCTACACATCCATGCAGACAGCTGGGTGAGGCTCAGGTGTGAGGGGAAGGGTTAGATGGGCAGATGGATGGGGAAGGGCACAGCCCAGGTTCCAGGCAGCTCCCCAGCACTTCCACGCCAATATTTGCTCTTCTGCTCCTCTTCCCACTCCTCTCTGCCGCCTGTCCTGCCCCGTCCTCCCTTGCCTGACCGCTGACTCTCTGGCTGTCCCACGCCTCTTCTCTCCTGCCTCCTCTCTGTCTCCTCTCTCTGTGCCTAGGGTGCCTCCTCCAGTCTAGTGGTGAAGTTTGCTGACACAGATAAGGAGAGGACCCTGCGCCGTATGCAGCAAATGGTGGGGCAGCTGGGCATTTTCACTCCATCTCTCTCCCTGCCGTTCAGCCCATACAGCGCCTATGCGCAGGCTGTGAGTATCCCGCGGGGGTGGGGGGGGAGCGCTGCCCTGCTGGCCCCGGGCGGCCCTGGGACACCACAAACATCTCCTGGCAACTGGGGGAAAGCTTCCCAGCACCTGGGAGCGCTCTTGGCTCCTTTCTCCACTCAGCTGCCTTGTCTTACACAGCTTTTGTGCGTTTTTCTCCTGGAAATGGGGGGGCAGAGGAGAGCTGGGGCCTCCTCAAAGTGAGTTTCTCTGTTTCGAAGGTGTTTGGAACAGGTCAGTCATGACCTTTCTGTCTTCTTATGAGGAGAGCTCAGAGCACTGGTTCCTGGGTGATGTCTGACAGACCGATGATACCAACTTGTGAACCCTTCCTCTGGCTCTGTGGCACAAATGTTTGTCTCTGGTTTTGGGGCAGCAGGAGAGCTCTGGGACCCAGCTTCACGAGTTTATTTCTCTGCTGAAATTCCCAGGAGGGCTCTATTTCCCCCAGTGCTGTCCGTGGCTCCCAGGTTTTCTCACTTGGCCAGTGGGACTGTGGAATTTGCTGGAGAGGGAGCAGTGGGTAGCAGAGAGCCAGAGGTGTTTCAGCAGCCTGGCTGTGCTTTGGGTTTTAGTGAGAGAGAACTTCCTTGCCTTGGAGCCATGGTGGCAGTTGCCATTGATATTTGAGGTAGGTCCCAAACTCAACAAATCCCAAATCAGCTGTGGTGGAGCATTGTTTGAGCCTCCTTAGTGACTGTCATTTTCATGTCTCTGCTGCCAAGTGTAAAGTCACGGAAGGAGGCTCAGAAATTGCTCAAGGCAGGAGATTCTTGTGTCTACAAAGAAGTCAGAAGTAGATACTGTTACTGAAGTAATTTTCTAGCGCTGACTGCAAATAAACCTGTTCTTGTGTATGGGGAGGCCTCCTCTGGCTTCAGCAGCTCCTTGATGTGCCATCCTTTCCTTCACCTGACAGAGAAGGAACTGCTTCTCAGTTGTTGGTTGTTTCCTCAAAGATTCCCCAGAAACTGCCAAATGCATTTTAAGTGTGTGGCAAGAGTATGGATAAGAAAAAAGGAAATACATATGAGGCTCTATAACTTTGGGGAAATTTGCAAGCCAAACATAGGATTCATCCAACACAGGTTATTTGAAAAATCCTTTGTGACCAGGTACCACCTTTTGCCAGGATCCTTCTTTTCTGTCCAGCCCAGGAGGCAGCTGCACCTGAGGTCAAAAGTTATAGCTTATCTCAGGTGTGGGTCAGGCATGAGATGATCATTGTGGTGTGTCTCCTGCTGTCGTAGAGATGGCCCTGACTTGGGCATGGTGTGGTGGTGAAGGCAGGAATGGACCACACAGTGAGGTTAAGGCAGCAGGAGGTGCTTTATCAGCTTGAGGTCCAGGCTGTGTAAGGAGGAAGAGCAGTGAGAGCTTCCAGACTCAGTCCTTTAATCTTCAGGAAGCCCTGCTGATGGTAAGAAGGCAGTCAGGTCTAAGCTGTGCTTCCTTGCTTGTCTGCATCTTCTTTCTCCTCAGTTGTGTCTGTTGCTGTGTTGCTCTCTCTCTGATTCTTCACTGGCCTTCCTGCTCTGTGACTTTGTTTTGGCTTTCCTCTTGACTCAAGACTCAGCCTGTCTCCCACTTTTTTGGGATTTTTTTTTCCTTCCTTTCCTTTTATTTTCCACTGGGTTTAGTTCTCCTTTTTTTTCCCCTGAGGCACTGACCTCACACTTGGCTGTTTCTTCTCTCATGCCATCCCCGTCTTTGTTCTCCCTGATGGAGGAGAGATCCCAGCCAGTCCCACACACACAGTGCCACCATCAGAGGGAGAGGGAATCAGCCTTTGGTATGCCGTGGAACATCTCTGAAAGTAGGGGCGAAAGAGAGAGATTTCCATGCTGAATCTCCTTATGATTCCTCAAAATGCTCTACCATGGGCAGCCCTTGGGAGCTGGGACCTCTGGTAAGCCAGGGCTCAGGGGAAGCCCAAAATCCCTCATGCCTCCCTGATCCAGGCTTGGAGGGTCCCCCGCAGGGCTGGGAGATGCAGCTGGACCTGGGTTCTGGATGTGGCTGAAGCAGACTGACAGGAGTGAGTGCTGCTGGGGTGAGCTGGTTCATCAGAGGCATCACAGGTTCTTGTAGCCATAATTTAATACACAACAGCTTCCTCTCCCTGTCCCCACGGGGTTTGCTCAGTTACCAAGCCAAAGTGGTCCCCAAGGGTTTAGGAAGAAGTTTAGAGCCTGGGTTGTTTTTGTTTTGTTTTCAGTTGTCTGTTTTAAATTTATATTAATATCCTTCTTCTTCAAAAACTATCTCAAATTAAACATGAAATAATCATACACTAAGTTCAGTCTTAAGTTATTCAGATCTATGCAAATATGCAAAATAAGGTACTTAAAATAGTCAAACAGTGCATATTAGCTGAAACTGTAATAAAAAGTCTCATCTGGGAAGTACAACTGGCTAAGCATCAGAAAGCAGTTTATTTCAGTGCTTAAATCAGGTTATGATCCCAGGTGCCTTTGCAAATGAGTTCATTTTATTCAACAAGTTAGTGCAGGTGGACTCAGGGAAATGTTTGGGAGCTGAAAAAGAAATTATCAATACGAAAGAGGCCTGAAGTCTTAAAAAAGCAGCTAGAGCAATTTACTAAGTGCTTATAATGCTTGAATATTTCTTGTATATCATAAATCAATTAGTTCCAAACACAAAACATAATTTGTTCACACCTCCCCCCTTTTATTTCTACTCTTATGGTTCATTATGGTAATTTTATGTAAGTGATGAGAACAATTCCAGAGTGCCAATTTGGTGCTTGTGCAGCTGGATGGAGGCCTTGGTCCAGCCAGAGCCTGGTACAGAGCAGGCATTAATGAGAAAAGAGAAGATCAATATTCCCAGAGTGAGTAGGAAATGTGTTGGTTCCTGCACCCCAGAGTGGGGACAGTGTGGGGACAGGAGCAGGAGCACATGGGGGCTCTGGCAGAGAGGCTCGGCAGGGCCCTGTGACCCAGGGAGGCCATGTTTCACTGCAGCCCTGGCTCGGGGTGACAGGAGTGAGTCCAGCTCCAGGGGAGCCAGGGATGATCAGAGAGGTGACAGCAGGGCTTGTCCTTTCTGGAATGAATGGCACAGGAGGGACTCCTGTGCTGTCAGTCCCCCTGCCCCAGAGCCCCCGCATTGGGATGGGACTGGGAGCACTCACCCATCCCCAAAAAGGGCTCCAGCCAATTTCAGCCTGTGGCTTTGCTTCTACCAGCTCACAGAGGCAGCCCTGCCATGAAATTCCTCTTCTTTTTGTGCAAAAGCCATGATCAGCTTCTGTGTGGAGCAAATTGGGAAGTTTAGCTAGGCATGAACTTTTCACCATTACCAGATCCTTCAGCTGAGCCCTGGGCCAAAGTGCCTTACTGACTCCAGCCCTTTCTGAAGATGTAGGTTCCTGGAGAGCTGTGTGTTTGTATTGCAAAGCAGACAGTGGGATGTGGCAATGTCAGGAAGATTTTTGTTATTTCCTTGGGCTTTGCCTTGTGTCACCCCTCAGCTCCTCCTGAGAAACTCTGGTTTCTTAAGAGCCATGCCTGTGCCTCCCCTCTCTTCGTGCTTGATGTGAAGGCAAAGCTGATAAAGTGCTGGATAATTTTGCATCCAGAACTAAGTCTTTTTTTGCCACTGCACTCCGAGGGCATCTTATGCTCCCACTGATGGTGAAATAGGACCAGAAGGATTTATTTCTTCTCTTAACCCTCCTTCCAACCCTTCCACCCTTTCTTTTGTGCATCTCTGCCTTGGCAGGTGTGTCATGGCACCACAAAGAGCTGATGTCTCCTGGCCCCAGGGTGCAGGCCAGTGCCTGGGGACAGGCTGAGCTCAGGGGATCACAGGCCAGACGTATGAGGGCAAAGCAGGACACAGGAGCTGGGCCTGGGCACACACCTGGTTGCACAGCAGGGTACCTGTGCCAGAGCGAGCCTTGCGTGTCTCCCAGCACGATCTGCTCGTGGAGGCTGGGTAAAAGCAGAGAGATTTGGGCCCTGTTCCTGAGGCAAAGCTGTGTTATTTAGTATCTGGCACTGTCCAGGGAGAAGTGACCAGGGAGAGGGGCCTGTGCCTGGCAGTGCCAGGGCCTGTGGGGAGATGGTGCCGCTGGGTGCCAGGGGCACAGCCCTGACCTGCTCCCTCCCCACTGCAGGAGCTCTCTGAGCCACATCTGGCCTGATGCCCTGATCCCTGTGCCCAGCTGTGCCCTGTGCCCTCGAGACTGCTGGCCCACGGAGAGGGGAAGGCGTGGGGGTGCCCAGCCATGGCCCTGGCTTTGTGGGCTGGGATGCCCCCTGAGCTGTGTCCCCTGCCTGCAGCACAGGGAGCTGTGCCCAGCTCGCAGGGGCTCTCATGGGTGACCAGGCCACTGTCCCACATCAGCAGGAGCAGCAGCTCTGTGGCTGCAGGGACCTCGTGGCCCTGGCAATGGGGACTGGACCTGGGGAGGAGAGCCACCACTGCCCACCCCAGCAGCTCTGGCGGTGTCGGGGGAGCTCCAGGGCAGGCGCAGGAGCTGGGGGAGGTGAGAGCCAGGCTGGTCTGCACAGCGTCCCCCAGCTCTGCAGGGCTCTGCCAGCGGAGGCCCCAGGCAGCGCCGGGCCCTGACTGCACGGTCCTGCCTTGCAGCTGATGCAGCAGCAGACCACGGTTCTCTCCACCTCCCACGGCAGCTACCTGAGCCCGGGCGTCGCCTTCTCCCCGTGCCACATCCAGCAGATCGGTGCCGTCAGTCTCAACGGGCTGCCAGCCACTCCCATTGCACCAGCGTCAGGTGAGGGCCTGCCCGCCCAGGGACCTGCCCCAGCACTCGGCACGGGGCCCACCCAGGTAAAACAGTTCTGCACCTCCCGGATCTGCAGCTGCATTAGCTCACTCCTTTCCAGCAGTGCAGCCTCCGAGCTCAGCAGTCTCTGCTCTGCACAAATTCCTGTGACACCCTCACATGTTCAACATGCATCCTCTTGCCCTACAGCCATGCATTTTTGCTGCAGTTTTAGTAAAGAAAGTCTGGGTTCCCAGCATTGCACTTGACTCCGAGGTCAGCAGTGCTGTTGTTCATGATCATCATCTCACAGCAATAGGTTCAAACCCCTGTCAGAACAGGCTTGTGTCATGCCAGGTGCTGTGCAAACCCAAATCAAAGATGTTCCCCCCCCAAGCTCTGACAGCACTCAGGACTGGCAGTTCTTCTCATACTCTTCCCACTAGTGCTGCCTCTTAATTTTGTGAAGGCTCTAGCACCAGCCTGTCATCTCCACGTGCCAAATAGAAGAGATAATGGCTTCATACACAGCAGTCTTGCCAGGCAGGTGGAAGTGGGGAGCAGGGCTTTGTGAGACCTTGACTTTCATAGGATGTCCTCTCTTCTTCTCCAGGGCTACATTCACCACCTCTCCTGGGAACAGCAGCCATGCCAGGACTGGTGGCACCCATTTCCAACGGATTCACTGGAGTGGTACCATTCCCAAATGGGCATCCAACCTTGGAAACAGTTTACACCAACGGCCTTGTGCCATATTCAGGTATTGAGAGCAGTAAAAAAAAACCTCACCATGTAGACACCCGAGGAACTGCAATTAGTTCCTCTTTTCTGGATTCCCCACACACAGCCAGGCACTGAGACTTAGTTGGGGGTGAGGGTGGGAAACAACGCTACACACACACACACACACACACACACGGAATGCATGAGTGATTCTCTTTGCTGTGCTTCTGATTGTGTTTTTCTCTGCAGCCCAGAGCCCTTCAGTAGCAGAGACTTTGCACCCAGCCTTCACAGGAGTTCAGCAGTATGCAGGTACCAGCTTCCCTTGTCTCCCTCATGCCCTTGTGTGGCTGACCAGATCCTCAGGTAAATGATTTGTTCTGTCTCCTTGGGCTACAGCTGTGTATCCAACCACCACCATCACCCCCATTGCACAGAGCATCCCTCAGCAGCCTCCCATCCTGCAGCAGCAGCAGCGAGAAGGTGAGGAGCACAGGAGCAATAGGGGTGTCTGGTGGTGTGGGTGGGATTTGTGGAGCTCATCCTCTGCACAACAGAGCCAATGGAGAGGAGACAGCACTGATTTTTGTCCACTGATCTTTAATGCTGGAGCTGGGGTACAGAAACAGCCACATGTCTCCAGTGAGTGGACTGAGAAGGATTACAGGATGTTTCCTGACCTCACATCTGGCCAGATGCTGCTAGGTGCAAAGGGGCAGTAGATCCTGGAACACCTTTCACACCAAAGGGGATGAGAGTCAGCACCTTCCCTATGCACTCAGGGGCAAAGAGCTTTCATCCTTCTCTTTGCTGGTGCCAGAGCCACAGTGGGACCAGTCAAATCAGCCTCTCCAATGTACTCTCCTCTCTTTTCAGCCTTCATAGCCTACTGAATTTATTTTCAACTTACTTCAAAACTGGCTTGAATAGAATTTGGAGGCAAAGGCATTCTCTCTCTGCACCTCATTGGTAGAGCAAGTGTCAGCAAGGGAGCAGCTTCTTGTGCTCCTGAGGAGCCAGTGAAGGAGTGGACAGGACCAGTTCAGCCCATAAATTGGATGTGTGGCAATCCAGGTCTCCAGTTAAGGCTGTGACTTCTGGGCTGAAGGCAACACTGCAGGGAGTGCTACAGCAGAGGCTTTCACACAGCAGTTCCTGCCACTCTCCTAGGCCTGGGGCAGCTGTGAGCTCTCACCTCAGCTGATTTCCTTCCAGCAAAACAGCACCCAAACACTCTCAGAGTTGGTTATGCCCAACACCATGTATAGAAACTAGGCAAGCTTTGAAAGAGAATCTGCCCTCCAGAAACTTTAGTTTTGTACAGTCTCCAGCTGCTCTTCAAGAGCCCTCAGATCCCTTCACAGAGCAGTGACAGAGACAAGCAAGGGGAGGTCAGAGCAGAAGGAGGCAGTGCTAGGGCTCTCCTCCAGTGCTGTGCTGTGAGTTGAGCCCATTTCTCTTCCCCTGCCCTTCGGGGCCTTTCTGTTTTGTCCTTCCCCATTGCCCCCGTACCTGCAGGTCCTGAAGGCTGCAATCTCTTCATCTACCATCTCCCCCAGGAGTTTGGAGACAACGAGCTGATGCAGATGTTCCTGCCCTTTGGCAATATCATCTCCTCCAAGGTGTTCATGGATCGTGCCACCAACCAGAGCAAGTGTTTTGGTAAGTGCAGGCAAGGGAAGCATGCTTAATAACAATGGCACTCATGTAGAGCCTACACCAACAGTGCCATTGTCATCCCTCCTGTGTCCTTCCATCAGGTTTTGTGAGCTTTGACAACCCATCCAGTGCACAGACTGCTATCCAGGCCATGAATGGCTTCCAGATTGGCATGAAACGCTTGAAGGTCCAATTAAAACGGCCCAAGGATGCCAACCATCCCTACTGACAGCAGTGAGCAAGCAGGAATCACTTCTGCAGCACAGGTAAACTGTCCCCAGCAGGGCACAGCTCTTCTCAGGGCTCCAGCAGCTCCTACAGAGTGGGAGGCCAGGAGTGGAGGCAGTGACACAGCTGGTGGGGCAGAGGCTTCACCTGAGCAGGGTGACCAGAGCAGGCCTGGATGATGGCCAGGTTCAACAATCATCAGGCAAATTTGTGGCGATGGGACAAGACCAAAGCCAAGCCAGAGAGTCAAGATCAGGGTGAGGTCTGGTGGAGGTGAACAGGGTCAGACATAGTCCAGTAATTGCCAGGCAAGTCTATAATGACAATAATAAACATTGAGGTGGGAAGCTAGGAGTTGGAGCCCAGGTAGAGAGATCCATGGACAGCACAGCTCCATGGACAGGTGGGGATTGGAACTTCCATGCTGTGTATCAGACAAAGGCTGATGGCACAGAGCTATAAAGAGACTCTTGGAGCTGTGGGCAGAGTTTGGACAGACAGTGCAGGTGGAGCTGGTCAGGTTCATCAAGGCCTTGAGTGCCCTTAGGGCCCTGACAGGCAGATGGTTCCAGTTTGTTGGTCTAAGCAAGGTTTTACTCTGCTGTTCAGCTGCTCCCAAAAAGCTTTTGACTGCCTAAAAAGGTATTAAACCCCAAGTTTTCAGGTGTTACGTGGGCCCTGAAGTTAGTCTGCAAAGAATGCTTTCTGAGGTAAGAAGAGACAATCCCATGATTCACAGGGATCACAGAGAAAAGCAGAGAAAAGGTGAGGCCCTGCAGGGCTGCTGTCCACGAGCCAGCTCCTGCTAGCCTAGAGATGGGGAGCAAGGGAGGGCTGATCTGATTTAGGTCAGAGTCCTCCACGTTTAAGCAGCAGCAGCAGCTCAAAGCCTGAGGTTTGCATAGATGTCTTCCTAATCTCCCAATTCCCACCCTCCTTCCTTTCTGTTCAGGTGAAGGGAAAGTCCAGAGGAAGAATTTCTGCTTCAGGTTGATTTTCAGAGAGGCCAGTAAATTTATCGACTCTTTTGACACCACCCCTTTCCTTCCTCGGCTTCCCACCTTACCCACCCCATCTTCCTCCTCCCCTCCTCTCCAAGACATGCAATTAAAGAGAAGGCTCAATATCTGCCCAGGAGGAAGATTCTTGCCACGCCTGGACTCGCATATTTGCTGCTAACGTGGTGCAAAGCAAAGGGACCAGCAAACCAGCAGCCCCTGGGACACGGAGCTCTTCCTCTCAGGGTGTGGCTGGAGAACATGGACCAAGCAAACCCATGGTGTGTCTCTAGGTTACTGCAGTGATGTGTGGAAATTTACTTCTGTCCCTCCCTCCCTCCTGCTCTGTTTCTGGCCCTTTCATAGATAACTATAAATATATACAGTCTCTATTTTTTTTTTAAACTAGCTCACAGGACCAAACTTTTCCATTCAGAGACTGACTGCTTGCAAGAGGTATTGGAAATTAGGGGTTTGCCTTTGCAACAGTGTCTTCTCAGCACGCACTGCAGATAGGCCTGAACATTTTGGAAAGAGGGGGCTGGGGGTGGGTTGGAGAGAGAGCACATCACTCTGCTCAACATGAGCAAGAAGGAGAAATACATTCCTCCAGGATTAGGGCACAGTCAGCTGCTCAGCTTGAGTCATTCATCCACCTTAGCACCAGCCTGGTTAAGGATCTGGAGAGCTCTGTCTTACCTTTCCAAGGGCTTCTGCAGACAAAGCTCCTGGGATGTGGTGCCAGCCCTACCCTGAGCACTCCCTGATTAGGCTGAAAGCACAGGAAACCAGTCCCCTTACTTAGAGGAACTGCACTGCCTCCCCACACATGGCACAGATCCGTGTTTCACAGCTCTCCATGGCAACAGCATTTTCTTGATGAAGGCAGGAGAAGATGAGAGAGTGTGAGCAGATGCAATCTCCAGCACAGCTAGAGAAGCTCCCAGGGGCTGCACACTGCCTCCCTGTGTCGGATACCAGCACTGGGCAGTGGGCAGTTCTCCTTCCAGATGATACAGGACGTTTTCTCCCTCTCAGTTCAGGAGGACTCTCCTCATGCACCCGCTGCAAAGCTTTCCCCAGCAGATGCAAGGAAAATAGGATGAAAGAGGGTTCCATTCTGGGATTTTTCCCCCCGCACCCCCTCCAAGAGACAGATTATACATTATGCAGCATATACATATATATATGCACATATATATATGTAGGGACAGCTCTGTACACAATATACACTAACTCTAAAGCACAGAATGTAGTTCAGAACTGGATTTTAAAAAGATCCCCTGGGAGTGGAGGGGTGTGTCATCCTGACAAGACACGTCCCTTGAACAGTTTGGAACAGTCTCTTCAGGTTTCTACAAAAATAAGGAAAGGAAAGCAAGGCAGAATGGACCAACAAACCCCAGAGTGATTAGGAATGAACGATTTCAGTATTCCAGAGTTTGATAAGGTACCACAAACATTGGTGTGTGTGTGAGGGTGTGTGAGCACATTGAAATAGGGACAGAGAGTTGGTGGGGCAAAGTTGGTGCAATTGATGCTGAAGTGAGCTATGGGGATTTTGGAGAATCTCGGCCAACTCTCATTCTCCTCCAGTTTGCCCTTTGTTCAGGTGTTTGTGGCACAGTCCTTTAAGTACCTTCAGATCTCCTCAACCACCCTTCTGTGTCTGACGCTGAGAGTTTATGAGAGGTGAATGAAGCTGTGAGAGTCTGTGTGTTTCTATAGTCCATGTTTACTTATTGTAAATACCATTTTTATACTTAACATCTATTATGTATGTGATTTGTATAATGTACTTTATTTCTGCTACAAGTAATTTCATGAAGTTTAAACTTAGTCTAATTTTGAACAAAACAAAAAAAAAAAGAAAAAAGATGAACAAATACAAAATGGGAAAAAAAAGGACTTTGGGAATCCTAGGTCAAACTGGTTTAAAACAAGCATTTACAGTTTCTTCCATCACAGTTACTGATGTGACTGTACAATGTTACAGGTGCGATACAAGCTTTGTCAATGTCAAATTCCTCACTCTGGTCAAAAAAAAAATCCTAAATTTATTTAATAAAAGTTTTACTTGCTAAGTAACTGGGACTTTGTGTTGCTAGTTGCACCTGCATTTTAGGTAATGTTTACACTTGAAAACATTGCCAAAGCCCTGGGCTAATTTAACAGGTCACATGAGGTCAGCAAACAGGTCGTGGCGGGGGGAATATTTCTTCCAGTCTCCAGAGGACCAATATTTCTTTACAGAGGAAGCATCAACACATAACACCAACATATTAAAAACTTGTTTAATGAAAATAGAGATTAAAATTCTATTTAGGGGAAGCAAGAGGGTTAATGGAATCCAAAAGTGGAGTGACATAATGGAGGAGGATGTCCCAGGAATGTACAGACATTCCAGGAGATCCTGTGCAGACGGACAGGGGTTAAAGCTGGGCCTGAGAAAAGGCTGGGTGCAGTCAAAGCAGACAGGTGAGGCTGAAGGAGGAGCGGAGATGGGCTAAGGCAGAGTGAACAGTGGGAAAGACCTCTGACTGATGGGTAGCAGCAGCAGAACCATGGCTGAAGCAGGATGAGAGACCATGAGTCATGTCAGGAAAAGGGGATTTTGCCACCACTGCTGCCCTGCTCCTGCTTGACACCAGTGGTTGAGCAGGATGCTTAGTGGGATGGCAGGAATGTGACTAGAAGGGATACATGACGAGACTGGGCATCCCTAGGGACTGCTGTAGTTATAGAAAGTCCGGAGCACGTGGTTCCCGCTGCTGGGGAACAGAGTCCAGAGGCAGCAGAGCTGCTGCAGCCACCACGGGTAGAAAACCTCGCGCGCCCGCGTGGCTCCGCCTCGGATGATGGCGAGCGCGGCCTCGGGAGCAGGGGAGGCACTGATGTGCACTTTGCCCCTGCAAGGAAATGGGCAGAGGGGCACTCAAAGCCAGGCGGTCTCTGCTGGGGTTTGAGCTGGGCACACTGACCCCACGGGCTCTGCCTGCTCCTGCTCCATAATGAACAGCCCCTGTGATGTGCCCAGGCAGCTGCACTCTCCCCAGACAGATGCACGCGCCCCCTTAAACAGAGTTGCCGTGCATTTTTTTGCATGCTTTCAAGAAGAGATGTATTCCTGCAGACAAATACATACCTGGTGTACTCCAGTGCTGAATCAGTATCAATCAGGCCCAGGATGCACAGTGTGACAGACACATCTCTCTTCTGCATGATGAGCTCATGGCGCAGTGAGCTAAAGAATCCATCCAGTGCAAACTTGGTGGCAGAGTAAGAAGTGGTGAAGGGAGTGGGCATTCTTCCTGGAAAGGGGAAAGAGAGAATGGAAAACACCAGGAAACTGGAGGATCCATGGAGAGGGAATCTGGGAAAAGATGCAGACTTTGTCATACTGTATCAACTCATGCTCTGTTCAGGTGAGTCTCCCTTACTTATGAGAATACGTGTATCATTATATATCTATTATAATATTATTATATACTATGAAAGGCACAATTTGAAAATGTGTTTAGTAGTTGAACAACAGAGAAATATGAACAGCATATATGAAAAGTACTGAGAACCATTGTTTCCATGAGGCCAGCACTTACTCCAGGTAAAGCCACCAACCTGTAAGGGATGAAACAACGACCAGAGCACCTCTGTTCTTCTCCAGGGTGGGAAGAGCTGCTGTTGCAAGAGCCACATAACTCAAAAAATTCACCTGGAATGAAAAATGTAGACATGGAAGAAGCAAGAGGGTTTTGAAAGCATGAGCCAATAAAGTCAATAGAGTGGTCAGAAATGGAAAGAAGCATGGTTTGGAATTGCCTTTTCAAACATCAAGTGAGAAAAATCATCTCTAAAGATGGGGACAAACATTGCACCCATGAATCTTTCAGATTCCAGAAAAAGCAGTGAAGAAGATTCAGAGCAAAGGTTATTCCTGGGCTTTAACACGCAGATTTCCTGACAAGATAGAATTAACTGTCTCTGCTTTTTCTTTATGCTATTCTTTACTCTGCAACCCCTACCAAAGATATCAGTCTCAGTTTGCTCCCCTTTTAAGTTTCTCTTGACTGAGCTCAGACTACAATGAGGCACAAAATTCAGCATCTCTTCAGAGCTTGACTGCTTTCTTCAACTAAAAGAATTTCTTACCTATGTTCCTAAGTTCCCACTCTCCAGCGAAAAGCCTCCTTCCAAAATGAAATAGAAACTAGTATGACCCACCTGAATGAAGAAGACTGAATCAAGAAAACAGTTCTTCATTTCCATGGCCCCAAAACCTGGCACCAGGGTGATTCTACAGGAAAACTCTAAATCTGTGAAAGAGACTCAAATGGCAGACACCATTTCAAACAGCTTTTCTGTTCTGCAACTGTGCACGTGCCATAGACCAGTAGGAAGTGCTGGCAGCTCACTTACAGACCTTTCTGAAC
>VXBI01009533.1:132415-172302 GCA_013397375.1 Toxostoma redivivum
CCCGCGGGCCCTGCCCGCCCGGCCCGGCCCTCGCCCTCCCTCACCCTCCTCACGCCGTTTCCCCCGTCCTTCCCGCCCGGTCCGCAGCTCACGCCGCCCCCCGCCCCTCAGCGCTTCCCGGCCCGTCCCCAGGCCCTGTCCCTCGGCTCTGCTCGCCTCGCTCCGCGCCCTTGGCCTGGCCTGGCATGCCCCGCGGCGCGCAACTCCCGTGTGTGCCCGCACACACCGGGCACGGCTCTGTCGCTGGCTGGGGACGAGCATGGACACTAACACAAGCCCCAGATCAGCGCTCGGAGCTGAACCCACACCCACAGCGAGGGAGTGCAGAAGGGTATCCTTGGGGAGAACAGAGCGTTATAGCAGAGAAATCCCTTTTCCCTGAAATTCGTGTGAATACACAACTTAAAAAACTGGTTCTTTCTTGTCAGCTCTCTTGTATCTGTCGTGTGTCCTACTACTGCAGTGCCACTGTCTGCCAAGTTTTGGGCTGTCCCCTTCTACAATAGCTTTTGCTGGCTTTTTAAAGGAAAACATCTCTCTGCCTTGTGAGTCTGGGAAAGCCAGTCACCTCAGAAATGCCAATAAAGGCCAAATATTCTCTTCCCGTCTTCCCTTTTGTAGGTTGCCGTCACAGCTGTAAAACTGGTGACTGCACATCATGCAGGGAAACTGTAAAAGCTTTGGCAATGCAAATACCATGGCCAGGTGTTCACTGGAAATGAGCTTAACAAGATATTGGTGTCTGTCAGACTTACTAGATAAATATCAGATTTATCAGGAAGAATCACACCATTAACAAGGATGGCTTGCCCACTGCAAATTCTTTAGTTGCTTTTAGCAGAGGGATGTGCCAGTGATTCTCAGGCTTTAAAAAGTGGCACATGCTCTTGAGGAACTTTACACTTTCTCATTTTTATATTGAAAACCATCACTGATAAAATGTAAATTAGGGATAGTTTCAAAGGGCTGACAGGGAATTGTTGTCCTAGGAAGGCAAGGAACATAGGTGGGTATTTTTTGCTGATTTTTGCCTGCAGTAAGACATGAGATTTCTTGTTTGGTACTCTCTTTGACAGTCACAACCACTGAGAGAGATGCACTGATGGTCAGAACACAAACTGAACTGTTGTGCTTTCAATTCTTTCAGGTTTGTGATCAAAGGAGGCCTGGCTGGAGCTGCTGTGTATGTGGCATATGACCAGGGGCTGCTGGGCAGTGGCACAGAAGGTGCTAAAGCATTCAAAAAAGCTCAAGAAACACTGCCTCCAGCTATCCAAGAGTGGACAAATTACCTGGGCTGGGAGGTAAGGGCTGCTCAGGTGATGCCTGCAACACAGACACCTCCTCTGAATCAGGGAGAGAAAATATGATATTCTGATTGCAGTGAGACTGGAAGGAGTTTTACTGTTGAAACTGGATTTCACATGGCAAGTATTTTGAAGAGGATTGAAATAGAAGGTAGATAAACTTCTAAATTTGGGTCAGAGACATTGCTCACAGATGTTGTTTCAAAGGAGAGGAGTGACCAGCCTGTGCAGGGTCAAGGAGGGGATTGCAAACATGGTCTGGGAGGTATTTCACTATGTAGTGGTATTTCTAAGCTTCTTCTGAAGGATCCTACATGTTTTTAAGAAAAACAATCAAAATATTACCCTCCCAATTTCTTATATTGCTAACAGTTCACCAAGTTGAAATTAAATTGCTTGAAGAGGTGTCTCCTCTATGAGTAGCTCTTAGTTTTTAAAATCCTCAGAAAAGAAGAGGCCTTTGCTTAAAGTTGGAAAAGCATTTTTCCTATTATAGACAACTATAAATTAACAGAGACAACCGTGGATTTGTTTTTTTCAGGAGCTCCTAAATCATACGTTCTGCCTTTTGTACCTACTTTGTATTGCAGGAAAGAGCAAAGCCCAGACTTAAAGCTTTTGAGGCTTATGGAGAGTAGGCACCTAAGTGTTTTTGAGATCTGAGGTCAAGAGGCTTTGCCAGGGTGATTGAATTCCAAGTGAAACCCCTTGAGAGCTGATATTTTGTCTCTCTCTTTCTTTCTAGCTCCCACCCACTCCAAAATTTGAGTTTTCCGTCTCTAATTCCTGGAATAAAGGTAAAATTACTGCTCACTAACTGAATCTAATCTCAGTCTGTGGCTTTTCAGAAGGGATGAGCATTCCCATTGTTATTAGAATTTTAGACATTTTTGTTTGAAGGCAAAACATGTTATAAATACCTAGTAATACATAGTTTTTATGGTGCAGCAAAGAGTCTTCATGTAATTGTGAGGAAACACACTCCACAAACAACTGTCACATGTCCAGCATCACCATGAAGTCTGTGGCAAGGCCAGAAATAGGGCTTAAACAAAGAACTGAGCTCAGTCTTGTAATTGTCTTAACTCATGTACAGGCCCTGAAGTTGAAATTTATGTGTCAGAAATGCTCAGGGCTTAAAGAGATCTACAATGGTAGTGCTGAAAACTGGGAAATTTGGCTTGAATGATCTTGGGGTAATTCTCTGCTTTCCTTGCAGGAGTGCACACAGTCATGTCTGCCTTGTCTGTAGCTCCCACCAGGGCCTGTGAATACACAGTGGAAGGCTGGAAATACATGAAGGATCTTGTGAAATGAGCAAGTTCTCCAGGGTTCAGGATTCTCTCAGTCCACTCCTCTGGAGGGCAGCTCAGCCGTGTAAGGGCTATAATAAAAGACTTTGGAACTTCCATTTGTATTTGGGTTGGTTTTAGCCTGCAGAGTGGAATAATTGCTTTGTCTTAGCATTGATCCAAAACTAAGAATCACAGATCAGTTGTGATGGCCATGTGATGAGAAACAGCTTCTGTTCTAAAGCCTGGAAAATTATAAATAGATTATTCTGAAGCTGAATTAATCTTGGTGAATGCCATCCAATTCAAACCAAGCCAACAAGAGTTAAAAAAAAATATAAAAATGCAAGGTAACTGTAAAAGATGCTGTAAAAGATGACCTAGGATTATACAAGCACAGGGGAGAGTAACTGAGCAAAGTTTATCTGCATGAAACCTTTTCTTAGCTTACACTATGCCCCAGTTGGCAGACTCTGCATATTTTCATTTTAACGTGGATGAAAACTTTGATGACATCACTTTTCAGTCACAGCCTGGGAGCACCAGTGGCCTGGAGGGTACCACTATTGTAAAGTAAAATTACAAATAGATTCAGTATTTTTAACCCTTTTTGATAGGATTGTTACAGTTACAAAATGAGTCAGAACACAGCTGCAAAACAGGGAACAGCAGGAGGGGAGAGCAGGATGAGTCCTTACTCAAGTCAGGAAGCAAATTTAAAACACGAAGAAGGATTTGCAGTTTTGTTTCCTTTTTTAACAAACCGATACACAATGAAGCCAACTACCCAGAGATTGCAGAGGATTTGGCTAAAATGCAAATGGCTTTAGAAAGTGCTTAGGTTAATTCCTGAAGGATGGGTCCATCAGCAGCTCTTAAACCTCATGGTCCAGATGGAAGCTTCAAGCTCAGCAAACCTTGGAGTTGTGTCCTGCAGGTGCCAGATGCTTTACTGCACCCCAGAACCCAGATAACCTCTATTAATGCCCCATTTCTTCTCTAATTTTCCAATGTCCACTGCTCTTGAAGCAGCACAAATTTGGTTCCAGGTCTATTCCCCCTTCTCACCAGGTCAAACCTCCCACTAATGAAATTCTGACATTCATCTAGAGAGTCTTCCTCTCTCTGGCTTTTGCTAAAAACCAAGTGTAACCACTTTGAGCAAAGCACACCATGTACAAACAGAATACTGCATCCTCTGGTATGCTCAGAACTTGAGCTCTCCATGCTTTTCAGGATTTTCTGTACCACTCCTTTGCCCTTTGATGATTGCTCTCCAAAGCTTCATCACTGTAATATGCTTTCTCCATTGAGGAATGAAAAAGTATCTTCAGGCAACTCATAAAAAAACCCCTTCTCTAAAGATGGAAAAAACCCTAGTGACCCTACAAATGAAACTAACAAGATTTTTTTCCCTCCTGGCATCATAAAAGCCGTTTTAGGGTAAGGCTTAAGGTCATGTTGCTCCAGAGATGTCAGCACAAAGACAAATTACAGATTTGAGAAAGCAACAGATCAGTTGCGCCAGCCCTGATCATGTCAGTTCCTCAACACAAAACTATGCCAAAGCACAGCCAGTGGCTGCTTATCAGGAAATTATGGATTGCTAGGTAGAATTTCTGGGCTGTAAGACTGGTGGAGTTTTGGACTGCCCTGATGTATGAGAAACTAAATAAAGTGATCCTGACAAGCACCTGCAAGAGGGTCACGGGCACCTCTGCGCTGTCTCTTACAGAAGCTGTGCTGCTATCACAGAATGTAACTCCTTTTTCAGACATTATATTGCACATGACACCAGATTAAAAGAATCCTTCACCACTTGCCCTACAAGCTCCTGTGGCAATTTTGCAGTGGCAGGGCATTCAGACTTTGACAGCTGTGATCCACTAACATTCTCTCATGGTGGCACATGGGCCATGGTTACATGGGTTGGTAACTGACAGCTCTGAGGTAAAACACAGGATTTCACTATTTCTGGGAGTGCTAAGGGACACCTGTAAGGCATTTTGACACTTCATCTTTGAAACAAAGCTATGGTGTAACACATAGCTGAAGAAATCTGTTTGACAGGGACTGCTGAAACAAAGCAAGTAACTGTAAACTGGCGTTTATTTATGGAAAATGGAATGCTTCATTAACAAACATTTTTAAATGGGATATGAACAACACCTTACAAAACAAATGAGTTCACATTGGATTGAGTGACATAATATGGCAGCAGCTTAAAAAAAATTACACTTACAGTAGCCCATAAGTTACAATTAATGGTAACCCTGGGTAACAGATTTGTTTCACTTGCCACCTTGCATTAAAAACCAAACACAATCAGTAGCGACGGTTGAAACGAGGATCGTTCGGTCTGTTTGCCCTGTCCTGGCCAGCAAATCCTTCTCCTTGCATTCCTCCTCCGTGCATGATCTGACTCTGATTGCCACCCTGCATGAAACTGCCACGCCTGCAAAGTGATTCAGACATTTTAGTATTCTCTCATGCTGGTATAGTCAGGTTGCTAGAATTATACTAGTGCATCCATAAAATGCACTACATAAAAACCATGGGGATATTTTATTACTCCTTGACATTTAAGTAACAAATTAGATAACTGACACTCCCATAAAATGTTTCTTTGGCCAATTTAAATAGAAGAAATGTCCCTCAACAGGAAAACAAACACTTTGCTCTTTTTAAAGTTCTTACCCTGACATGCCTCCACGATGCATCACATGGCCAGGTCTGCCTCTACCGCCACCTAAAAAAGTTCAAATGCTTCCTTTATATCCACAGCAAGAGTTTTACTTCAAGGATAATGTCTGTATTTTCTTCTTTACACAGCACAGCTAAGGAGCTGTGCAAGAACCATACCTTGCCATCTCTCATGATCCCGTCCTATCATCCCTCCATCCACGCTGCTCTGCCAGGAACGATCTTGGTGCCCTTCAAACTTTCGACTGTGATCTCCCCAGTCACGTCCATCCCTGTAAAAACATGAAATTCCCATTTTCTCACATGAGCCAGAGCACATGAAATTGTTTTTATATTTGAATCTAAGTCATAAACTGACTCAAATGCTTTACCAAGGCTCATGTGAATCTTATCTTTATATTACTATCTGTTAAGTAAAATCTCAGAAGAATATTTATGCTCAAACCAACTAAGATGACAAATAAATAAGATATTGGGGGAGAACCACTATCCTGAAAACAGCAAGCTTTGATAGGAATGTTAGTTAAAATTAATGGAAAACATTATGACTTTAAGATGTGAACTTATTAAAAAAAATCAGGTAAGTGCATGTTTTGATGCACAAGGCATCAAATGAGCTGCAGTCCATACAACACAACTTTGGTGAAAGCTGGAAAAAAACAACTTCCAAAAACTGACATGTGTCAATATTCCTGAGGAGCACAGGAGGAGGTGTTCTCAGCACTGACCGTGACTGGGGGGGGATCCCTCTGCTCTCACTCATCCTCCTGTCGGAGCCGTAGCTTCCCCAGCTCTCCCGCGAGTCCCGCGAGTGCCGCTCGGGGCCTCCGTGCCGCTCGTCTGGGTAATGCTGCAAGGCACAGCCAGAGCTCTCACAGGGCTGCACAGCACACACCTCTCACTGCTTCAAGCTGCTCAGCTCTAATTCCTCCATCTCACAATCATCTGGGAGAGAAGAAACCTCCTGACATCTACTCAGGGTCAGCCAGGTCCAGGCTTTCCCAGCAGAGTCTCCCAGTGGATTCTGAGGATCTTCCCAGCCAGAGACTTCCCAGGCTCTTCATGCAACCTGTTCCAGTGTTCCCAGTTAAAGGGGATTTGAATCCTCTCCAGGTGGAATTGTGTTTCAGTTTGTGCTCACTCTTATCAATGGGCACCACTGAGTGGC
Organism: Toxostoma redivivum; assembly: GCA_013397375.1. Taxonomy (NCBI): domain Eukaryota; kingdom Metazoa; phylum Chordata; class Aves; order Passeriformes; family Mimidae; genus Toxostoma; species Toxostoma redivivum. The sequence continues at coordinate 138,886 of VXBI01009533.1, forward strand.
ACCTGGTTACACCTTACCCACATCTCATGAGTTATTAATGCACACTGGTAAGATCAGCCCAGGACTTTGCATTTCCTGCTCTTGACCTTCAGGATATTCCCATCAGCCCAACTCTTCAGCCTATCCAGGTCCCTCCAAACCTCACAGTAAAGGCCACTGAGGATTCTATGACTCCACAGAATTCATCTGTCATTGCTTGAATGCGCCCTGAATGAGTCCTGAAGGTCTTTCCCCCAGCCCTCCTCAAACACAAACATCTCTATAGTTCAGCTGTTATTGCCATGTAACCTCATAGAATGAATTTATACTTTGTACCTTTGCCTCTTCTATGCAATCTTTTGGAGTACTGTATTTTGACACAACTCACTTGTTCAATGTCTATCAGAATAACTACATCTAACTTTTATAATGTCTTTGAATTGAATTTCATCTTATTGAAGTAAACAAGACAATCTGATTATTCCAACATATTTTGGTGTATATCATGTAATTCTCAACTACTGAAATGTAATCTGACACACTAACTATAGAAAACCAGGTTATAAGATGTAAAGATATTTCTGTAACTCTATAAAGGAACTCACTTGTCCATCCCGATCTCCCATAATTGTTCTGGATCCATCTCTCCTAGAAACAGACAATTAGAATCAGACTGTGATAGTGAAACACAGAGCAGTCTATAAAAATCCATTTATTTAACAACACAGATGAAAAATCCTGCTCCCACATCATGCCACATTATCCACCAAAGGCATAAACAGCTGCAACATATGGAAAATGTGACACATTTTGGATTCCTGAGAAACTCAGTTAGTCCTAATGTATAAACCAAAATATTCTTGTTAAAATTCTAGGTGCCTATAATATTATTCAGAAGTTTTTCAGAATCCTACAAATATGTGAAACAGCATTGCAAAAACACTCTGACCAAGCCTGCCAGAAGCTTTAACTCATGGCACAGTACAGATCTTTGCACGGTTTTAGAAGAGAAAGTCCACAGCCACTATATAGCACATGAAAAATAAAATGCAATCCAAGCCCACAGTAAAGGCAGCAAAATGTGACACAAAGTACATATTTCTGCCTTTTGTTTTCAGGCAGCAGTGGAGGTAAGACACCAACCTGTCTATTGAATGCTCCTGGTAACGCCCTCGATCCCTGTGATCGAAGTCGTGGAAGCGATCCTGGCGACTGAAGTCTGAGTGGTACCTGTCATTCATGGCCATTCGTTTTGCCTCTGGCCAGTATGGATCATCCCTCCTGAAAGAAACAACAGACTCCTTTCAGCCCAGATGATGCCTTTTGATATTGTTCCTCCTTCCAAACCAAAAGAAGGGCAATTAAGTTCAAAAGGGCATTGAAAAACATGGCCTATTAAACATGACCATCTCAATGCCACCAAAAACTACTGAGAGCATGTCTACGGCTTTTTCCATTCCAGGCAGATGAGGCAGAACCTGGCAGTGACATTTCCCAGTGGCACCATCAGGATTTGGTGGCTTTACCTGCCATCTATGTCATAGGGTCTCCTCATGGCAGATCTCCGCTCCTGCTCGTAGCGCAGCTGCTCGTGCTGGCGCCGCAGCTCCTCCCTCTCGCGCTGGATCCGGTCCTGCTCCCTCCTCCTCTCGTGCTCGATGTGCATCCGTTCCCTTTCCAGCCTCTCCCTCTCCATCCGTTCCCGCTCCAGGCGCTGCCTTTCAATTTCCAGTCTCTCCCGAGCGATCTCGAGCCTCTCCCTCTCCTCCCTCTCGCGGATGGTCTGGAGGTGCTGCTGCCGCTCCCGGCGCTCCCGGGTGCTGCTTGAGCAGAGACAGAAGTTACATGTGCAATGCTTCAACAAAGAAAGGAAATTAAAAGAGTGTTAAAAATTAAACCCACAGCGGCTGCAAACTGGCATCATCCCCTTGAAATGTGTGGAGGGAAGACACTCAGCGTACACACAAGTTTATTTAGAGACTGATCAAATGACTCCCACAAAACCCATCCCCAGGGGCAAATACTTCTATATATGGTGAGGAGAATCTGAAGCCAAATGCCTACAAGTATTTCTATATGGTGAGGAGAATCTGAACCCAAATGCCTACAAGTATTTCTATATGGTGAGGAGAATCTGAACCCAAATGCCTACAAGTACTTCTATATAGTCAGGAGAATCTAAATCTAAATACCCACAGTTCATTTCTTATACTGAGATAAAGTATCTGTGAAGGATATTTTATTTCTGTGAAGCAAGGCAGGATGGTATGGTGGATAATGATTCCACTGAAGCTCAGGAATTTAACTACGAGGGAGAAACTTTTTCCTCTTCAATAAAAATAACAAAAGCATTTTCCTCTTGTTCAATCTGACTACTTTTAGGTGAGAAATAGAAGTTTTGTAATGTGTGTAGAATATGGAATTCAGATCACAGCTCTAGCAAAGAATTTGAAGGACAGCAATTATCACCTTTAAACATTATGAAACCTATTAAACATGAAAACAAAGAAAAAGCCCCACAAAAAAATTAAATACCTAAATTAAGTTCAGTAGATACCCATAAAAATATAAAACCAAGTTACAAGTGGAGGAAAAAAACTGAAGGCCTTTTTCTCTCTGTGTGTTATTTTATTTAAAAGGAAAATTATATCTATTTTAGGGAAAAAGCCCAAACAATGTCAGTGCTGCTCTTACCGGCGCTGCTCTGCCTCCCTCAGTTTTCGCTGTGCTTTGATTTTGTCAAAGGGGACAATCCCTTGTCTCTCTCTGCTCTCTGATTTGCGGTCCTGGCTCTTAACACTCTGTATTTAAAAGAGAAACTTTAATTTATTAAAGGACAACCATCACAAACAATCCTCTGAGCTCTGTTTCCATTTGTACAGTTCATATCTCAAAGCTTGGTCCCTGTTTTTTTCCAAAAGCTGTTCTTTTTTACCATTACAGACATCATACCTTCATACAGTAATACCCTGTCCCATTTGTTTGGCAGGATTTCAGTGCTGTATCAGCTAAATAAGAGGTATTGAGGTATTTTACTAATTAAGACCACATTATAGAAATTCAAATTGGACAAACTGGCAAGATAAATGTGGGTTATACATAGCCTGGCAGGATTCAGGATCTGTTTCTAAGGAAAATGTTTCCCATGCAGAAGCATTACTCACTCTGTCCTTTGATGTAGTGGATGTTTTCACACTAATAACAGGTTCTCCTTTGGATTTATCCATGACTACTGTTCTCTCTGTTCCTTTACTTCCTAAATAAATCACAAGTGGAAAGAAACAATCAAACTACATGACCTACACCACTCATTGCTACACCAGAAGTTCTGATCTCTAAAATGTGAAAATGGGCATTTAACCCTCTCTTCAAAATCAATTATTTTACTCCACCTAGTCCAGATACTTCTTTTAAAGATTGCACAATGTCAAACATCTCCCCTTCCCCTTATTCATTCTGGACTTCCAAATAACAATCCTAGAACATATCTTTGGAAAGAAGTACCTACTATAATATATTAATATATCTATAAGAAAACCAACAGCCAAATTACCTGATTTAATAGTTTTAGGCTGATCTGATGAACCAGACTTCTGGTCATCTTTATCTTTTTTTTCCTTTTCATCTTTATCTTCTGTCTTTTTAGAATCATCTTTTTGGTCAGATTTCTCATCTCTTTTAGCACCACCAGGTCTGTGGATAGATATCGATACAGATCAGATTAATACAGACCAAGAGAAAAGAAAATTCAAAGGAAATGCCAGCAACAAAGTAGAACTCTGATGTGATAACAATCATGATTAGATTTCCAAAAATTTCCTTCCACAACTTCCTGCACCATAAAACAAGATATTCAGACCACCCTGTGCAGTAGTCAACAAACTTGGCCAGGATTCAGGATCTCAACTGCAATAATGAAGACAAATTCACAGCACCATGTGCTTAACGCCCACAGTTTCTTACACAACATGACAATGAACCATTTTTATCAGGCAACTGCATGAAAAAATAGCAAAAAATTCTCAGCAAGTAGCATGTAATAGAAATTATGCCTCAAGAAGATAATTCAAGAAGGCAAATTTCTTAAAGGTGTTTAATTCACTCCCTTAGTGCCTCTTTCAGCTACTTTCAGCAATGCTAGAGAGGAAGAACACAGTGCTCAAGAGGAACATGATCTGGGAACAGATCTTGGACAACTCTGTTTTAGCTGTTTGGGATCTGGAAGAAACCCTATTCCAGTAAGACACAGGGTAATGAAGAAACAGTGACACACAGATCAAAAATCTCACATGGACTTTCCTACAGATTTAAGACATGAAAGCCCCACAATCATTACTAAGCCTCAAATATGGCTAAATTAAAAGGTATGCTTGGAAATGAAACTTCCCAATGCTTACTTGAAAGTACACAATAGAAACATTTTAATTTAGGCACTGAACATCAACTGAAGTCTACAAAAAAATCCATGTACTCCTCTTTTTGAATGTTTGCCACAGAAATTCTTACTGTAACTTTAGTTTTTCCTGACATCAACACAGACTGAAGAACAGCAAAACACCTTTGGTAGGAGAATTTTTAACACAGTACCTCTCACTGACTGTTTCTCTCTTTGCTTCACTCTCTTTTTTTTCACTTGTCTTCTTCCCAGCGGGTTCATTTTTTGCCTGAAATTTATTTTGCACATCATCAGCTGAGAATGTGGCCTCGATCATTTGCACAATCTGCTGGGAGCTCGGTATCTCTGAGGCCCAGTACTCACTTTTTCCACAGAAATGATCTTGCCATGCAGCTCTGTCTTGTGCAGGTGGGTGATGCACTTGGTGGCCTCCTCGGCTGTGGACATGGTGACAAAGCCGTAACAGCGAGCGCCGGGACTGCGAGCGTTGGTCACCACCTTGGCCCCCACCACCTTCCCAAAAAAACCAGCAATTACTCTCCCTGTGACAAGTCCCCAAGGTTAAACAGCAAGAACTACAAGCTCCACTTCTGCTTTTTTTAATTCCTGGTCACCACCATGCAGGAAAGTTCTGGTTTTGAGATATTAACAAATACAAAAAGAGCATTGCTTGCAGCCCACCATGTTTCTGTTACCATTCTGTTTTGAATGCTACAAAAGCTGAATCAATAAGTGGGAGCTTAAGATTGAATTATTTTCCAGAGAAAGACCCCAGGGTGACAATAAAATTTTTTTAAAAGGCATCTAACTTTAAATCAACAGCGTCACTTTGCTTTAGTATAAAATAGTAAAAACCAATACAAATTTTTAAGCAAATTTCCACAATAATGCTCAACTGCCAAGTGCCACTTTCCCTCCAAAAAATGTTCTATGTCACTGCTGAGGCAGATCCACAGAGTTATCTGCAATCTTTAAGAAACAGGAAGTTTCCCCAAAGAACTAGACCTGGAAAAGGTCACACAAATGGTGTTTACATATGCTCAGATATCCAGTACAGCTCACTTTGTAATACAGAAATCAATCATATTTCAGGAGTGATGTTTTAAAGTACAGCTGAATAAAAAACCTCATTCTGAACATTTACTTTATTGGACAAGTACATCTACTTCCAGGAAGCTCTGCCTCTGCTAATACCCTGAAAAAAATAACAATATTTTATTTAAATTAATAAATGGTACCATGGCATCTATCTAGAGCCAAATACGAGGTTGGCTGTTGTTTAGTTTTTAATTACATTTAAAATTTTGTGGCACATCTCTATGATCAACATTTTAGGTTACCAGATGGAATTCTAAGAAAATCAATGAAAATACTGCATTACAAGGAGAATTTAAAAGGTTTTATCAGTCCCATGATTTTCAAACTCCAAGCTGTGCTACAATTAATCCATTTTTGTACCTATCTGTAAAGTCATATTTAAGTTCCAGAGTATTTGCATCAATAAAACATCCAATGGCTGACTGTCAGCACATACAATTTGCTTTTACTACAATCTGCTGGTAGTAATCTGAAAATAGGCTTCAGAGGTCTGACAAAAATCCTTACTGATGGCTCTGGTATCAGACTTTTATTGAACTCGTTCAATTTTCCAGCTGTCAGGGAGATTTGACATTTTGTCTGTCCTGAACAGCAACTCCAGGATCTCCCCTGCCTGCAAAACCAAACACCACCTCCACAAATTCCAAACAAGAGTTTTATAAAGGAACTGCCAACTCCTGATAAGTTAAAATTTAAGTTACTAAGGCAATTCCTAAGATACTCCCCAGTAATTGTCTCAACATTTACTGCATATTTTACTTAGTCCTAAGGAAATCTTTAGTAAGCATTAAATTCACAGTTGACTGCTGAATTTTCAGCAGGTGAAGACACCACACTGCAGCACAGAAGTGTGTGTAAACAGTTACTATTTCAAACAAAAGACCACAAATGGCATTTTATATTTATTTTTATATATTCTGAGCAACAGAATAAAACAACCCCCAGTCATTCAGTGTGTACTTCAGTGATTTTTTCCTTCATATCCCACAATATTTTTGATAGCTGGATTCCTTTCATAGGTACTTTCAGTGATGAGAGTTTAAAAAGTCTTATTAACACAGTTTCAAACAAACTTGTGCAAACATACTAAATACCAAAACAAAAACTAACTGATAAAAATAACCCCTTACCTTCCCATATTTGCTAAACAGATTCTTCAGATCTGTAGCTCTGGTGGTGGAAGCCAATCCACTCACCCAAAAGTTTCTACCAGAACTGCTAGCACTGCGACCTAGTTGGGAAAACAGACAAAACCAAAACATACCCCAAATCCTAATTATTTGGATTAATTACTTGAATTGTTATGTGAATTAAAAGAGAGCAGGATCACAAATCTTGAATTTTTTTATATCACAGAGCACGTGAAATGCATTGTGTGATTCTCCTCCCATGATTTGCTTTGCTGAAGGTAAGGAGCATTACAAGTCCAAAAATTTGGGTGGAACTACAGGTACTCAATACTCAGTATTTTATAACATTCTTCAAGGCAACTGGATTTGGGCACCTCTGAATTAACTGAGGCCCTTCAAAATGCACCAGGATAGATCCCAGTAACTTACAGAAGACAGAAACCCTGCAAGAGTTGTGGGAACTGTGTCTGCATCTCAGGTGTGCTCATGTCTTGCCTTTTTATCCTAAGTCCAAGGGAATGCATTCACCCCCAAGGAAATCTCTCTGTTTCTGCCCACACAGATCCACAGCTGGGATATGGAGTCTGACCTCAGCTCCAGGAGTTAAGAAGATCTGACCTGCTTTAACCATGCAAGGATTACAGAACACCTGGCCAATTCTGCATGTCTGCTGCAAAAGTGATTTAATAAATGCTAATGAACTTGCCAAGTCTGAACACTCACATCAAGTGATTAAAGAGGGAACTGAACTCCAAGGTTCAGTGTTTGCATGAAGCACTTACACAAGGATACTGTTTCCAATCTCCTCTGAAATGTCTGTACTGTCCTTCTGTCAGTCTGGGCAGTTCCAAGCGCTCAGTGAAAGTGTTTCACTCCAGCTCCCTGCTTCCATACTTCTGTTTTGGTTGGTTGTTGTTTTTTTTTTGTGATATATGGAATTTTACAGAACCTCTTTCATTGAAGGAAGTAATTTTCCACAGAACCTTTCCAAAATGCTGTTTTATTTGGGTGCCTTTTCATTTTCTACTTCCTGATCATTTCAGTCACTGGCACAAGTAACTGAGAACACAGTTATTAATATTTACACGTTTCCTAGGGAAGGATGCAGTGATTTGTATCAATCTCTTCCCAAAACACCCAAAAAGAGGGTTTTTTTTTGTATAAAGTGAGTACACACCTGCCATCATTTATCTCAGAAGTGCATGGACAAAGGTATGTCATGCACACAAATACATGAGAGATGCATTGTCTTGGTGTTTTAAAAAGCTGAGCCAAAGGCTTTGATGATTTTACTCCACACATTTCTACAATTTCAAAATTGCAACCTGCAGTTACTCTGGAACCAGAATCCTGGAGTAAGAAGAAAGTGCATATTTTTCTCTTTTCTGCTATTCTACTGATGAGTTTTTAAAAGATTTTTAAAACTATGTTACTGTCCTTTTCGATTAAGGATTGATCAATTTTAATGTCTCCAGGTTTTGCCCTTCCACAGGACTTTTAAAAGTGCTCCTGCTCTGCACTTTCAAGACAAAGTAATCCTGGGACTTGAAAATATTTAACCTAGAAACAATAACAATGCAGGTGTTGGGAGCCAACCATCAACACTGCAGACATCTTTCAGATGTGCACCCATTGACAGCCAAATCCTAAGGGTGAGCTCATAAATTTATTTTTCTGCACTCTTTGTCACAGTTTTTAGAATTATTGGATGGAATACAGAAAACCCTTCATCCTAAATAAAATCCTTTCATACAGGTGGGCAACTAGAAATGTATGAGTCAGAACTGACTTTATACTGGGTCAGGTTCCTTCTGGCTCAGTCACTTTGCTCTGCAGCCAAAGAATGTTAGAGTCAAGCAGCTCCCTCTCACCCCTGCTGTTCACTAAGCCAGAACATGAATAAAACAAATGTTATGGAACACAGCACATCCATTGCAGAGAGGGATGCAGGAGCAAGGTGGTTTCAAACCCTCAAGTTCCTGAAGGCTGCTCTGAAAGCAAACTTGGGGAAGAGTTTCCAGAGTCCACAAAAATAATACACTCAAGTCCTTAGGTAAAAGACAGTATACACAGAAAATTCCTTGAAATATTCTCAAACAAGAGAACTCAAGATTACAGACTGGAAGCAAGAGATAAATTGACCCTAACAAGGGAGGTCCAGCAGCTGGTGCAAACAGGTACAGCCCAGGATCCTGGAAAAAGCAGCTGACAGGGAGCAGAGTCTGGGATGTAAAACCCAATTAAAACCAATCCAATTCCTCCTGTCCAGTTGGCAGCGAGACCTCATAATGAGTTTCTTGATTTTTATAGGAATTGCTGGAACTTCCACACTTAAAAAGGGCTGAAGTACTTGCCAGCAGCATGTAAGAAGAATAGTAACAGCCAGATCCAAATTTTCTGCCCTGGGCAGGCAGAAGAGAACAGAGAGGTGGGGTGAGCTGCAAAGACTCAGCTACCTGCTGAATTAAAAGCAAGAAGTATGAAGGCATCTGACACAGATTTTCTTCTTGCTTATGATACATATTTGCACCATAGATAGGATCTGTGTGGACAAAGATTTAATAAAATCATTATAATTTCAAGACAAAATTAAGCTGTAATATTTGTGGCATTTAGATATGCGAACACTGGATCCCAAATTACTTCAGCAAAACAGAAGATGGGAAGAAGAATTCCAAATGTATAGTAAAGCAAACACAATTGCAAAAGGTTTCTGACTCCCTAACAGCTGTTAGTGGGAATCTCCAGTGCCAAAAAAGGCATAATTCCATGTATTAATATCAACTTTCAAAAATTAAGATACAAACACAACAGTGCAATGCACATGTTCTGAAAAAATGCATAAAAGGAATATACTTAATTTGATATTAATAAGAAAATGCAGAAAGAGGTGAATTTATCAAGTGCATAGATTGCAATCAATTTCTACTGAAATAACCATCCAAGACAAACAGCTATCCAAGCAATCATTGTAGTTTTACATCTGAAAACAAACATACCTTTCTCATCTTTTGAGATTATCTTTGTATCTCTGTCCTCCTCAACAGGGCTAAAGACAAAACACATTATTCAAGTCAGAAAGAAAAGTGACTAAATATAAATTATAAAAAAAGCTAAAATTAAATACCTACCAGAAAACATGTTGCAAATGAAAACACACCTTTGTATACGGGATTTAAGAAATCTGACAAGAAATAATGAAGTCAGATTCTTAAACAGACTTACATTAAGAAGATGATTACAAATAAGAGTAATTTGGGAAAACAACCTTTGAAGGTTGATGAAGGAAAGAAATCAAACCCACTGCGTTTAAAAAAAATAAAAATATCTGCACATGGAGAAATAAAAGAGACCTTTAGGAATAGGCTACAATTTCATCAGTCTCGGAGGCCAATTGAAGGAAACAGCTTATTCGCATCACTTAAGGACCAATGATAAAAGATAGCATCTGGTCTAGAACGGAGAAAAAACAAACCTCTTTTTCTGATCACCGCCCTCACTGGCTGAGGACTCTTTAGTGGCAGGGGAAGATTCCTCTGAATTAGCTTTGTCTTCTGCTCTCTTGCCATCTTCTTTGCTATCTCTGGCTTCGGCACCTGCGCCTTTCTCCGCTGTCTCCCCACTAGAGGCTTCCAGGCCTTGGGAGCGTTTGCTACTCTGATCGCTTAGGGTCTCTACCACTACACCTTCAGAGTCCGGGGCCTCTTCCTCGGGGCTCTGTTCACTTGTCTCCCCTTTTGCTACCACTAAACGCTTTGCTTCCTTCCTTGCCAAAGCTTGGGCCGATTTGCTGTCCAAAGCTAAAGCATCTTCCTCCAGCTGAGCGGCAGCGAGAGCGTCCTCTTCCTCAGCCAGCCTCTTGCCTGGCCCCGCGTTACTGGCTTCCTGCGCACGCGGCCGCTCCGCTTCGGGAGGTTCTTCGTTAAGTAGCTCAGATTTACAAGTTTCCCCCAAAATGTCGAGTATTTTCTCATTTTCTACGGATTTAACAGGAATAGAATGGCACAAGATTTAATCACCAGGGAAATACAGCAATCACAAATGTGGAACTGGCATGGCTGCCACACTAACACCAAGAGAACTGCTAAGCTACACAGAGATTGGAAAACCCTAGTGTACACAGTGTTACAGCTACCACGCTAACTGCTCTCTCACACCCTGCCAAATCAGCCCTAGCACCTCAACAGGCAAGAAAAATGCCCCCACAGATTTTACAAAAAACTTCGGGCTCAGCCTTCATATTCTTCAGCAAATCGTTCAGCTCTGTTTCTTCTCTAGTTAGCTTCCAGAGTCCGAGATGCTTAACTGAACGTATCAAGGCACTGAGAGTTCAATTTTTAAATTTCTGTGAAATTCTTTTAGCAGAGACAGTCCAACATGAGAACTGGGCATCTTCTGATGGTGCATGAGTGTGTTTGCAGTCCAGAAAGGGATAAGTATCTGTATGAAATTTCCATGAAGAAACTCTCTTCTTTCTTCTGTATCCAGTAACTAATCTTTACATTTTAATGCCCTACAATATCTTTTTACTGCTTTCACTGCTCTCTACTTAGTAACAGAGTTAAGGTGTGTGCAATATCACAAGATCTGTTTACAAGTAGAATATTTAGCTTTTAAAACTGTGATTAAACTTCTCTAAATCCATTTATGTAGTTTAACAGGTTTTTAAACCATTTCATTTCACTGGAAGTATTTCAAGCATCACTTCACAGATCTGGGGATATGATTGGGTTTCCAATCTCTATGACCCTGCATGATCTGGATTGTCCATTATAAAAATAATGCAAATTATGTTTGTTTGCTTGGGTTTTTTAATAGTTAATGGTTTAAAAAGTATTAGTTGAAAAGACAGGAATATGTTTTTCTTTAACAGTACCTGGCTCCAAGTGTAGCTTCTCCATTTTCTGTTTAGGAGAAAAAGACAACAGAATGAGGATTTTATAAAATGTATTTTCTAACACAGAATAGGAACAACTCCCTGCCCAATCCCAAAACTGAAAGCTAAACAAATTAATCTACTATATTTAGCTCTTTTCTTCACCATTTACTGGAAATGAATAATTTTACACAGGTAACTTTTCTGACACATTAAAGCCAAATCAAAATATCAGCCACAACTGCATTCTTTAAAATTATAAAGAGACCAGTAAATTATCTCTGTGTATACCACCATACCAACTACAGAGAAAAAACCAAACCCAGCTACTACTTCACACAATAGTGGGAGAGAGAAGACATCAGCAGTACAAGACCCTTTTTATCTGCCAAAAAGTGAAGGAAATCTTGAGAGCTGACTGAAAAGTAGGGAAAAAACCACAAGGCACCCTCAATTTACACATGTGCTGTGTAAGGTCATGAATGTCTTAGATTCTGTTACAATTTCGTATAATGGTCACACTTTTCTTTTCTTTTTTTTAGTAAATATTAATAATACAACATACAACTACAAAATACAGCTACGTTTTCAGTTTACCTTCATTTCAATTAAATCAGAAGAGGAGGCTTCTAAATTGTTTTCAATTTCATCATAATCTTCCTGAAAGAGTAAGAAAGGAATGAAAGCATTTCTTACCAAAAGTAGCTCAAGGATAATACACCTGTATTTAATTTTCCCTTTAAAAAAAAAACAGAAATAGTTTAATCTCAATTGCTACTTGAGTGTGATCCAGAAATAATGAGCAACGTGTAAACATACCTGATATTTAAACACCTTTCTCCAATTACTTTTCATTTTAATTTCAACAAGACCTTGTCTATTTCAAAGTTATTCTTAGAGTCTTATTTCACATTTCTGTGGGTACTGAACATGTTTTTTCACTTTCCCACTTTTAAACTTTAGTTTCTAAATGAAAAAAACAAGTTAGAAATTAAACTGACTTAGAATGAAAAACTCTTCCAAACTGAAAACATATCCCAAAAATTTTTCTTCTTCAAAGAGCTGGGGGGGGTAAGATGCAATGAAAACTCATTGGTTACATGAGGTTAATTTACAGAACACCACAGAATTGCCCTTCAGGTGAAGGGGATGCTGTTGCAATGACTCTGTGCTCAGTCCCATGGAAGGGGAGTCTCTCCAAGCCTTTGTGTTTGTTTGGTCTGTTGGGGTGCAGACACCACAGCTGGGCTCTGCTAAAATCCCTGCAAGAGGGGGGGACTCAGTGGTACTTTGTAGCTGATAAGCCACAGAGCAGCTGTCAACCAAAGGAAAAGGAAGATTTCTTGTTGAATCAGCAGAATGCACAGCTCTGTGCCAAGGGTCACCTCAGATATCACACTGATGTCACCCACCTCCAAGGCATGACCACTCCCCACTGAGCAGGATGTACAACCAGAAACACTCAAGCCCCACCTAAATGTACAAAAGTAAGTTAAAAGTGGGGAGAAGTTAGGGAAGGCTCCACTGAACCTGTCTCTTCCCCTTTAGGGATGTCTAGTGGGTAATAATTGTACTCTAAGTGTGATGAATGATGACTTCCAGCCAGCTTCTCTCAGGAATTAAAGCTGGTTAACATGGTGGAGGTTTTTTTGCAGACAGATACTACCATCAGCAACCCTGGAACACTAACCTGTTGTAATTTTCTATTATGTTAACGGTGTTATTTCATAAAGGGCTCAATGTGAGTCCTTCAAGGGCACCACCAGTGCCTGCAGTAAGAGGAGTGAGGAGACCTGGGACAGGAGTCTCTGCTGTGCTGACTGTGTGACCCTCCCCAGGGCACTGGAACCACTCTCTGATCCAGGAGACTGCCCAGTGAAGGGGCCCCAGAACAGAACTTTGTGGGCCCAAGGGTCTTGGCTTTCCTGTGGTACTGACAGATCGATCAAACACAAAGGCTTTGAGAAAATCTCCCTTTTCAGGTGACAGAAGGTAAATGATAAGAAGCTGAAGCAGATATGCAGATGGTAAAGAAGGAGAACATTCTGTTTGGTGAGTGAACAGCCTAAAATAAATGAAAAAACCAAACCCACAAGGATCCAAGAAGGGTAATACCAGGGGAGTGAATGTGACATATGGATAACCCTGTGCTGTCCCCAAATGACATTGCAAGCTGCTCTCAAAACCAAGTCAAAAGCCTGGCAATGCCAGAACAGGGCAACATAAGAATTCTTTTTATCAATCTCTATAACAAAACAGAACAACATAACTTCCTTAAAGCAGAGCATTATTTCTGCAGAAAAGATATCCAAATGACCTGAGTTGGAAATTTATTTTTCTCTCTCCCCATACACATAAATACCTGGATGGCTGGGTGTATGCATATATACACTTTAACACATGTAACATAAAAAGAAAGAGGGAATACAGAAACTAAACCAGCATTTTCAATTCCAGGCTCCTTTCACAGCAAGCAAAGATGATACTGAAAGGTAAGGAAGATGGTGACTTGTCTAATGAGAACATTTCAAACCTCAAGAATATTCACCATTTATAAGAGTAGGACATGAGAGCTGTGAATGGGGAATAGAATCCAGATCACATTCATGTCCTATATTCTACTGGACTGAAATACCTTGTTCATGTGCCCATATCCCTATTGAGTATCTTCTGAAAAACTACAAAGACCTCTACTCACTCACCTCATTTTCTGTTAGCTGATCAGGAAGCTCTTTCATTTCTGCTTCGACATTATCTTTATTATCAGACAGAGAATCGAGAATATTGTCAGGACTATAATCTTCTCCACAGTCTACAGCACTGCTGTTATCTATTTCAGCTTCATCTAATACACTAATATCCATCATGTCAATATCCTGCAAGGTATCCAAATTTGCTTCGATATCTTCCTACAGAGAGAAGAAGGGTAAATGTATATTTATTGCAGGTTACATGATGCACATTCTTCGTAACTACACTCATGATTTCACTTACCTGACCATCTCTGGAGTTTTCTTCTAGACCATTGTCTTCCACACCTTCTTCTTCTGGCTTTCTTCCTAAAAACAGTATCACTGCAGTGAGATGTAGCACTACATTCTGTAATATGTTTAAACTTTGGTGAATTATCTGTTGAACACTCAACTTGTAACAAGTAATCCTTACGAGGCTGATTCACAAGTCTGGGTCTGCATGGATATAACTGAGGTAACCTTGGTACTCCATAAAAGCAAACAGGAGCACGAACTACAGGCAGCACGGTATTTTGTTAAAGCTACAGTTTCATTCCACAACATTTCAATACCTAAAAAGACATGACAGCCTCTGGGTAATCCATTTAAAAGTAACACCTTAAGATTGTTACGAAAACATCTCCCTTAATTAAAAGGATTTAAGAATTAGTGTTCACTTTCAAGATCTTGCACATACAAATCACATTTATGCACATCTGTCACCCCCAAACTCCTACTGCTATTCAAAGCCAACAGCTTTTTCTATTTTTAGCCCCTCTGTCTTAAAAGAAGCAGCTTAACAGTCTGTTTCTCATCAGAAAGTATTTTTAAAACTAGCTATGAGCAACTCAAGTAAGCCACATGTAAAATGTACACATGTACAATATTTAATATTTTGAAGCAACATATATAGTTTAGGCATAATTGAAATATAATGATAGAGGCTTTCCATGTAACTTAAGCTGCAGCTACTTGCCCTGCACCTGACACAATTTTACTCATGGTCATAAACACAGAAACACCTGCAATTTACAGTTTCATCTTCAAGTTTCAGGATCTGGTAACAAAACATAGTCATATTATCATTTAAAGTTGTTATTGCTCATTAATTCAAGAGAGTTTTAACCATTTTCCACAAGGTAAAAAGCAATTTTTAAAAAATTAAACTAATTCAAGAGGAGAAAACAAGGTTGTACACCAAGTTCTAGTGCCACGCAGATAGTGGACCTGCAAGTGTCCAGATACTGTACCTTTGCTTGTTCTTTTTGGCATTCTTTTTGTAGTCAGCTCTGAGGCCACAGGAATTTCATCAGGATCTCCTCCTTCCTCCTCAATGGCCTGTTGGAGACAGCAGGATGATATCCACTGTATTATTTGCTGGTGTGCATTTGTACTGGCTTTGGATGGGGCAGATAATTCTCTTCACAACAGCTGACAGGGGGCAGTGGTTGGAGTTCGTGCTGAGAACACAGGGAAGTTTTGGGTACTACTGAGCAGAGCTTACACAGTGTCAAAGCCTTTCTTGCTTCTCACTCTGCCCACAGTGAGTGGGGGAGCACAAGGAATTGGGAATGGACACAGCTGGACAGCTGCCCAAAGGGATATTCCAGACCAGAGGGTGTTGTGCTCAGCAATAAAACTGGTGGATGCTGGTGGGGCTGCCATTACCTGGGATCTGGCTCAGAATCAGTTGAGCTGGTTGACAGTAAGAAATTATTTTGTTTCACACTGCTCATTTCTCTTGTGTGCTTTACTGATTTCCTTCATCTGTGTTAGCCCTTTTTTTTTTGCTCATACATTTCTTAAGATTATAAAACTGTCTTTATCACAACCCCACAAATTTATTCTCCCTTTTACCCTTCCACTTCTAGCCCCCATCCTGAGTGAGTGACCATGGGGTGCTTGGCTACCTGCTAGGGTTTAACCACAACTGCATTTGTAAGGATTTTTCAGAGAAAAACCTCGGTGTCTCTCCCTACTCAGGTCATACAGCCAGGCAGCTCTATCACCTGTCAGAAATACTAAATAATATGGTGCAACACATCCCCACAGCCAAATCAAGCCACAGCTAGGGAGCAAAACTCCCTGCTCTGCAGACAGGCACATTAATGGTACAAAACTGGGAGAGACTCTTACAGGAGCTCAGGTGCATGAGTATTTTTTAATGTGCAGGCCTGATAGAACCCATAACAGGGCCAAGGCTGACCGTGCTGTTCTGGCCTGATGGAAGTGAGTGGGAACACATTCCAGAGAGGTCGAAGAGATGGAGTCGGGTCAAGTGGGGTGGTGCCAAGCATAAAGACAGAAACTGATACACAGAAAGTTTCACCTAAATAGGAGGATAACATTCCTTACTGCGCGAGTGAGCGTGCACTGGAATTGATTGCCCAGGGAGAGTGTGGAGTCTCTGTCACAGGATATGATCAGGAACTGTCTGGACAGAATCCTGTACCATAGGTTCTAGGACAAAACCCTGCTGGAGCAGATGACCCGCTGTGATTCCTTCTAACTTTAAATATTACGTGAAGGGCATAGAGAAGCGCGACAAAAGGGATGGGGAAGGGGCACATACGGGGGAACTGGAGTGCAAATGGGGGAAGGACGCGCGGACGCCGGGGTCAGGCAGTGACAGAAAGGCCGAGCCAATCTCAGATTCCAGCCAGTGCAACCTGAGCCGCGCTCCAGAGCGGCGACAGAGCGCGGGCGGCGGAACGGGCGCCCACACCGCAGAGCGGTGTCGCTAGACAGCTCAAAGGCAATGGCCCTGCAGCGGCGGGAGCACAGGGGACACGGCGGTGCCCCACAGCACCGCGCGGGTGCCCGACAGCAGCAGCGCAGCCCCGCTCCCCTCACGGCCGCCCCGCCGCAGGCCCGGGGCCCGGCCCCGAGCGCGCACGCGCCGAGAGCGCCCCAGACAAAGGACCCGGATGGCCGCACGCCGCTCCCCCCGTGTCCCCCCGCCTCACCTTCCTCAGCCGCTCCATAAGGACGCTCTTGTTGCCGCCGCTGTCCAGGTTACGCCGCTTGAGCTCAGCCCGCAGGTCGATGACTCGCAGTTCGCTCAGCCGCCGGGTTTCGGGTTCCGAACCAAAAGCGGCGGCCCCACTAAGGGATGTGAAATCCCCCAGTCCGGCCGCTGATTGACTCTCCGCCATCAAGGCCCCTTCAATATTTCGCCTCGAGCCCGAACGCGCAGGAGAACACAGCACAACCCAACAGCAAACCTGGCGATCACGGCACAAAATGGTGGGGAGAGAAACTCGCCGAGGGGAGGGGGAACAAAGCGCGCTGTGCGCAGGCGCGGGCAGAACGGAGCGGGCGGGGCCTGGCGGGAGAATCACCCCGCGCAGGCGCAAACGGCGTCGCCCGCGTCCAAGGACGGCTCGCGAGCTCTCGCGCCTGCGCGGCGGGGCCGGGGGGCGTCTGGCTGGCAGCGTGACGTCACCGCCGCTCCGGAGTTGGCGGCGCCGCGGCGCGCGCGACCTGCCCGGGCCCCGGCGCGCATGCGCGCTACGCTTCCCTCCGTTTCCCGCCCCCTCTCTCTGCCCTGCGCCTCAGGGCTCCTCCATTTTGTGCTGCGGCTGCGGCTGCAGCGCTCTCGCGGTGGTTTCGCCCCGCCTCGCCCCGCGCGCGCCAGTCCAAGCCACGGCCCATGGCGGAGAGTCACTCGGCGGCCGGGCTGGGGGAGTCTGCTTCCCTGGCTGGGCCTGGCGTCCCCGGTTCGGAGTCTGAAAGCCGGCGGCGGCCGCTGAGCGAGCTGCGCGTGATAGATCTGCGGGCCGAGCTCAGGCAACGCAATTTGGACAGCGGCGGGAACAAGAGCGTCCTCATGGAGCGGCTGAGGAAGGTGAGAGCGGGTGGACGCGCTGCGGCTGCCTCAGGGGTGGGGGTAGCGGCTGCGACCCCGGCCCGGCGGACACCGCTGAGGAAAATGGCGCCAAAGAGCGCCGGGGCCGGGGCCCGCCGGGATCCGTGCGAGCGTTCGGTGCCCGGCGAGGCCGGGCCTGCACTGGGCCGTCCCAGGCTCGCCCCGCGACCGCTGCTGTCACGGAGTGTCATCGAGTCCCGCTCCGATTCCAGCAGTCGCTGTCTGCCGCGGCACTTAGCCCGAGTATTTCTAGTTTCGTGCACCACAGTCTTCTGCTCTTCCCTGAGTTCTTGGATTTACGGTTCTGTGCGCTTTGTCGGGCTTTTTGCTGCGTACTGATGTTTCTCTGGCACTCTAGCTCGTAGCCTGTTCGCTGTGTCCTCATCACAACGTTTCGTGTGTTAATACTATGTGAAACCCCTTCTCTGAACGATTGCTTGCTGTGTCCCAGAGCTGGAGGTTTTTACTCTGTCACAGCAATCCGTGTGTGCACAGCCACAAATGCTGTAAGATCAGCTTTTTTTGCTGACTACTCTCCCGAAACCTCACACCAACATGTTACCGCCTTCTGTGCGCTTGTTGCATTGGTCTGCTGGTTTCTCATTCGTGTATCGTGTATTAAGTTGCTGATTCATGGTTTGAAATTTTTCAGCCTCTAGTGTCCAGCTCTTAAACTCAACAAAAATGTACAAATGACCTTTTTAACGTTTGTTTTTATTACTATTTTTTTCTTTTGCCCCTTTTAGGCTATTGAAGAGGAAGGAGGGAATCCAGATGAAATTCCAGTGGTTTCAGAAAATATAATGAAGAAAACTCCGAAAAGGAGCAGCAAAGGTACAGGGCAGTTAGAGAGACTTTCCACCTTATCATCCTTGAGTTTTCACAAAATGGAACCTTCATAATATTTTTTTTTTCATTTCTGGTACTCTTCCTCATTTTTGTGCTCAGGTTTCTAGGGATGGGTGATATAATATTAAACTTAGCAGTCATTTATTCAGAGAATTTAATGTGGTTTAATAAGGCAGGAAATGTTGAAGAATCTGTTGGTTTGTGTTCAGAGTTCCCTGAGATTTGTATTAAGAATTACCAAGTAACATTGAAGCACTGTCAGTGTTTTAATACTTTTTTCATGTAGAAATGCAGAATTTCTAGCAAGTGCAAAATAAGGTCTGTAGCATTAAGCTTCATAGCTAATAACAATTGCAATTTTCTTCCTAGAAGACAAGTTTTTAATAAATTTCTGAAGTCAGATAGGTTTTCAAGGCCTTATGCTTGGTTTTTGTAGTGTTGAGACAGTCTTACATAATACTTATTTTCAGAAAATAGCTTACTGGTTTTCTAAAATTAGTTAATTAGCACAATTTGGTCTTATTTTGTAAGTAAATAGCATTTAAAACTTTTCATTGGAGCTGAGCAAAATAACTAGTTCAGGTAGAGTATTTTCGTTACTAGATTTGGTTTACACAAAATTTAAATTTGTGAGATGAAACTCGACTGTTTTGCCAGCTAATTTGTTTTATTTTTGTCACTACATCTGATCTGGAGTGATGGTGCAATTGCTTCTAGGCTAAAATGTGAAATCTTGACCAGATAGAGGGCAAATGTCACAACTCTGGGTGAAAGAGATCTTTTTAATCATATTCATTTTCACGCCTCAGGAAAACACCTGATGTGTGTTACAGCACTTTTAGTATTGGGATGGAAAGAGATGAAATGTTCCTCTTGGCTCTAAAACCCCTCTCAGTTATAATATGCTGGTAGTTCTTGAGGAAAATAAAATTCATAGAAGATCAAACAGCTGCTGAGCTCTGAGTTGGAGGAGTTGCTCTTTGGTGCTGAAGCTGGTGTAGTGTTTTCAGTAATGCCAGTTGGGATCATTCAATTCTCATCCAGCTGGTGGACAGAGCACTGCAGCAAAACTCAAAGGTAGAGTGGGGTGTTTTCACTATTTTGTGCTGTGTTTTGGTTGGTTGTTTTTTTAATTTGCTAGTAATTGTCTGTAAAGAAACAAAAGGTTGAGGTAATAAATTGCTGCAATCTGAGCTGAGCCAAATGTTCTGGGGAGGTCACAGAGCTTGAGCTCCTGCCAGGTGTTGGACCATGGCGTGTTTGTCATTTACTGGGGTGATAACAAACAACTGTGGGAAATAGGGAAAAAGTGAAGAGAATACCAACTCTGGTGAGAAAGTAAAGCTTGAAGGGTACAACTATAATTACTGTTTTCATTCTAATGATGGTAATGTTGTTAGGACGTAGGCCAGACGAAGAGGGAGTGGAAGACAACGGCCTGGAGGAGGATTCTGGAGATGGCCAGGTACAGGGGGCTGGGTTTGGGGGCCACTGATGGCAGATGGCTCTCAAGTCACTGTGACTGTGACATGTGCTTTTTTTCTTTCCACAGGACGATATTGAAGCAAGTTTGGATAACTTGCAGGATATTGACATGATGGATATTAGTGTGTTAGATGAAGCTGAAATAGATAATGGCAATGCAGTAGATTGTGGAGATGATTACAGTGCCCATAATATTCTTGACTCGCTGTCTGATAGTAAAGAAAATGCTGATGCAGAAGTGAAAGAACTTCCAGATCACCCTACAGAGTAT
Organism: Toxostoma redivivum; assembly: GCA_013397375.1. Classification (NCBI taxonomy): domain Eukaryota; kingdom Metazoa; phylum Chordata; class Aves; order Passeriformes; family Mimidae; genus Toxostoma; species Toxostoma redivivum. The sequence goes on from VXBI01009533.1 coordinate 159,570, forward strand.
GCTGTAGGTAACTTGGAGGCATCCCCACAATTTTCAGAAATTAAAGAAGAATCAAGAGAAATACCAATAGTCATGGTATGCATCTCTTATGACTGTGGAATCAGAGTTTTCTTTTTTAATTTTTTTTTTAATTAAATAGCAAAACGGTGGCTAAAGAATACTTGGGAATATTTGGGACTGTACTGGTTCTTATGGTCATTGCTTTTATTTTTACATATTTGTGGAATTACGAGTCTTAATTTTTAAAATACTTAAATGTTGTTTGTACACATGTGATTGTATTAATTAATAGCAGTTTACAGAGCATTTGTTTTTAATCATGCTTTGAACTCTGCTTCACGTTATTAATTATAATAGACTTATTATTTCTACACCTTTATTTTAGAGAGCATATGAGGCATATGAATAGTGTAGCTTACCTTCTCAACTGAGCAGCACCATTCAGGGAATTATATTCAAGGTTATTTTTCTCCTAAGATTGGGTCTTGTAGTTACTCAGTTGCTGAAAATATTTTTATGTTAGCTTTCTGTGTTCATCTGGCTGTTGACACTGGGCTAGAGGATAATCCCTTCCCCCAAAATCAAGTGTTTTATCTCCTGGCATGTACAACAAAGCATTTGAAAAAAAATATTTCTGCCCTATCTAATGGGGGAATATTGCTCTTTGCTGTGTGTCCACATTGACTATGAGGTGCTAAAGTTGCAGAAATAAGCTTGGCCCCCTACCTCCAGGAACATCCCTGTCTTACACAAATCAAATGGAAATACAAAGAAAAAGGGGGTTTTTTGAGTGAGTAAATATCTTGAGGCAAGGTCAGGTCCCATGATCTGCTTTTATTAGTGAAGGAAATAATTATCAAGTACTGTAGGTTTTTTGGCTCTGTGTTGTTGCTGTAAATGACAGGGATACAAATCAGAGAAATTTTACTGTTGGAATCCCCATACTTAAAAGATTTTTGTAAGCTGACCATGATAGGTAAGAGATAATGAGAGAGTTTATTTAATCAGTGGGGATCAGGAAGAACCCTGGGGGTTCTCACTTAGTTTTTACCATTATTGGTTACTGTGGATGCTGGATGAGTTTGCAGGATAACAGCTGTCAGTGAAAATACAAATCTTCAATTTCTCACTCAGGTTTCACTCACAATATTCCTTTATAGATAACAAGATGTCTTCCATTTATTTTTTAAAGGTAGAGTTTGAAGATGTTGGGAACAGTTTAGATGCTTCTTCATCAGATTTAACCGTAATAAAGGTAAATGGTAGCCAGTTTTTATTTTCAAACAAAAAAAGCATAAAATACACTGTATAATACTGTATATTGAAACAGTGTGTATACAGTGGGTGCATTCCCTCTGCAAAGAAAAGGAATTAATGCCTTTTAATTTACTCATAAAAACAAATATTTATCAGGTCAGATATATATATGTATATGTGCATATATGTGTATGTATATGTTTACATATATACATATATATCCATTTTTTTATATTTCCGACGTAGGTATCATACTGAGTTTGGTGGTAGATTAAATTTCTTTTATCTGACATAAATACCAGCTCAGTGCCTTACTTTGGGTTTAATTTCCATTACAAGTGTACATATCCAATGGTGAGAAGAAGGCTGGAGCTGTCTATTCCTGAAATGCTGGCCTTTTTTCCAGATCATATCTGGTAGGTTAAAAGCACCAGCTCCAGGGCAAGCTGGTGTTTCTGTTGATCCTTTTTTCAGAAAGGACACTTCAAAAAACACAGGGTAGAGAAAGGTAACATGAGGATAAGCTTTCCTCTGTGCTAATTACATTTATTGATTTATTTACCCATGTGAATATGTACCATATGTTTAACATATGTGGGTGAATTTCAGAGGTGTTAAAGTTTTCACAGACTTCATAAAACTTTGAGGATGTTAAAGACTCATCTTAAACCTTGTTCTTTTGAAATTTGTTTGAAGTTCAACATTTTCAAAGCTGAAATAAGCTGGATTATAGTAATGCTTTCACTAAATACTGTCCTGTAATGAATGATTAAGAAATGTCATTCAGAATAGCATCCTGCTTATGAAATAGTGATATTTCTCCTTTTTAAAATCTTTTTCACTACAGGAACTTGAAGAGTTACCTTTGGAGCCAGGTACTGTTTGGTTTTTTTTTGGTTAATTTGATTTTTTTAAATGAAAACAAAAAATCCTGGGCATTTAAACAGTTTCATTCTTCATTTAGGCTTTTTGCGTCCCTGTTTGGTTTTTTTTGGTTCTTTCTTTTAATGCATTACTGTAGTGTACGTTTTTATGGTGGAAAATCCAGGTCATGCAGGGTCATAGAGATTGGAAACCCAGTCATATCACCAGATCTGTGAATAACCACGCTTGGAAAACGTGTTTAATGCTGTGAAATGGTTCCTTAGAACTGTTACTGCAGGCTGAAGTTATGGAACGAGCCTTAAAGGTGTAAAGGTTCTGAAAACAGATCTTGTGATATCACACTGTACAGTGGTTCTGTGAATAAATATAAATACAGGAGTGTGGGCAGTGCAAAGCTCTGGTGCAGAACAGGAATTAAAGACTGACTGGACTTCAGAAGAAAGAACATGCTGCTGTCACAGGAATTTGCTACAGATCCCACTCGCTTTCTGGACTGCATACACACTCAAAACCATCAGAAGATGCCCAGTTCTCATGTTGGACTGTCTCTGCTAAAAGAATTTCACAGAAATTTGGAAAATTGAACTCTCAGTGCCTTGATACGTTCAGTTAAGCATCTCGGACTCTGGAAGCTAACTAGAGAAGAAACAGAGCTGAACGATTTGCTGAAGAATATGAAGGCTGAGCCCGAAGTTTTTTGTAAAATCTGTGGGGGCATTTTTCTTGCCTGTTGAGGTGCTAGGGCTGATTTGGCAGGGTGTGAGAGAGCAGTTAGCGTGGTAGCTGTAACACTGTGTACACTAGGGTTTTCCAATCTCTGTGTAGCTTAGCAGTTCTCTTGGTGTTAGTGTGGCAGCCATGCCAGTTCCACATTTGTGATTGCTGTATTTCCCTGGTGATTAAATCTTGTGCCATTCTATTCCTGTTAAATCCGTAGAAAATGAGAAAATACTCGACATTTTGGGGGAAACTTGTAAATCTGAGCTACTTAACGAAGAACCTCCCGAAGCGGAGCGGCCGCGTGCGCAGGAAGCCAGTAACGCGGGGCCAGGCAAGAGGCTGGCTGAGGAAGAGGACGCTCTCGCTGCCGCTCAGCTGGAGGAAGATGCTTTAGCTTTGGACAGCAAATCGGCCCAAGCTTTGGCAAGGAAGGAAGCAAAGCGTTTAGTGGTAGCAAAAGGGGAGACAAGTGAACAGAGCCCCGAGGAAGAGGCCCCGGACTCTGAAGGTGTAGTGGTAGAGACCCTAAGCGATCAGAGTAGCAAACGCTCCCAAGGCCTGGAAGCCTCTAGTGGGGAGACAGCGGAGAAAGGCGCAGGTGCCGAAGCCAGAGATAGCAAAGAAGATGGCAAGAGAGCAGAAGACAAAGCTAATTCAGAGGAATCTTCCCCTGCCACTAAAGAGTCCTCAGCCAGTGAGGGCGGTGATCAGAAAAAGAGGTTTGTTTTTTCTCCGTTCTAGACCAGATGCTATCTTTTATCATTGGTCCTTAAGTGATGCGAATAAGCTGTTTCCTTCAATTGGCCTCCGAGACTGATGAAATTGTAGCCTATTCCTAAAGGTCTCTTTTATTTCTCCATGTGTAGATATATTTTTTTTTCTTAAGAACAGTGGGTTTGATTTCTTTTCCTTCCTCAACCTTCAAAGGTTGTTTTCCCCAAATTACTCTTATTTCTGTCATCTGCAAAACAGAATTGTCCGTTTAGGGGTACAAATCCCTATTTCCTGTCACTCTTCTAGAAATTTGCCAATAATAGTGTTTATTTTGGAACTAATTTACTGGTAGGTATCCAATTTTAGTTGTGCTGTCTAGAATTAATGATCTTTTTGCGTATGATCTCTTGAATAATGTGATGTTTTTTCTTTAGCCCTGTTGAAGACAAAGATACAAAGGCAGTTGGAAAAGATGAAAAAGGTAGGTATATGTTTGAGCTTTTTTTGGGCTTTTTTATGTACAAAGGACCTGGAGTGAAAAAGAGGACTGTGAACCTTCAATGCAGTTGTAACACATCTTTTCAAAATGTAACTTCAATATCAGTTCCTTGTAACTTCTGTATCACTATTAAGAGTGTTGGGGTTTGTTTTAAATAGTCTTTTTTGTGAGTTAACATTTGATATTTTGTAGTTCTTCTCAAAGTGATTGAAGTACAGGAAGAAAATCTGTAGCTACAAACTCATTAAGGATGTTCAAATGCACATTAACAGTGGATTTCAGATGTTCATTTTTGCAGGCTGCAGTGTGTAGCCTGCAAATTTCTTTTAAGAATGAATAGAAGATGTAGAATTAAAATTGCAATGGATGAGTTTTATGAAGGAAAAATGTAAGGGGGTTTAGGACTTTTAATTTTGCACTGCTGCATTTGTGTTTTACATGGTCTTTTATGTTTGGCTTTTTCGTACCCTAGGCCGTGTGGGGAGTAGTTCTGGCAGAAATCTGTGGGTTAGTGGACTTTCCTCCTCTACTAGAGCTACAGATTTGAAAAATCTTTTCAGCAAGTATGGAAAGGTACGTAGTGGATATGTAAATTAACAAACCTTTCTGTTAGTTGAAAAGGCTGACCTTAAATTTAGCTCTTGTTTTCCCTAATGAGTAATTGAACAGGCTGAATTCTTGAGTTTGTGTTCTTTAGAAACTCCGTATCTGAAAGGAGCACAGTTCAATAAAGAAGATTAAAATGGAAGGATGGGAGCAGAGTTGGAGTTTGCAGAGAATATCTGTGCAGGCACTCTTGACATGAGGCAATTCTTGTCAGGAGAGACTGACAGATCATCATGTAGTAGTCTAATTATGGCTTGAGTTTCCAGCAATGCTGTTTTAAACTATTCCATGTCAAGGGGTATTCTCTGGAAAAATCTGGTCTTTGAGGGCAATTTTCCACTTGTTTTACAAGTGGAAGTGCCTGTTTGGGTATAAGAGCAGAAGTTGTGGAAGGGAACTCTCTGTCTGATCTCCCTTTCTGCAAATGCTTTTCTGAATGTAATATTAAATGTTTATGTCACTAAGTGCCACTGCCTGCCAGAGATCTGTGGGTACAGATGTCCTGTAAAGGAAGAGAAAATGATTGTAGTTTTGTTCATTCAATTTTATTTTGGTTTTCACAGTCCCACTCTCCCTTCTCTCTCTATATCTGCCTTAAGCTCCTGACCTGCTCAGCAACTTGAAGATGAATTTTCTGAGCTACATTAGTAAAGATGTCCCTGCCTGTGACAGGGGATTGATTGAACTAAATGGCTTTTAAAAGTCCTTTCCCATCCATACTGTTCTAAGAAATGGTGATAAAGTTAGAATTTATTTAGTGACAGACCTTCAAACACTGACTGTTTTGTTTTTTCCCAAAGGTGGTTGGTGCAAAAGTGGTGACAAATGCTCGCAGTCCTGGCGCTCGCTGCTATGGCTTTGTGACAATGTCAACATCTGAGGAGGCCACTAAGTGTATTAATCACCTCCACAGAACAGAGCTGCATGGTAAAATGATTTCTGTGGAAAAGGTAAGTGACAGCTATGTCAGGGCAGTGTAATGAAAATAAAAGCATGCAGTTTTAATCTCAGTCTCTGACTGTGTAATTATTTCTGGCTGAATTTCTAGGCAAAAAATGAACCAGCAGGAAAAAAGCCTTCGGACAAAAAGGAAGGTGAAACAAGGAAGGAAAAAGACAGGCACCATTCTGCAGAGTCCAAATCTGAGAAGTAAAGTGTTGTTTTGTATTTTTTTATATTTAAAGACTACTCATTTTAAATACAGTCAGGTGACCAAGTTGAACAGTAATTGTAATAAATCTTGATTTAATATTTCATCCTGCATTTAAAATATGAATAATGCTTGCTAAGCTGATGTTTTACAGTGGTAAGGGCATCTGAACTGGCCCTGTGTTCAGAAATACAAACCTCTTTAGTGTTAGTATAAAAACTTGTTAGTTATATCTGGAGATACTAAATTAAATTATTTCTAGGTAAACCATTATTTTACCAGTTGTTTGTCCTCTGATCTGACTCTGTCTTGCACTCTTCTTGTAACTGACAAATTTTTCTAGGATTTAGTCTGTCTTTCTGGTAGACTGACTGTGTGGTTAGTGGGGAATACTTCCAACATTGTTTTTTCAAGGGGTTTGTTGCTTTTTAAAGAGGCATTTTGCTTTCCTGCTTTTTGTAGGTCTGTTGGTATTAAAAAGGAGGAGAAGACTGACAAAAAAGATGATGCTAAGAAATCAGAAAGAGATGAAAAAGAAGGGAAAGAAAAGGATGAACAAAAGACTGGATCTTCTGATAGATCCAGGGCAAGCAAATCAGGTGATGCTGGCTGTCTCTCAGAAATGTTTTCAAGGATACTTGTATATTATTAGATGTGATTGATAATTCAGTAAAAAGAAGCTTTCTTAGTAAAACTCACATAAACACCTTGAAAATGTTGACTTCAATTTCTAATAACTTAAAACAGAGTTTCCGTAATTTTTATGGAACTGTCACTGGATTTAGACCTGATAATGTGTGTGCTTCTGTGTCCTTTTTTGGCCTTTTCTTTTTTTAAACTGGCAAAGGATGTGTTTTGTGGACAGGAGAATTAAATTAAATTTGTGTTCTTTTAGCTGTCATCCCTGCCAGAAAATACTGCTGTAATTTTGTGATAAATTTACTGCCCCTATCCTCAAGTTGTCCAAATCTTGGCAAGCTATTTAAACCACAAATAAGTTCCATATGTTATTAAAAACCTCATTAAAATAACTTTTTATTACTGAATATCTTCACAGTTCTGAATCTTGCAAGAATTGCTGAATGTCTTTTGTACCATTTATTTTTGGTTCTATTTTGTTTTCTAGCAAGTCGAGGAACTGAAAGGACAGTGGTAATGGATAAATCTAAAGGAGAGCCAGTTATTAGTGTGAAAACCTCTGCATCAAAAGAGAGGGTAAGGCCAAGCTTTTGTGTAAAAATATCTGTCAAATATATTTATGTGCTCGGAGATGAAGGGTTTTTAGCCTTGCATAATGGTATAATTATCCTTTTATCACTTTCTGGAAAGCATCTGGGTGTTAATGATGTGGCAAAGGGGAAATGCTTCTGTTTCAGCTTTTTTATACTTTTTCACTGCTGACCTAGTGGAAGAACTCAAGTTGCATATGAAAATGGTGTTAAGATGATGTGTTTCCCTGAGCTTGGAATGTTACTGGTGCATGTTGTTTGAAATCAGTGTAAGTCAGGTTATGTTCCCCTAGTGTTTATTTGTAATGTTTAGAAGTTCTGGTCAAATTTGGGGTACTTTTTCCTGGAATTCCACTGTTGTTTACTTCTGGGGAAGGTGTGATAGCCTGTTCAGTTCAGGTTGACATAGTGTAGATATTTGCCTAGGAGTTTTAGCTGGAAATGCAGCATGTTCAGCTCATGCATTGTTCTGATTCTTCTCAGAGCACAAAAAGCCAGGACCGCAAATCGGAGAGCAAAGAGAAGCAGGATATTTTATCCTTTGATAAAATCAAGGAGCAGCGGGAACGGGAAAGGCAGAGGCAGAGGGAGAGAGAAATCAGGGAAACAGAGAGGCGCCGGTGAGTTCCAGTTCCCTCGAAACTAAATGGCATTTTTTACTCCCTTACCTGTTCTGTGTTTTGAACAGGCTGCAACAGTGCAGTGCTGACCCTCCAGCAGTGATATCTCAGATTGATTTCATACTAATTACTGCTGGAATAGACATAATGCCAAATGGAGGCTTTTACTGCTGAAATCAATGTTCTTGTGAGACTTCTGAACTTTGTGTTCCACTTGACTGGATTTGAATTTCCTTGATTTTTTTTTTTCCCAGAAGCTTGTAAATACTTTTTGTATGTCAGATTTCTGTCTTAAGACATGCTGTGCTCTCTAAAAGCTTTTTCAGACCTGACTTAAGAGTAGATACTGTGTTACTTATGCAGAATTCTCACCTTTGCTTCTGTCATTTATATGGAGTTTTTTGTTTTCCCCTAAGCTGTTACTTAACTGGGAGAACATAGAAACTTTTTTTTTAAAAAGGCAAAACCAAACAAGAAAGCCCACCCAAAACAGAAGGAGTAAGGCTTGGACTGAAGAGTGTCAATTAAAAACCAAGTATCTCTTAAATTAGAGAGAGAGAGAGGCGAGACCGGGAGCAGCGCCTTGCAGCCATCCACGAGCGGGATGAGAGGCAGAGGCTCCAGAGGGAGCGGGAACGGCTGGAGTTCCAAAGGCAGCGCCTGGACAGAGAGCGCTTGGAGAGGGAGAGGCTGGAGAGGGAAAGGATGCACATAGAGCAGGAGAGGAGGCGAGAACAGGAGAGAATCCAGAGGGAGAGGGAGGAGCTGCGACGCCAGCAGGAGCAGCTGCGCTACGAGCAGGAGCGGAGATCTGCCATGAGGAGGCCTTATGATCCTGACAGCAGGTGAGGAGCAGGGCACTGGGGCTCCAAACTCCTCAGCCACATCCCCTTTGGGAGCCTGTGGAACTCTGGATAAGGGAGTCATGGAGCTCACAGCTGAAACACTCTTTACATGCTGCTTTTAACACTAATGGCAATTTGAAGAAGAGCAAATGCCGTGCTTGTAAGCACTGTTCCGGTCTACTCCTTTTTGCCAAAGAGGGATGACCAAGAGTAGTAACTGTGTCTCAACTCTAGGTGGTAGTGGGAAAGATACTCAATCTCTTCTCCTGTCAGCACGGGCTGAAATTAAACTGGTTTTGGTAAACCAAATTTACTCTGAAACCAAAATGCGACTCTTGCTTAACACACATAGGTTTTCAATTATTGGGTTGAACGAGGTTTGAGAGGGCAGGAAGGGGGAGGTGGTTCTGGCATGGCTGCTGACAGGAGCCCTGTGCAGGCGCGATGATCCGTACTGGCCCGAGGCGAAGCGGCTGGCGCTGGACGATCGCTACCACTCGGACTTCGGGCGGCAGGATCGCTTCCACGACTTCGACCACAGGGACCGCGGCCGCTACCAGGATCACTGCTTGGACAGGTGGGCACGGCACGGCCTCTGCTTCCTCTTCCTATGCCTTCAGGGAAATCTGGGGTCTTTGTGTGGCTTGAATGGTGTCAGCAGAGTAAAAGAAATCACTCTTGTGCATTCCTCATGTCTGATTTCACACATGCTTGCAATCCTTTGTTTCCATGGGTTAGAGACATTCCAGAAAGAGGCTGCTTAAAGATTATAAGCCAAGTCCTAATGCAGTGGGCCATGATGCTGATAGAGATAGAACAGCTTCTATCAAGATGTATAGAAGTCTGCTTTATGAGCCCCTAAGATTTAGCCATTTCCTTTTGCTTGAAACCTTCCCTATTTTCATCTTTGCAGCCTGACTAATGCAGGTTTTTAGCACCACAGAATGGAAAAATATTTTTTGTGTGATGCCATTGAGACTTCTGTTTGCTCTGAAAGGATCTCTGGTGAAAACTTTACCATTTGTTTTTGCTTGTAACTAATTTCTGACACTGGTAGGTTCACTCAGTATTCTCCCTTGGTATCACTGAGTACCTGGCCATCCTCAGTGGTCTCTTTTTTACCCATGTTACAGTGATAGGTGTTACTTTGACCTCTTTTCACACAATGAACCAAGAACTCTTTTTGAGTTACTTTACCACTGAACATTAGCATCCAGATTTGCAGCCTAATGGGGATAAACTTTCCATGTGTTACTTCATGCAGACACTGGAATTACAATTACTGTGTTGGTTCAACTGCAACTTTTCTTTTTTGTTCCAGGAGAGACTGCACAAGGGGAATTCCAGATCGAGATGGGCAGGTGCGTTACAACCAAGTCACTGCTTTAGTTAAAAGGCAAAACAAGCTGACCCAAAAGCAGAAAGGACACAGTGTGCACGCAGCACAAACACAATCATTTCAACTGACATGTTTAAGCAGAACTAATTTTGTGTGCTAATGAGTGTGAAGTAAGTTACTAGGTTACCTGCTTGCTGGGGTGGTAGCCTCAGATCCAGGCAAGGGGAAGCCTCAGAGTGATGGGAGCATCTTTTCAGGCTGGTATGTGGCAGCAAAAGCTTTTTGGTTGACCATCTTAGGTGGTAAGAGAGAGCTGCTGTACTTACTTAGCTGGCAAGGGATGCCTTCTCTCACATTTATCTAATCAAAACAACTGGTGCTATAATGAAGCAGGGCTGTAAAAGGACAGGTGTGAAAATGCCACAATGGGATTCAAACCTTTTATTTCTGAAGAGATGTAGGAAGTAGGCAGATATTCTGTGTAAAAATTTAAAATCAGAAGCCAAGAATGTAAGCCTTAAAAAACCTTCCCAAACAAAAAAGATCTCTCCCACCAGTGAACAGCATGGAATCAATGTCAATAAACACAATAAATGCCTGGAGTGAGCCATACCCAACAACGAGACCTGTAAAAAATGGGACAGCTCCAGTTTTTTCTGACAGCTCATAGAAAAACAACATCCAAAAAGGCAAATTTTTGCAATCCTGGAAGAAAACTTGTGTTGTTTTTTAGTGTAACTGTGTGCTGTTTGCCTTGCAGCACTACCCAGACGAGCGGCACGGGGGCCCCGAGCGGCACTCGCGGGACAGCTGGGGGGGCTACGGCTCCGACAGGAGGATGAGTGAGGGAAGAGGGATCCCCCCACAAACCCGGTTAGTGCCTGGCAAGTCAGGGAACCCACTGGGGGCTCTTAACGTTTCCTCAGTGAACCTTTGGAGGGTGACAGCAGAAGCAGCTTGACAAGTGTGAATCCTGGAGGAGCGGGGAATGGCCACGTGTAGCTCCCACATGCCTCGGGAGAGTGAAGCTGTGTAGTGAGTAAAGAGCTGCTCAGTTAGCTCAGCTCCTGACTTTGGTTCTCCTGTAAATCATTTTCATTTCTACAGATGAGATTCAGTCTGTTTCTACAGATGAGATTTACAGATGCCCCAGTAAGGCCTTCACAAGTCTCATTCATGGCCAGTTGTCAGGTTTTAAAGGAAGTTGAATGACTCTGCCATGGTGGGGGTAGAGAATTTGGATTCACCTGGAATCATAGTGGTTTCTCTTTAAACTAGTTAATCGAGCTGGGCATATTCCAGCTGCATAATTTTTAGCCAGAGCAGTGGCAGCCAATGAATTGATCCATGCCCGAGTATTTCAGTCCATTGCAATATCCATGATGTCTCTGGATCAAAAAAGACAAGTTTTGTTGTGTGATGGATGCTGTTCAGCAAGTATCTCTCATTGTTTCTCTTTGACCAGTTCTGATTGCAGTGATTGGGTGGTTACAGCTACAGCTTGATTAACCATTTAACACACTTGGGCATGGGGTATGGTGTTTGGCTTTACCCCGTGCTGCTCAGTGGGTAGGGGACATACCTAGAAGATGTTCTTTTATTTTTTTAAGAGATGGACGTGACTGGGGAGATCATGGTCGAAAGTTAGAGGGGCATCAAGATCGTACATGGCAGGGAAATGTGGATGGAGGAGTGATGGGACGGGATCATGAGAGATGGCAAGGTACACTTGCTGCTTACCAGTGTGATTGTGGTTTTATTTCTTTGAATTACTGCTGCTGAACCTTCTAGTGGTAGTTAAATTACTGAGAAAGCAAATTAAATTCTGGGAACAAGGTGACATTGTTATTAGGGAAACACAAAAGCTTGTATTTTTCTTTTTTTTTCCCCTCTTTTGTCTCTTTTTGAATTAGGTGGTGATAGAAGCATGCCTGGTCAGTCAGGACCAGGCCATGGGATGACTCGAGGAGGGACATCAGGGTAAGAAGTGTGGGTCGTCGTGTAGGGGTTGTGTATTATTTATTAATGTTTTGTTTATTGGTTTTGTTTGGGTTTCTTTTAGAGTTAGGATTAATAGAAATATGGTTGAAACAGGGTTTTTTTGTGTTTGGGTTTGGATGTTTATTATATCTTATTAGAAAGCACAGATAGTATGACAGTACCTTCAGTTTTTTGTTAGAAGTAGGGAAAATGGTTTTAGAGGCAATTGTTCAAAGGTTTTTTAAGGCTAAATAGTTTAATATAGAATTAACACTTACTTATACTTTTGATTTAATAATTAAATTATTATGACTTTTAGAGTGATATTGATTGACTAACTATAAATTATTACTTCAAATTTATGAAGAAGAAAGATGAATGAAGAGAGATAACATTTTAAAATTTTTATTTTTATACTTATGCTATAAAAGTTTTAAATTTAAAACTTACTACTTTGTGAAAGCGCACACTTTTAATTTATTATATATTTGTGAGTTTTCTTTTACTATTAAGAAGCCGTTTTTAAGGTTTTAGGTCAAAAGTAGTGTTTTTAGGGGTTTTTTTCTTGAAAGCACAGCTCAAAAACTCCAGATTTCTGAGCTCCAACAAGAAGCTGTGTCAGAAACCTTACCATGTTTATATAAAGAAAGAAATTCTAGATTAGCAAGGGGAAAAGAAAAAAAAGCAGCAAATGGAAGAGGGACGTTTGAGAGCAGGATTCCCGGGGCGTGTCCAACTGTGCGTTGTTTGCAGGCGCGGGGGCGCGGCCGGCGGGAGCCAGGCGGGGCCGGGGCCGGGGCCGGGGCTGTTCGCCGGCCCCGACAGGACAGCCAGGCTGGGCGAGCCGCGCTTCAGCCGCCGCTACTGACGGCGCTCGCTGCACTGGGTG
>VXBI01009533.1:172387-204559 GCA_013397375.1 Toxostoma redivivum
TTTTAATGCCACGTCACAGTGGTCGTGAGTTTTATTAACCCAGGGTCACCTTGAGTTTGTGATTCTAAAAAAAAAAATAAAATAATAAAAAAAAACTGGCAACGCTGCTGCTGCATTGTAGCCAAATACTGTGTCAACTTGGTTTGGGGTTTGTTGGTTTTGGTTTGTTTGTTTGTTTTTGGTTTGGTTTTTTTTGTTTGTTTGTTTATAATGAACATGGTGTTGGTCAAACATCGCTTTTAAGTTTCTGTAAGTGAAACATTCCATTTTTCAAAAATAATAAAATCGGTTTATGGCTACTATTTTCCTGTTTCTGGAGTCTTTGGCAACCTCATGGGAGGTTTAAAAGTCATTAAAGAGACAATCTGCTTTTAGCACTATGAGATTTGAAGAGCAGTGATAGATCTGTGACATTGTGGATGTCAGACAGACTCTGCCTGTCTTTAATTATTTCATTTGTGCCATCAAGTTTAAATATTCATTTCCCTTTTAGTTTTCTGTCATTACAGGAGTAGAAGGAAAGCTGGGAGAAAGGGGGAAGGAGAGAGAGGAGGAAGAAGGTCTGAAAAGCAGGATGTAGTTCAGTCCAGGGGTCAGTGCTCACCTTGTTCACCTCTCTGTGATGCTGACAGCCTGCTCTGCTCAGTGCTTTGCATCTTCAACATAAAAACCTAAAAACCAAACGTTAAGATACTCCCAGGGTCAGAAGTCACAGCCCCACAAGCACCTGGGGGCCACAGGTGGGGCAGGATGTGCCCCACATGCCCCTGGGCACTCTAGGACAGAGAGGGGATGCTGAGGGGAAGGAGGGTGCAGGAGAGACCAAGAACAGGGCCCTGGGGCCCTGCTCACAGGTTTGGGGTGATGTCACAGTGGTGGTGCCCCTCAGGCACTAATTTTAATTTCTCCTCTTCCTTATGGCCCATCTTTCTTGCTTCCATACACCTCTGGCTTCCTGTCCCTATGTTTTAATTCATCCCTTTAAAACTTCTTACTGAAAAATAATATTAAAATAATATTAATACTGAAAAATAATTTATATAAAAACTGAGGGTTATTTCCAAATAATCCTCTTCATCTACTCTGCTATACACAGAATTTTAGAAGGTAAGGAATTCTGAATACAGATACATAGAGCTCTTGAACATGCAAATACAACTTTTGTATGTATATATATATATATATAAATTAAACATAAAGGCATTGAAAATGTGAGAAAATAGGTTCTGTAAGGAGGAAATAGAGGTTTCTGTATTTTTTCCGACAAAGTTATGCTGAGATTTTGGATCGATTTAAATCACTGTTGCCGCCTGGCGGTGAGGATGAGGAACTGCAAGGTTCTGAGGGTAAAGGTGGTACTGCAGGGACACAACGCAGTGACATCGGGGACTCATCAGTGTCCCCAGCAGAGTGAAATGGGGGACTCATTGGTGTCCCCAGCACAGTGACACTGGGGGCTTACTGCTGTCCCCTGGCAATTAAGAATGGAGCTAGAGACAAGAAATGAGCACATGCAGAGTTCCTGACCAAAGCTGCCATGGTTGCAGCTGCACAGGTGAAGATCCCAAACCAGGGGTGGTGACAGTAAGGGACAGAGGTGCTCAGAGGTTTTTACAGAAAGGGTGAGACCACATGGGTGTGGTGGCCCCAGAGACCTGAGTGCAGCTGGGGTGGGGTGTGAGGGCCCCACAGAAGCTGTGGGGTCTGCACTGGGTGGAGCTGTGGGCTGGCTGGTGGGAGATGCCACAGCACCATGGCAGCTCTGGATGGCCCTGAGAGTGTGCCACACCCAGGGTGGGCACAGCCAGAAGAGACCCCGAGTGACATCCACAACTTCACAGAACAACAGTTCAAGAGGAAAACAACACAAAAAAGTTCGTTTGCTGAAGGGCAGGATTGCACACAGGAAGTGTGTGGGGTTGGTTTGTGGTTTTTGGGACATTCACCCATATTCTCACCAATTTATAGAGGTCTAACATAAAGCAACAAAAAAAGCTGGGTGCCCCTGGAATCTCTACACACTGTGAGTGTATCACCTGTCACTCCAGGGTTAATAAATTTGTTTCACTGCCCTGGAACATCACCACAAAGAGATTTCAGAATTATTTTTAACAGCTCACAGCATGACCCAGAAATTTAAGCCTTGGAAAAACAAAATTTTCCCTTTATTTATATTGCACCTGTTTCACAAAGAACTACATGGCAGAAGTTCCTTCTGCTGCAAAAATGCTGCATCAGAAAAAAATGGGTTTGAACACAGATGAGAAAGGAAAACTGAGCTTTGGAAATCATCATGAGTTGACCCCAAAATACCAATACTATTTTTACAAATCACTGTGCACTTACAAAGTCTAAGTCTTGCTTCAATTTTATTTAGCATTCAGTTATTTAAAAACCACCAACATTTTACCAGATGATAAAGATACTCTTACCACCACTGGGTACTAAAATTGAACCTGCAGGGGGAATATTTTTAAACTCCCTTGAAAGAACACCAAATACTCTTTGGAACTACCAACAGAACACCCACATGGAGTGGGGAGAGATTGGTTTTCTTATTTCCACAACTACCCAGGACTGCTTGGGGGAGATTTTTTTCAATGTTGTGATGCATTTATGTGTAAAAAACATAGTGAAAATCAAATTATCTCAAGGGAGTCCAGTGTCTGTGTCCTAACCCTGCTTACAGCATTCCTGTGTGAGGCATCACCCACAGCAAAACATCCACCCATCTCCTCACCAGTGGCCATTATGACACTCCCAAAGCTTCCTGCAAGGAATAAACCCAAAGCAGCCCCCTTGGCTTTGATTTAATAACAGGGTCATTGTACACAATTGTGTGGACTTTGCCCTCTTTATTCCAGTGCTTCTGTACTTTCTACAGACCTGTGTACACAGTCAAACACAGCACTCATTACAAACCAGCTTAAAACAAACATCTCACTTGGCCAAAAAAAATCTTGCAGAGCTCCAAGATTAAAATGTTTCTTACAGCAGTCAGGAAGTTCCTTTCCCTGAATGTGGGCAATATTGCTTAAGGACTGGGATTTGGGATCCAGTAAAACCACCCTGTGTAACTAACTCACCCGAGCCTTTTAATTACACCTTGTAGCACACCCAGGCATCCCAGCTGCCCACAGACCTGGGCTGGAGCAGCAGGAGCTCTCCAGGGAAGAGATTCACCCACTGGGCCCTAAATGGACCCATTATCCTCATGGGATATCCTCATTTTGGGCCAGTCTCTGCAAGAGCACAGGAGTTTTATTTCAGAGACAGGAGTGAAGCCACGGGCCCAGACTGGAATTTGGGACAGTTCTGAACAGGAAACCCTCACCTGCTGCCAAGACTACAGAAAAAGCTGAGCTTAAAACCTGCCATGGTAAGTGTGCAGGGCAAAATTACTCTGAAAACACTTGCCAGAAAAGGTTTGGTTATGTTTTTTAAAAGGAAACAAATCTGAAGGTATTTAATAAAGCCTCTGATCTAGTTTTTATTTACTCCCTGTAGCAGCTGAGGTTGTAGGAACATGGCACAGCAGAGGATGGACACATGAACTCAGAGTATGCCTGGACATCTCTGAGGCTCCCACTGCCACTTTTTTTCTGGTATTTTACCCCCTGTGATGTAAAAAAGAATAATTTCCAAATTTCCAAAAGGGAAACTGAGGCAGAAAGACCACAATTCAGCATTTGCAGGAATTTAACAGGTCACAGCTAGCTCCCTTTGAAAGCAGCTGGAGAACTGCAGCCCCTCTTGAAAATCTCAGCCTGAATCTCTCATCCTCAAATCAGTCTCTTGCAGAGTCAGCACCTAATCCAAATCCAGAGTCCACCAAACCCTTGTTACTTGTAGGTAAAAGCAGTGAAATGTTGGGAAGTGAGCACTAGAAATACACATTTGGCACTTTCCCCTTAAAAAGAATTATACATACATTAATACTGGAACAGGCAAAAGAAATTTGATCTGAAGGAGAGACTTCCTCATGACCTTGTTCCCCCAGGTTAGGGACAGATTTATTTAGATTTTCTACCAAAAGCCCAGGTTCTCAGCCTGCACAAACAGACTGAACTCCAGAAGTTCTGCTCACACACAGCAGCAGCATTTTTAACCCATCTCTGAAGTTTCAGAAGGACCATTTCCTCTTTTGGACTCCCTGGTGGAAGGCTGTTCATGTAACTACCACCCCAGCAGCCAAAAGAATAAAATCAGCTTGATTTTGCACTTAAAAATAAATTCTTTATTATCCAGAAAGGAGCCAAATCATCATCTCACATCATGGAAATGGTCATTTGTAAAGCAATAAATAAGAGGAGTGTTCTGTGCAACACCTTGAATTTTGTCACTGGTCTGGTACCTCTCTGGTTTAAAAGCATAAAACTTATGCTGTCAAAGTCTCACTGTACAACAGTCTGGGAAGGAAAGAAGGCCCCTAAAATCTTTTGCTAAAGCAATGACAGGAAAGTCTGATTCAGTGAAACCCAAGTTCCAAGCTGGGTTTCACTTCATTCCAAGGAATTTCATTCAGAGGAATGAAAGCCAAGTTTCATCCCTTCCATGCACAGATGAAGTACCTGACACACACAATCACCTTGTCTAGAATTTATACTGAATCAGTTCTTAACCATAAATTATCTATTTACTGCTGCTTCAATTTTTCTTTAATTTCCTATTCGAGCTGGGAGAGTTGCAGGAACAGCAAAGGATACAAAATTTTACTTCTTCCAGCAGGAAGTGAAAGTCAGGCTAAATCCACACAAGCAGTAATTAAGAAATTTTAAAAACCCAAGCAATTAGGGGCTAAAAAGATTTAAGAAACAATTAATAATAATGATTATTCAAATCAATGCATTCAAAATATATGACTCATATAAGAGAGCATAACTTATGCATAAAACTGAGAACAAAACACCTTTCATCTTTTAATTTCTAAAGCAACAAAACAGTCTTGAAAGAACAGGTGTGAAGAAAGTAAAAAAATAAAATGATATTATTCCAAACACTTTTATTTGTGAAGGAGTTTCCTGCATGGCCAAGGGACAGCAATGGAGTTACAGGACTACATGATTCAGAAAACAATGATGATTTTAATGGGCCTGGTTGCTCTCTGCCTTGACCAGTGATTTGGAGAACTGTGTTTTCTGTGCCTGAAGCAGTTCTGGGAGAGATCAATCCTTCCACTGCCTGCTCCTCCAGAAACACTTCTGGTTTTCATCCAGGACTGAAGGCAGAGGCACAAGAGTTGGGAATATCCACAAAAGTTCCACAGATGCTGGAGATGAACTCGAGTTTACCTGCCTGCAGCTGATCCACCTCAGCCAATCCTCCTCAGACAAATCCTGATAAGCACAAGTACCCCTTGCTTTCACTTCTTTCTGAAAGCTTCATTAAAAGTATCATTGAACCGTTATTAGAGAACAAGTTAAAGGTGACATTACCAGCATGGAAACTGATACTGGCCAGAATTCAGCTGCCAAGAGAACAATGAGCTGGCAGACTCTGAAAGGAGCAGTGACAGATGTTCCACTGGGCAGTGACACGTGCACCTCACCAGAATCTGCTCTGTGGGTTTGGTTCCAGTGTCAGGTCTGGCTGTTCCAGGTTTAAAGCTCTGCCCAGCAGCAGCTGCAGGTCCTGCACCACTCCCCTCCACAAGCACCTGCCCTGCTGCCAAACCCGCACAGTTCAATGGCTTTGTGACATTCATGGATGTACTAACAGTTTTCTGATAATGCTGGGGACACTCTGATATCACAGTCTGTACCTGTCTGCCAGGATCCTAAATATCAAAACGATTGAGGTTGTAGGATGCTGGATAGTTCTGCCTGCTGTACTGGAAGTGGTCTGTGAGGACATTGCTGCGGCCGTACTGAAAGTCTCCGTGCTGGGTGAAGGCCGCGAGTCCATTCTGGGACTTCTCAGGAGTGCTCCGGTGCCGTTCCAAGTTCACCAGGTCTCCAGTGGTGACTGGGAGCAGCTGCTGCTTCTTTGCCTCTTGGTTTGCATCATATTTTGTCTGGCAAAGGAAAAAAGGAAGTTTTGCAGAGAATCTTTTAGGCTGGGAAAATCTGAGATCATCAAGGCCAATCTGTGCCCCATCCCAGAGCACTGAGTGCCACAGCCAGGCCTTCCTTGGGCACCTCCAGGGATGGGAACTCCAAACCTCCCTGGGCAGCCCCTTCCAAAGCCTGACAACCCTTCAGTGAATGTAGATTTTCTTAGATATCACCTAAGATATCACCTAGACATATTCACATACCCAGAAAAAAGCAGACAGTTCTACAGTCACATCGCTTTTTTTATTAAGAGTCTTAAAATACCAGTGGCTTCTAATAAAAACCTCACTCCTCTCATGTGCCAAACAAACAAGCTGATCTTTTGCTCAAGAGATTTTGAGTTACTTCCCTATCTTCCCTTTCCAAGAAAAGCTTAAGATCAAAATTTAATTTTGTGAGAGGCCCAGCAGCTGGTGTGGCCCACGTCCTTCACTTGGCCCGTGCTCATCCCTCCTCTGCAACAGAGCCTTGTGCCCCCAGTGCTGTCTATTTTTGCTCAAGTAGCTCTTTAATTGTACAAAAAATAATTCAAAGCTACTGGACTGCTTCAGCTGTGTTTCCTGGATGAATAACCAAAGCAGAGCCTTACCTTGTTGTACAAGAAGACCCCCAGGATGGCTGTCATCATGCCCAGGACGTTGGTGCTGGTGACGGGGTTGCGCAGCATGATCAGGGACACGGTGATCACCATGATCCTCTTGGTGGCGTTGGCCACGGAGTAACTGAGGGGGCTGATCAGGTTAAGGATACTGAAGGCAATGACATTCTGGGCAAAATTACAGAATCCACTGATTATAAGCAGCATCAAGGTCCAGGACCAATGAGACATCGTGCTCTGTTGGCAAAGCAAACAGCAGGAGGAAAAAAATTATCTGGGGTTTCAGGTAACAGCACAAACACAGCCTGAGGCACTTCTTAGCTGCCATTGGAGGGAGGAATGTCTGCACTGAGCTCTAAAGAGGCCCCCAAGCAGTTGCTTTATACAACTCCCAACTCAGAGAAACCAGAGGAGGACATTCCCCACACACTCTGGGAGTGTTTGTTCCTGTCTCCAGCTCACAGTTCCTGAATTTCTGCTGTCCCATAAACTGCCTCTCCTAACACTGACAGGAATTCTCACAATAAACACTTGATTAACTCATGTGAAACAATTTGCAGATGTTTCATAACACTTCCTTCCACACTGACAAGAACTACACTGAAACACTTCAGTGCACTTTTCTGGTTGGGTGCTAGAGTTTTTTATTTTTTTTTCTTTCATAATAGTGAACAGTTCTCCAAATACAGCACTTACCAAGTCATTCTCTACCAAGAAGGAAGAAAGATCCACCAGAACCCACGTTGGGATCATGAAGAACACAGCGTGGCACCCGAGGATGTTCAGCAACCGAAGGTGATGAATTCGGGAATCTCTCAACACCTGACAAGAGCCATTATTGAACAGCAGTCAGGAAACAAACTACTTTAGGGGACAGGTAATTAGGAAAATAAATAAATACTCTTACAGTAATAATTTCATATTAGGGTGACCAAAGAAAAAGTGATGTCTCTTTGAAAAAGTGGTTTTTTTGAGTGGTGGCTCTTAATATCAACAGGATAATAATATTACAAGCTCTACAAAACAGAAACCATTTTGTAACTAAATAGAGCCAAACCACACACTTTAATTTTGTTTCTGTGGTTTCAAGGAGTACCCAGTGTTGACAGTGACTTGTTCAGCACAGAGGAATGATTTGATGTAACAAGATACGTTAAAAGCTTTCAATGAACTGTTAAATTTAAGCACTATTGAACTGCCATGAGAAAAAAAAAATCCATGTTGAGGAGTAAAGAAAGGGCTTGGGATAAACTCAGTGTAACAGCTTCAACAGGTAGGAAGAGCTGCAGGGAACACACACACACACAAATTAACAGCCTTCCCTCTGGGCTTGTCTGACTGCAAAGCCAACTAAAAAAAATACATTTATGTAATGGAAATGACACCCTGTCCTGCTGAAGGGTGACACCAGTGACCCGTGCTGTGAACAGAGCTGGTACCTTCTTTGAGAAGATGTTCTGAAGTGAAAAGCACAGAGTAGCAGCAAGTGCACTGATGAGTCCCCACATGTCAAAGGACAGCTCTGTGACCGTGGCCAGCAGGACACCAGTGATGATGGGGATCAGAGACAGGTACACCTGGAGCAGGGACAGAGGGGGACATTGCATCTGCTAAGAATTTTCAACCGAGTTTATACATCCTGCTGATTTAGAGATCAACTATTTTACTATTGTAGTTCAAGGAAATTTAAGTCATTGCAGTAGACACTGACAACTCCAGTGCATCAGACAGCATCACCCTGGTCATTGTTTAGATGTGTTTTACACTCATAATAAAAGGAAAAGGGATTTTTAAAATCTTCATAATCTAATTCCAACCACAAAATCCACCCAAAGCCTGAGCTCTGCTGCCCCCAGCCAGCACAACACCCCTCAAGCACTGCCAAGAAAAGAAACCTCAGCAAACCTGTCCGCACCTTCGTCGTCTGCTTTTCCTTCATGATGATCCGTGACAGCAGAACCACCCAGATCGGCATCGTGGCTTTCACTGGGGATGGGAAGAACAACGGTGGGGACCTGGGGCTTGGGACAGCTCCATCAGCCACCAGGAGCAGAGGGATGGAGCAGGGGCTCAGCCAGGCCCAGCACAGCCCAGGGGGGGTCCTCCCTCCCTGTCACCATCCTGGACACTTGTACAAACTGGATCTTGGTGCTCTGGGACATCATGCCGGGCACCCACAGGGCACAGACTGGGGCACTGCCCCTGGATTTGGTGCCAACACACACTGGGGGTGGGGACACTGCTCTGGGCACCTGTATAAGCACACAATGGGAATGGGGACACTGCTCTGGGCACCTGCATGAACACACACTGGGGATGGGGACACCGCTCCCGTATCTCAGGGATACCACAGCACACACTGGGTACTGGGACACTGCACCAGGTGCCCTTACGAGCACATACCAGCTTTCAGGTCACACCACCGGGACTAATTCAAGCTGGCCCCCAGGCACCTCCTTAGGAGCACAGCCAGCGCTGGAACATCCCCCGGGCACCCCGCAGCCCTCGGGCCTCACCTGTGTGCGCGTAGGACACGGGGACCCTCCAGAGCGAGACGTGCGCGGACACGGAGGCGAAGTACTTGCCGAAGGCGAGCGGGAGGATGTAGCGGGGGTAGGCGCGGGGCGGCAGCTGCGCGGGGCCGGCGGGCGGGACGCGCCAGGCGCGGAGCAGCGGCGGCAGGAGCCCGCACAGCCCCAGGATGTGGAACAGCGAGACGGTGACGGGCCTGGGGAAGCCGCCGAGCAGCAGCTTGTTCACCACGTTACCGCCGGCGCTCAGCCCGTACCATCCTGGGGCGGGGCGGGCGCGGCGCCGGGGCGGGCTCGGAGCGTCACTTCCTCCGCCCCGCCGGGTGCCCGCACCCCCGGTGCCAGCCCCGCACCCCCGGTGCCAGCCCTGCCCAGCCCCCGGTGCCGGGCGATGGAGCCCGAGCGGTTCCCGTGGCCCCGGACGGCGTTTGGGGCAGCAGAGCCGCCTCCAGGGCAGCGCCGGCCCTTGGACAGCGGAGCCCAGGGCAGCCACAGGGCAGGGACGGAGCGAAGGTCACGGGCTCGCAGGCACCGAGACGATCGCTCCCGACCTTTAAAACTAACGCGAGGGACGCGTAGCGCCGCTGGGGTGAAGGATGGGTGAGTACCTGGCAGGCAGGAGGGGTTGTAGAACCCGGTTCATCCATGCACCCTGTCAAGAGACATTTCTACAGCGTTCATTTGCCCATAAAAACACGCACTTTAGGTAATGGCGACTCCCCAAAGATTTGCTGATGAGCCATTTCACATGTCATCCGTTGACAAGGAAGAAATGGCAGTGTTTTAACTTCAGTTTTTAGGATTAGAAGGAGAAATTTTGCGAGGGGTAGGAGAAAGCAGTAGCAGAGAAACTGAGTCATGCACAAATGAGAGTACACAGCAGGTACGCACATGGTAAACTTCATTTGAACTTGTTTACAAAATTGACAAAAAATATCACCTTGTAAACTTATTCACATTTGTTGGAGCTCACAGAACTGGTTATACTGGCATGCTGAAATAAAGATTGTCAAGCCTCATCTCACCCTGGAGGACACACAAGTGAGTTGACCCCTTTACAGCAGCAACAAACTCAGCAATGAACAAGATTTAAAGCTTGCATCGGGAGGGAATTTCTCCAGCAGTTTTCGTACCACCAGGGAAAGGGCTGGGTTTGATTCCTGATGCTTCCTCAAACAGAGGAGCATCAGCACAGGCAGTTTGGGTGTAATCTGGAAGCTGTGATGAGCTTCAGGCATCACCTCACCCAGTGCAGTCAAGGGCCATCAATTGCATCAGAAATGGAAGCGGTGGAGAAAAAGATGGAATTCATCAAGTAATACTTCGTCATTTCCTGAAATTTGGGAATATTCAAAGGCCTCCAAAGAGCACGGACCCTGTTCCTAAATGGGACCATTCAGGGAAGGAGGGAGGAAGGAGGGGGAGAGAAGATGCACAGAACTTTTTTACATAAACAAAACTTAAGCATTTCCAAAATGACCAGCAGCTTAGCCCTCTACCATCAAATCTGAACTGCAAGGCAGGAGCTTCCCCAGCTCTAAACCACACTGCTCAACCTCAGCAACTGCAGCAGGACAAAGTGGAAGTAAACTGAAAATATACTTGGATGCAGTTTTTGGTAACCACTTTCTGGTTTCACTCTCAGACCTCAGATTTCAGAAAAGGAAGCACACAGACATTGTTATTTCTGAGATACCCACACATTTCAGTAACAGTCAGATCATAAATGGTGAACAAGAATGACTTAAAAATAAACCAAACTTCATCAGCTGTATTCCAGGGAATGAACCAACACAATGCAGGCCTGGCCAGGAGCACCCTCCTTTGAAAACCAGGGAAGAGCTTGACTCTACCCTCAAAGGCAGCACAACTCTTGCCAAGGCTCATCTCCAGCACAGATGGGTTAACAGAGTTAACAATACTAAACCCAGGAATATTTTTGGCATAGTGTCCCCTCCTGTGACCCCCTGAACAGAAGCCCAACACTGGGGACTGCAAACAACATAGTCCCAAATATTAAAGCAATTACAGTTAACAGAAATCCTTCACTTTCAACACCCCAGGCTGCTTCAGAAAGCACTGTAACAATTAGGAATAAAACACGTACAAAGTTACTGAGACGAAAAGATGAACTCTGATCTCTTTCGACTTTGAGGTACATTATCAGCAGTTGGGTTATCAGTCTGCAGAGTTAAAAACAGATCCACCCTGTGTGACTGAACAGCACACCAGGGCTCTTGGAAGACAATCCCGTTATCCCTAGGGCAGTGTCCCAGGGATTGGGCTCCACCTCCCTGCTCTGAGGGCTCCCAGTGCCAGGGCTCCCTTAGCTGGGCTCAAATGAGCAAACTTGGGGGGGAAAAACGAGTGGAGTGTATATAAATAATTCACAAACTGGTTTGTGCAAATTTTTTTTATTTCCACATTTATATCACAACGTGTCCACTTAAAGGACCAAATAGCAAAGTTGCTCCCTTCTGCATCCCAGGAACACAGAAGTCTAGTTACTGTACATTCACTAAGGCTCTTTGTTTTTGCAAATTGCGTTTATGATGGATATCCATAAGGCAAACAATATCTAAAGGAATGGTAACAAGTATATTTCCAGCATACAAACAGGCTTCCTTTTTCCCTCTCACAGTACAGTTACAAACTTGTAGCACCCTCATTACATTTAGATTCTAGAAAAGGTGATTTTTCTTTTTGTTTTTTTTTTTTGGTTTTTTTTTGTCTTTTTGTTTTTTTTGTCTTTTTGTTTTTTACCTATAAGTTTGCAGGAAGGGAAAAGGAGGAAAAATATTTGGCTGGTGGTGGTGGGATCAAAAAATATCATTAAACATCTAGTTTTTGCAGCATTTCTCAGAGACTGGATTTAAACTGAAACCAGACTAAAATATGTGGATGCCTATGGAATGTTGAGCTGAAGCTGGTGGCCCAGCCTGCAGTGCAACACCTGCTGTTTAAAACCCAATCTCCGTACCACATGACTCTTAAATAACGCAATCATGTTCAGAGATGTGATAGAAATAAAACTACAGTTTTTGCACATTGTCTCTCGAATATCTCACTGCCAAATAAAAACCCAAATCAAGTCAAATAAATAGATGCATATTTTGTTAAGGTAACTTCCACAATTTTTTCTCTGTACCTGCCTGTAATAAGATTCCGGCATTCAGAAAGTGCTGGAAATCCTCTTCACTTCTTGGGGACTAACACTTTTTATAGCTGGCTCGCTATAGAGTTTTGAACTCAACTGATCAACCTTCGTATGCCTTCCTTTGCAATTGTTAGTAAACTGGTAGCAGCATTTCACAAAAGGAGAATTTAAAGGAACGAGCTGGAAAGGCCCAGCTCCCTCCCCCCCTCTGCTCGTGGGGCCTGTTTGTCCAGGACAGGAGGCTCTCTCCAGCTGGAAGTGGCATCGTGTCTGCCAGTTCTGCTAACTGCAGGTGGAAAAAGCGTGCTTAGCAGAACTGCTCTCAGTCTAGGCAGACGTAAGGCAGGATGTTCAATCTCCCATCATCCCCATGTGGATCTAAGGATATGCACTGTGTCCAATCATACCAGTTACCCTGTGTGTCATAACAACCGTTCACGCCTGGCCAGTTGTGGTCACGTATTCTGTCGAGGTCATCACTCGTGACCTCTCTGGTGACCCCAGGCAAGTCTGTAGGTTTGCTGTTAGGAGCTAGAACGTGAGTCTTTCTAGCCTCTTTTCTAGTGCTTTCCTCCTGCTTTAAATACTCAGACATGAAGTAGTGAGCTCCTGGAGTCTGTACTCCTGATGAGGACAGCAAGCTACTCTGTCTGTTTAAATATGACTGAATTATTTCATTTCTGGACAACTCTTTCCAGTTCGTTTGTTCAAAGGGGCTTTGCAGGTTGGGTTTTTGCTCCTGCTTTTCCGTTTCTGTCCTGTGCTGTTCAGTAAGTGCAGGGATTTCTACCTGCAAAGGATCTTTCGGTGTTAAAGGTTTTATCTGTCCTGTCATGGGATCAAAAGTGAGTTTTCTCTCTTTTAACCTCACAGGTTTCACACCCCCATCTGTCTCGTGCCCATCCAAGTTGACTGTATAGTCTCTGGGTCGGTACCTTTTCTTCTTTTTGCTATCAGACCCTGAAGCAGCATCGTCACTGTCCATTCTGGAAGTGTCCTGTGGGAAGCCCATGTGTGATTCCCCGGGGTGGGCTTTGCAGCCCGGAGCCGTGTGCTGCTGAAGTGTCCCTGCTGTGTGCCTGTGCTGGCCCTCGGGGGCTCCCTGCTGCTCCTGCCAGTGCTGCTGTGCCTCAGGGGCCGCCTGAGGAGGGAACTCCAGTCTCTTGGCTGGCAGGGGAGGTGTGGATGGTTGCATCAGGGATGGCGGCGGCGATGGCACCTGTGCGGCGTCTGTGAACTGAGACCTTTGAGATGGACTGGGCATCGAATCCTTTGGTGAGTACGTGGTGTGCTGCCGAGCAAAAGTATCATGCCTAACGTTCCTGGGGCTAAAGGAGGAGCAGCGTGGGCTCTTGGGCTGGTGGGGGCCCGTGGCTTCTTCTGATTTATCATGCTGCTGAAGCACTGCAGTCTTTAGTAACGAGGAAGTGCTTGAGGGTTTTACAAGTCCTGGAGAACTGGTGTGAGGTTTTACAGCATTTACTGGGATCTTATTGTGTTTATCGTTTTCACTGAGATCTGTCCTGCTGCTTTCAGGCCCTGCATGTAGGTTTACGTCTACAGGACTAGGAAAATTTTCAGGACTACCTCCAATT
The DNA here is from genome assembly GCA_013397375.1 of Toxostoma redivivum. Lineage (NCBI taxonomy): Eukaryota > Metazoa > Chordata > Aves > Passeriformes > Mimidae > Toxostoma > Toxostoma redivivum. The sequence continues at coordinate 186,322 of VXBI01009533.1, forward strand.
CCATTGGTTGGAGGGGGTGAAGAGTTTTGTAATACTTCATGACTAGCTTTGGAGACCTTTGGGGGAGGAGGGCCCTGATGCCCATCCCTGTGATCACCTTTCCTTTTCCTATTTCCCAGTTTCTCTGTTTTTGGAGAATTTAGTTTCTGGATATCATTCCTGCTTTTCAGTTCGCTGATGGGCTTGGCGCCGGGCACAGCAGGGAGTTGTGAGTCTGGTTTGCAGTTGTGGGCACCTCCATTTGCTGATCCTGGCGGGTTGGGCAGCCCCCTTGGCACTGGCTCGTTCTGGGTTACAGGTTCTATCAACTTCTGCCAATTCCGCAACAATTTCTTGGCACGTTTGGCAAGTTCCTCGTTGGATGTCTTCTTCCTCACCTCATTGATGAGCCTCCCAAGTCTGGTTTCCTACAAAGACAGACAAGGTGTTTTACAAACATGCATCATTCCAAGCAAAATTCTCAAGGAATGTTTCTGCTTTGTAATGCTCACCCCTGAGAAACACCTGGTTAAAAACACTAAAGATTGAATTAATCTTTTTGGAAAGGATTAGTCCAGTGCTCTGCCATGCAATATGAAACCAACTGTAGGTTTTAAGTCACGCTGTCTTTATTCCCTGGTAAACACATCAGAAAGGAATTCTCTAATGAGAAAGAACCATAAGAATAAGGGTGCAGGTTCAGATTTGAGGGGAAATGCAGTACACAAAGGTGTGTGTTTATCACAAGGGAAGTGTAAGATCTGCAGAGAGAGCCAAGAGAAAAGAATTCCAGGATCTTTGCCTGTTCCAGTAACTCATTAACAATAAAAATCTCCATTTGACAAACCTGACTACCAGGTGTGAGTTGTGTCCTACCTTTTTCTTCCACCTCTCTCCTCTCCCTCCACTCCTCAGCCTTGTGGAAATATATGAAAAAGCCATTTAAAGAACATTCCCAGGGTGTCCCAAGGTGGTTTCGTGAGCGGAAGGAAGTGTTTGATTGTTCCCAAAGCACATTTGAAAACAAAGAACTGTTCCACAAGTCAGATTTCTTAAGAAAAGCACTTCAAAGGAGAACATAGACCAGACTGTGAGAGAAATATGCAACCTGTTGTGATAGATATGTTGAAATACAGGTGGAGTTGTAATTAAGCAACAGTTAAAAGCAAGAACACCGCTAATTTCAATACAAAGAGTGAAAAAGAAATATATAATTCAGCCATAAAACTTCTTTGGACTGTTTCTACAAGTGGCCAGTGAGAATTCAGCTCTCCCTACACCTGACCTCACCACAAATATCAGGCATTGAAACCTGCATAACTTAATTTAAGATTAATTTTACAGACCCAGAGCAACTCTATTCCTATTTCAGACTTTAGGTGCTTGGTCACCAAACATCTACAAAGGTGACCAGAACTGCAGGGTGATATTGCTGAGTGCAACAGAATTAATCAGTGGCAAGTGATGATTAATGTAGTGCCCTGCACAAACAGGAACTGTGCTGCCCAGAATACTGATCTGGGCCCAGAAAGGATCCCTGTGTTCAGCGAGATGTCGGAAGCAGCACGAGAAGGACAAAATAATATCTTAATTGTGAATCCTTTGCAATCCATCTATTGTTTCCAGAAAAGCTCTGATGAAAATTAGAAAGGCAGGAAAAAGTCCTTTTATATGCATAAAATATCATGTTCAGAGGGTGACATACCTCAAGTGCCTCTTTGGTAATGGGATATTTCTCCAGGCTGGAGATCACTTCCAGCACTGCCACCATGTTATGGATCTGCAACAAGGAAGACAAAGTCACTTCATGTTTCATGTACTGGTCTTAGTTAACAAATGTAATTTAAGACCTTCCACTTTATAATTGCTGGAAACATTAATCACAAACTGCTATCAGACTGTCTGGCTTTAGGGAGCTGATTGTTCAAGGAATAGGGACAAGGACACTTTTACTGACCTAGTTGGAAACTGCAGGAGCTGTAACAAACACACTCTTATGTAAAACCCAAGGAAACAGTGGCAATAAAACTGCTGTGACTGAGTAACAAAGTTCTGAGACCCCTCTGCAAAGCATCAATTAACTGTGCACAGCCTAACGAGCGCCAAGTGGAGCAGGAGCAGCCACTGGTGCCATTGGAAATGTGGAGTTTAATCCTTCAGGCCCCAGTGCAGACTGACCCAAGGCACTGCTCTGCAGTTTCATTCCCAGTCTCACTTCCTGCACTGCACACAGGATCTCAGCCTGCAGGCCCCTCCTTGGGCTGGGGCTGTGCCCAGCAGGTGTCCCCAGACCATCAGGCTCCTCCAGCACCCCTTGCTGGGGCTGTGCTTGGGGAGGAGGAATTGCACAAATCCACATCCACTGAAAAAGTGAGGTTCTCCGATGGGCTGCACTGCACCCCCAGCCCAGCTGTACATCCTGCACATCCTCAGCACAGGTGTGATTTTAGTGGTTTCCAGGAAAAACCAAACAATACATGTTTTAGGGGCTTAGTTTAGAGGTGAACATGGCAGTGCTGGGTTGGACTCATTAATCCTGGAGAACTTTTCCAATCCAAACGAGTTTATGATCCTACAGAGATCCTTGTTTCCATTACCTGATGTTAAGAGCGCTGAAACATGGAATTTCTAATTCACCTTTGGAGATAGATTTAAAAGATAAGCAAAGGAAAACTTGAATCACAGTCTCATTTATTGCTTAATTGCATTTGTGACTCAAGTGGATATGAAGTGCATGTGAGAAAAATCTCTCAGCAAGAACCTCTGCAGGGATCCCACATCATCCTGAAACCTCATCAGGAGCATCATCATCATCATAGGCAGCTCTGCCCTCCCAGCCACAAATCCCCTGCATGACCCCTCCTCTTAAGAACACTGACTTGTGTAAGAATTGGCTTTTCCAAGACAGTTCTACCTCTGCACTAAGATACCACAGGAACACCAGGAGCTGAAGTCTCTTCCCTGCACAAAACCTCGGGCTCAGACAATGTTTTGTCCATCCCTGAAGGACTGTTTAGTGCTGGAGATATCTGGGTAATGCTGTCAGGGATGAAACATTTGTCCTGATTTTTTGATGCACTTTTTTTTATGTTTAAAGTTCATGCAGGCTTTGAATGATTCTAACTCCTATAGGGTGTAAAACCAACTCCAGGCCAAAGATGAATTAATTTGTCCCTGTTCTTTCTTCAGCCTGCAGATATTTGAAGCCCTACCATGAGGTCAGGCCTGGTAAAACTATGCTTAACCTTTAGAGCAGCAACAGCACCTATTCTAACATATTTTAGTTCTTATTATTTCACTTCAGTGCACTGACTTTCTTCCATGTTTCCACCCTTGCCCTGCCCTCAGTGCCCAGGAAAGACAGTTTAGCACCACAGTTTAAGTAATACACAACATCAAGGTTGGTTTTTTTCAGTTTTTAGAACCAGAGCCCTTAGAATAGTTAAAGCTCAATTCTGGGAGTTTCCAGACAAATATTTTTAAACTTGCAAAACACGATACTCTCCTTCCCAACCCATATTTTAGACTATGAATTACCAGGCTGAAAAAGGCTCTGTTGCACACACCAGTAACTGGCACAATTATTTTTTTCAGTTACTGGTAATCCCCAAATATTCATTATCTAAATGAACAACTGATGGCAAAAATAGGGTCATTGGCCTATCAGAAGCTCAAGATGGGGAAAGTGATACGTTCATGTGCACACACACCTACAGAAAGGTGAAACTGCTCAGGGAATTTCCAGTCACAGCTTTGCCTTTGTTCAATACCCCCAAACACACACCAGTGCATGCCCCAAACGCTAAACCACCCCCTGGGTCTAAACCAGGGCTGGCAGGCTGTGACTTCCCTCCCTGCTCTGGGGGACACGTGGTGCCAATTAAGGACAGTGAAAGTGGCCTTGCACCCTCAGCTCCTGCTGGAACACAAACATTTGGAACACCCCTTTTGGATTCCTCACACATTTGTAACCAATTGAGAACACGCTGTCACTGCTGAGCAGAGCACGAACCTCTCACTCTCAACACAACTGCCAGCAGCTCCTCTCATTTTCCTTTTTTTTTTGACCTGTAGGGAAGCTTCATTCTTTGAAAATAAATATATAAAATGTCTAAGCATGTTCAAAAACTTCTCCCCCTTCCCCTTGTGATGTTTTCTCAGGATGCTTCATCCAAAATGCCATAAAGAGAAGCTTACAGTAAAAATCATATCTGCCTATTTTAAAACAACACAGATTATGAAATTTCTTGTAGTGCAGTTAAACACAGTGATGGAAACAAGAGGACCTCCCAAAACACCTCAAGTATCACCTGTTCATGGGAAGACACCACAGAGATAACAGCAGCAGCACACCCATCCTGCACCGGTATCTTCATCTTAAACCAACTGTTACAGTAAAATTCATACATTGTCCCATAACCAGCGTGACACTAATGTTACCAAACCTGCCAGAACACCATCCTGCTTTGAGCAGCACCAGAAATGATAATTTATTAACACAAAGGGCTACTGAAGATGCTTACTGGCAACAGAACAGACAGGGGAAGTGCACGGAGCAGAGCAGGACAGGGAACTCAGCAGCTCCGCTCCCTTTGGACATTGGGCAGGGCTGCAACTGCCCCGGTCACTGTCTCAGGAATTTGCATTTTAGTTTCTGTGTGCCTTTGTCTGCTCACACTGCAACTCCCAAAACAACTTCCAGGACCCTCAGTTAGAAGCTGACAGCAAACAGCTCAAAATAACTGATAAGTAATTGATGCAGCATTCCAAATTCTCCCGTGCTGCTCCCACGTTGAGAGCACTGACTGGCACACAGAGTAAATCACTCGAAAGTTTACTGGAGAACATCTGCTTTGAGTCATCCACCATAATCCTTTCCAGCCAACCCTAATGACAGCCACAGAAAACAAATCTTATTTATTCCATGCAAGGCTCCTTAAGTCATCCAGCCATTCAGCCATACTCTGCAGCTTACTATTGCTGAGATCTTTTCCAAGTTAAGCACTGAATGTTTTTACTCCAGCCTCAGACAAAAGCAGGGGTTTCTGAACTCTCAAGAAAAGATCAAGCAGCTTAATTTTCTTTTCTTAACTGCCACCTTAATCTTATTTCAGCATCTATAAAGCAGGACCAAGTCAGTGACCAATTTCAGGGTGTTACACAGCAGTTTAAAGGGGTTTTGGGGAAGGTTAAGGTACAGCTGTTCCCTCCCACCTCCACTTCCACTGCTGCCTTCCCAGGAAATCTGAAAGCAGCAGCAAGCTCAGCATCCATACAAGCTCTGCCACCATTTCCAGGTGCTGGGATGTGTTTTCTGTGGGACCAGCACACTCCATGGGACATCGATTCTCTTCCTTCACTTACACACCAGCCCAGACCCCAAGCACAACGTGAGCACCCCCAGAACACCTTCCTGTCCTCCTGGGGACTGCCTGGACACACAGCACAACCTGCACTCCCCCACTGAAGCCTGAAAAACAAATGTTACACAAACTTGCTATTGCAGACACTCAGATAAAGCAATGATTTTCTTTTTTTAATATTTCACAGGGATGTTTCCAAAGATCTTTGCATGCATGACTAGATCGTGATAGATGACAAACCAGATCTGAGTTACTTGGGAGTAGGAGAAGGAGAAGCACTGTCTGTATAACATGAAAAACTCAATGCACAATTCCAAAAACTCCCAGTGAAACTGCTCATGCAGATTCCTGCCTTTCTGGTAGAACAGTTCTTTTCAACCACACGTTCAGGTAACAGTGCTAAAAGGCATCATTTGATACAATAACATCATCCCGGGTCACATTAGTGCCTTCACAAGTTTCTAAAGGATACTTAAACTCGGCCTGGAGTCGCCCACCACTGACAATCTTCTAAAACCAAAGTGTAACACCATCACACTCCTGAAATCACAACTTAAAACAATCACAGCCTGACTCCACTGTGGGCACGGTGAACAGAGCACACAGGTATCACAACACTCTGCTTTGGAGAGAATGCATTTGCCATCATACTTAAATACTTCATCAGAATATCCATAAATCCTCAAAATTTCCATGGTTTCAAACAAAGTACTTCCGTAACACTGTCCCACCTGTAGCACCAAAGCAGTTTGACAGAAGCAAGCAGAGAAATGGAGACATTGTGGGAGACTGAACAAGTCTTTTTTTCTTCCTACAAACACAAATCCAGGTGTCTGTTGCCAAGGTGGAGGTTTCTGGTGGCAGTCAATACCAGCAGTAGGGTCCAGACAGAAGTTCACAGGAGCATTTGTATATTTTTTTGTCTTCCCCCTGCTCCAGGGCCGTGTATCTCCTCAGGGAGTGCAGGAAAATGTTCAAGCAAATGCCAGGATCAATACTGCTGGAGAGGCCAGGGAGGCAGAGCTGATCCCAGGAGGTGCAGTCCCTGCTCCAGGAGTGATGCCATCACTGCTGTTCCTTCTCCTGGAGCTCCCAGTGTCACCTGCAGCCCAACACCAGCTCCTGCTCCACACTGGGGTCCCCCCTCAGTGTCACATCTTGCCCCAACACTGCTTTTGTACAAAACCTACTTTGCTGCACAATAATCTAAAATATGGAATAAGAAGTGAGGAGAGAAAAGTTGCTATTCACATGAGGTTTTATTTAAATGTGACAACAGAAATCCAGTGGTGCAGAGTTTATTCAGCACTTTGTGTAGGAACTATGAGACACCAGACACTGACAATACTCACCACCAACAGAAAATTGTAATGGCATTTGTTCAAAGGTACAGACCAAACACACCAAGTTAGAATTCAGGTTACAACCTGCTGGTATTTAGTTCAGTTCCTTTGCAGCTGATCTATTAACAGTTCCCCTTAGCCCCAATATGACACGATGTTGTCTAAAGATAGGGAACATGAGATACTATTCACAGACACAACATACCAAGAAGATGACAATGCACTACTTTGCTCACATTATTGAAAATGTCTGAAAGTCAGTTTGCCAAGCAAAAGTCCGATATTAACCAGTACACAAAAGATATTCTTAAAGGTGGAGGCCAGTTTTTTAACAGTATTTAGTAAAATAGATCTTTAAACATGAAGGAATCAATGATTTGGGTTGAAAGTCATTCACTGGGAGAATCTTCTATGACAGAGAAATTCATATGGAGACCATGCTTTGAAAACTGATCAGAAATTTGTGGTATAAAATAAGGGGTAGAAGAAAAGCTCCTTGAGTACCAAGAACAGTCTAAAGAGTGACCAGGCACAGGAAGCATTATCCACATCTCCAGCTTAAAACTCTCAGGTCTACTTTAAAGAGTCAAACCAATCTGCATATATTTTATTTGTACTTAGGCTTTATTTATTGGCAAAGTAACATCATCCAGATACCTTCCTGTATATACTTTACAAAGGCAGGATCATCAGATGCCAATAAAATTCCGCAGTGCGAAGAAACCTTCCCCTGAAATCTTGGAAATATTTCCCCTACTCCCTCCTGGCAGTGCCCACGCACATCCCTGAGCTGGGCAGACACCACAGCAGCCAAGAGAATGAGAGGAGCTTGCCAGTACAAAGCACAGTTTGCCCTGGCACTCACAAAGGGCCTCCAGACACAAATCCACAGCAGCTGGGAGTGCCATGAACGCTCTGGCTCTTCTGTGCACGGCCCATTCCCAGGGAGGCACCAAGAGCCCTGGCACTGCAGGAACAGGCTCCAGGCTGGGCCAGGGCAGGGGAAACCACCCAGCAAAAGAAGCAGCCACTGGAGGAGGATGGTACAAGAAGTAAAACACAGACCATGAAGACAAGACACACCCCAGTTCCCTGCCCTACAGGAAAAGGTCTTTAAGGCAAACAGAAAACAGCAACAGCGAAACACTTTTCTCCATTCACGTTTATTAGACGATGACTAGAAGACATTTTTGTTACTACAGAGAGAAATACCTGTCTATCAGCTTCAACAGTTACTGAACACTTTGTGTAACACCACAAGAACCGTGCCTGTAGTGCCAGCCCTGAGCTGCAGACACACAGAGAAGATTCACTGCAACATGACTCCCCCAACTTCTTTTTCCACACCCCACAAAAAACCCACCCCACCAGACAGTGAAGCTGGAGAAACAAAAATTCATTAGCCTGATTTTTAAAGAGCCCAGCTAGCTGAAGAGGCTACATGAAATACTATTCAACTAATTAAAAATTCAAAAATTCCTGCTAAAGAAACAGAGCAAGAACCAGGGAGCATAGCCCAGGAAGTCACTGCCACTCTCAGTGGCATCTACCACAGCACACTGCAAGCAAGATCATTTAGTGCTGTTTTCCACTCAATCCCAAGCTGTAAGAAATGGCAGAGGAATCAAATTCAGCTGGAATTACATCTTCATCCCAAGGCACAGCAAGAACATAGACAAAGAGGAGGTCAGAGGACAGCAGTGATAAGAGGTTTCGAAAACATGGTTAATAACAAAGTTTAAGTTTTCATTTCACACAGTATTGAAAAAAATAAGAAAGAGACACAAGATGTTTGAAATAAGCCTCCCTATGCATTATTAGCCATAATAAAGGAAATGTTAATCAACTGTTTTCATGCTCACTGGTCTGATTTGCAACAAGACAAATACTGATTGTACATAGAAATAACCAGGGAGCTACCAGTGCACTCAAATAATCTCTCCCTAGTCTCCAGAGCCACTATGGAGGTTTAAGAACAGATTAGGTAAGTCCAGAAGGAGCAGTTTCATGAAGGTGATGGAACACGTGAAGTCCCTTCCAGCCATGCCCCTACACCCGGGGAACAGACACTGAAATAGAAGGAGCACAAACACATTGAAACACCCATTTCCATCTACTCCAAACTAGACTCAGAGCAGCAATTCTGAATTGTCCTCTCAAAAAGAACCACACAGGTAACTCCAGGAAACAGCTCCAACACTTCCAACCCCACTGCCCCAGCACAGTGCTCTGTATGATCCCAAAAGAAATCCCAAAGTTTCTCTCCCCACTCAGGCTCTGTAGTTGCTCCCTGTCACCATTTCAGGCACCTCACAGCCCCTCAGTCCCTGCACCGGTGCTAAGCACTCCCAACTAAGATACAGTTTCCTTGTCTACCAGAGAATAATCTCTCCTCCTCTTCCCCAGTAAAGAAACTTCAACCAGACAAATCTTGGTAGTTACTATTTATTATAAGCCATGAACTGAAGTCCAAAATTACTGCTTCAAAATTTAGAGAGCCATAAAATGAGGTTGCTGTGCAAGCAAAGTCATGGGGACAACTGGTCCTACTTCAACGAGACAGAAATGCAGTTGGATGATTATTCAGGCAGAATAATACAGAATATATAGAAAATCCAGCCTTAAAATGTGCCCCTTCTGATTCATCATGATCTTGGTGCTTTCTGCTTAAGGAACTCACCTGAAGTCCCTGTTGGTTCCTCCCTGGGTTAAGGTCAGAGCACAGTGAGGCACCACAGGACCCCTAAAAGCATCACTTGGACAGAACCATTCTGTGACCACCTGCTCCATCTTCATGCACTCCAGAGAACTGGTGAGCATTTAAAATCATGCAATGAGCATTTAAGGATTGATGAGAAGGGATCCAGAGCTTTGTGAAGTTCTTTAATATTATTTTACCCATCCTTTAAAGGATCTACCCAGAGCTGTTAACACAGAGCAGTTTATATCTGAGTGCAATTCAGAAAGGCCCTGCTAATGTCCCCAATACACAGAATTTTTCACTCTCTTTTAAAAAAAGTAAAACCATTTATCATCATATTAGCGTATTTCATATGCAGCAGGCCAACTTTTCTCAAATTTCTCGGGAAGTTTCTCAGCTGATCCCTTAAATGATAGAGGAGGCTGAGGTGAATACAATGTTGAATTCTTTGTGGAATGTATTAATTCATCACACTGAAGTGCAAGATGCTCATGTGACTGCTCATGAGAGTTTAGGCATGGTGTGCCTGTTCACAAAACCTGAGAAAAATAGTGTTACAAACTGGGAAAGTTTGTGGAGAAGTCGATGTATCCTTACAACAACTGTTACCAATAGTGAATTCTTGTCAACACACACCATAAACAAGTTTTATGGATATGGGGAAAAAAAAACTGAAATCAATTTACACATCTCCTAGAATTACTTCTCTCCAAATTCTAGATTAAACACTGCTACCCGTCACCCATTTCCAAATAGCTCTGTTCTCTGAAGGCTGTGTCACCTCAGGACAATGTCACCTGTCAGGAAAGCAAAGCCCCCCAGTAATCCCTGGAGAATGTTTGGCCATTCCAGCCAGCAGCACAATCCCTAGCAGCTCCTTGGAAACAAAATGCTTTCTCTTCTACCTTTGACTGGGGAAAAAAGTCTTCCCTGGAGGAAGGTGAGCATGGAACCTTCTCAGCTCAGGGTTTGTAAAAGCAGCTCCACTCCGGAGCCAACTGCTCAGCGTGGTCATGGCAGGACCAAGGAACCCACCACACATCTGCATTTTTTAAATATTTAAACACAGAACATGGAATTGTGGAATCCCTGACTGGTTTGGGTCGGAAAGCACCTTAAAACCCACCTCATTCCAGCCCTTGCCTTGGGCAGAAAGACCTTCCACTATCCCAGGTTGGTCCAACCTGGCCTTGAACACTTCCAGGGATGGGGCAGAACATCCATGAGGCTCCAACCTTGCCTGGTTATTTCTAACCTAGTGGCAAAAAACTTTTCCAGTTCAGAAAGCTTCCAGTGAGGCTTAAGCCCCTTGGCAGCCTATCTTGAAAAGTCCAGCAAAGAGAAAAAAAAGTCAAAACCCAAAAGCTCCTTTTTTGACAGACAAACTCTTCCTCCTCACAAGACAACAGACACTGAGTTTTCCCGGATGCAGCCAGGCCCCTGAGCAGTGTGCTCAGCCCATGAGCTGCAGGCACTCACCTCCACAAAGAAATCTGAAACATCACCTCTTGCATCTTCTCTTCCACCTCACCGTGATCAATTCTATTCAAGAATCAATTGTAGTTTCTCCAAGTATTAAATACAATATTGAAATATTATTTTTTTCCTGGAACTCTCAGGATGACAAGTTATATACAGACATTCCCTGTTCTTTCCTGCTGCAGTTAATTTACAGAGCACGAGGAGTTATGTACTGACCTGCTCAGAAAGTGATGGCTTGAGTTACAGACATTTGTAATGTGCTGGAAGTTTGTTCATCAAAGACAATTTATGACTGTGCATCACCACCCCGAGAAAACATCATGTTCCTCCACCTACCACAGCTCTACACTCCTTTAAAAAAAAAAAATCAAACCCTCCAGACCTGTACTATAACTGTGATACTCTGCAAGCTGATCCTGCATGGAAACTATGTGAGAAAGCAGCTCCACAGAAGTGCTGGCTGTCACTCTGAGACAAGACTTCCACCTCTGCACAGTCGTCTCCACAGCACAAAGTTTGAAAACACGCCCAGCTGAGCGTGTCCCTGAATCCCTCGGATGGAGGATCCCTCCTCCCCAGCTGCTGGGTTAGAAACCACTCTGCTCACTAAAACAGAACTAATTATGTTTTACTTCCAGTGACTCCTCAGCAGAAATTGCTACCACTGACTGTTTGGACATGCTGAAAATTGTACACTTTGATATTAACAATCACACTCAGGCACGCACTGCTGCCCTGTGAAAGCTGTGCCCCTGAAAACACCAATTCACTGCAGAGTTTTAGCAGACTGCACCTCAAATTAAAGCAATTTGCTGACACTTAAATATTATTCCAAACACCAAAAGCATGAATTACCCACAGAAAGAGTAATTTAGCTGTTAGAACACTGAATAAACAAACCTACATTTACATTAAACTCAATGTGAGGTACTTACTTACCTTTACCTTAAATTATTTCTTTAAAGATCAAGTGTAAAAGTGGGGCCACATCCTACCACATTATACAGACCGAAGGAAGTGTATTTGGACTTATCACCAAGCACATAACTGGTGAAAAGAGATAGCAGCAAAATGTTATCAGCCAAAACAGACATGTTTTTATGTAAAAAAACTACACTGACATTAATTTTAACTCCAAGCATAATGTATGGAGTAACTATGCCTTAAAAGCAGTGCTTCTTGACTAACATCAAACTTCTGCAGCAGGCAGAATTGATTCCTCCTCCCCCTCTCCTGAAACTTCTGTGGTTCCTGAAAAAAAAAGGAAAAACTAATTGTCACCTGCAGCAGCTTCTTGAAGAAACTGGGAAAGGATCCACAGGGAGAAAAAGCTTCAGCTGCAGCGGAGCTACTTTGATCAGGAGCCAAAGGTGCCAGAATGACAGCACTGCTGTGTCATGTGGCCACAGCAGAACCCCAAAGAGAGCCAACCACGCACATCTCACCACCCCTAAACTGGGCTCACTCTCAACTTACTGGACAAAATCCCCCAAAAAGACAAATTGGAATTCCCAGCCCAGACTCAGACTTCTGAAACACAGTCTAAGCTGAAAGTCCTAAGGCACAGTTTGGGTCCCTCTCCATGTGGGAGCTTTGGAGTGTTTTCCCTCCTGCCCCTGCTGCTGTCAGGCTGCAGTGCCTGGGCAGCAGGAGCTGATCCAGCTGGATCCCATGCCCCTCTCATCCCAGCTCCAGCCCTGCCAGGATGACCTGCTCAGCTCCCTGCTCTCTTGGCTCCAAGGTGTGCCAAGGTGCACTCAAATGGCCTCACACAGGATCCAGAACAACCTCAACGGGAGGGAGCAACTCAGGAAGCACCAGCCACAGGTCCTCTGCTGCTTGGGAAGTTTGTTCCAGCTCATCTCTCCTGGAAGGACCCTCACCTTGCACACCAGCTGTCTGTTCCAAGCTGTAGCTTGTGGTCACTGCCAAAGGTTATTCCCCATATTTATACTACCTGCAAAAACTTGGTTCTTCCTTTGAGGAGCTGTTTCATGGCTACACCAATAAAAAATGTGTTAATGAGTTCTTTTCCTGCAGCCTCTGAGCATTCAGAGTGTTTGTTTCCCACCAAGAGCCCACGCACAGCACATGCAGACAGGTGCTTGCTGCAAAGTTTTATCATTTGGATTTAAAAAGCTCTTTGATGATCCCCTATGATGACCCAGGCTGACAACGTGAGGGGGCTCAAGCTGCTCTAGGACACCCTGAGCTGCCACCACCCCACTGTTACCTCTCCTTGCCACACAATTCCCCAGTTGTGAGCCAGAACTGCCACCTCTCCAAGCCCAGGAGGAGCTGGGACATGGAAAGGGGTCCCTGAGGAGACCCTGTTCAGGTAGGGTTTGGTCAGGTGAGTTCCTTGGTTGGGTCAGCACAAGGGAGGGAACAAGAACAGGTGGAAGTGGGGACATGATGGGGATCCCAGCAGCTCTCCCAGCACTACTGGCAGCTTCAGCTGGTGTAAGCCAAATCAATCCAATTTTTGATCATTTGGAGCATTGTCCACACAGCCTTTACTGCAAAGTGGTGGTTTACTCTTGAGTTGCAGAGCTCACTCATGAGTTACAACTCAACAGCATCCCCCTGACTGTGAAGGTGCTTCCCAGCAGTTATTCCAGGACACGTTCAGAGCCCCTGTATTGCTGCATGCCCACAAACACAGGATAATTCCAGACATCTGTGAACCACGCACAAGTGACAGCCACAAAAAAGGGTTCTGCAAGTGAAACTTGACCATAAGGCAGCCACTGTCACCTCAAAAAACCCAGACAGGCGTGGTTAACTTTTCCAGGTGACAACACCTCCTTCCTGCCAGGTCCCAAGGCAGCAGGGAAGCACCCAGGAAGCAGCAACATTCCACTCCTCATGGAATCACAGACTGAGCTGGGTTGGAAGGGACTTTAAAGCCCATCCCATTCCACTCCCCTGCCATGGGCAGGGACACCTTCCACTATCCAAGGTTGCCCTAAGCCCTGTTCAACCTGACCTTGGACACTTCCAGGGATGGGAAACCACAGTTTCTCTGGGCAACCTGTGCTAGGGCCTCTCCACCCTCACAGGAAGCTGTTCTTTTCTGCTTCCACACTCATTTAAACACTCTAAGATACAATTCTGCTGCCAGAACTATTTGTGATGCACCAGAAGTTTTATCAACTAATTGAGCTACATCAAAAACTACCTGGGAAAAGATCCATATATTGCCTTTTTTCTTCTTTAAACCCTGATCAATTCCTTGGTTCAATTCACCACACGATCCTGAACACATAAAATGGGTGTGTGTAGCAGGAATAAGAAGTGGGTGTTATTTAAATTGTCACTGCTGCTGAAACAAACACTCAAATTAGAGCTTCAGAGCAAATGGCTACTGCCATCATCACTGCAACCTGGGGAGTTTCAAGGAATTAACAACTGAAAAGCAGTTTGGCATTCCCCTTGCTTTGACCCCTCAATTCATATTCATATTCCCTGATATTTCTGTTCACTTAGATTTTGTCTTAGCACCCTCAAAGTACAGAATGGTCTCGCTGCTACAAGGGGCACTGTATAAATTAAAAGCTTTTAAACCTCCAGCCTCCCAAGCCTGCACTGCCACCAGGCCAAATAAGCTTTTTTAGAAAGAAGTGGACAAGCAAAACTCAAAGCAAGGCCAAAAAACCAACTGTACCATCACCCTCACATGGTGAATTCAAGTGAATCCAAGTATTTGTAATAAAGAGCATTAAGAAACACAGACCTCATTTAATGTTATTATAAAGAACCTGAACGCAATGGGACTCTCTGCATCAGGCTCAAATCTTGATCTGGAACTCAAGACTGACATGATAACAACACTTTAGATCTTGCACATTAGGAAATGCTCCCCCAACCCCCTGCCTTCTGTCACACACCTGGAACAACCTGCTGCCTTCACGCACAAAATGTGAGACTGCTCCAGACAAGATGAGCTGCAAGTGAGGAAAGGGACAAAGAGGGCAAGAGGTACAACAGGTTCTCTGCACCTCCCTCAAAACTGCTAAGCTCATTAGGGCTGGCAGAAAAGGATAAAGCTCAAGCAGGAGCCATTCCTAGTCTACTTTCGCCCACACGTAACACTTCCTGCATCCAAAGAAATCACTGAGACCCTCAGGAAGTGAACCATCAGCTTCCTCTGCTTTCTATATTTATATTATTACAGTGCCCTGCACCTTCTTAACACACTACTGAAAAGCACTTTTACCACTGGTGAGGGGGGTTTGGTCTCCAGCACCTTGGTAAAACAGACAACAGAGGAAACAGCCACAGGAGCATCCTTAACCATGCAACTTGTGCCAGCTGGGAGATCAGCCCATGCCAATGCACCACCCAACATATTCCAATACACAGCCCAATTAATTATTAATAATACAGACCATGGACCACTCCTGAAGGCCTGTGCAGCAAGTCCAGCTGAGGTACTGCAGGAACCACAGCTCGAGTTAGAGCCAAGCCCAGCCAGGGAGCACACAATACAGGCTGTTACTCAAACCAAAGCTGGGTTTGTGTCACAGAGGGGTACTAATGGCAAATAATGAAGTTATTATCTAATATTTAAAAACAGGAACAGATTGCTACATATTCAGCATGAGGAACCATTTAATTGCAAGCACAATTCTAGCAGCTGGTTGGAAACGACAGGCTTGCCCATAGAGAGAAAACCAACATTTCTCATTTCTCCTGACATCAGGAAATAAACTCTCTCAGGAGCACAGAGCACCAGTTACCAAAGCAAAGGTGTTCTGCTGGGTGAAGGGGTGGCTTCTCAGCACACAGAGTCTGAAGCAAAAGCCTTGTTCCCACCAGAATCAAGGAACATCTCCCCTGTCAGACCTCACAGAACAGAACTCCTGCTCTCCTCCACCTCCTCCTATGTTCTCACAGAAGCCTTGGAAGGAAAGTGATGCTGGTACTCAGTGCTTAGGTCATGGAGCAGAAGTGATTTGCCCATATGTTTCCTCGAGGAGAAAAGGCTGAATAAATGAAGACACAATACCAGACATCCCGGGTGGCTTCTAGAATGATGTAAGTCCTTTTAAAAATAGCTTATTTCTTATAGGTCTCCTTTGAAATAGTTCAGAATTTACACGGGTAACCTCTAAGTGTGGGAAACTAAGTTATAAATCTATTGTGCAGCGATTACTAGAGGAGGTTCAAGTGCTAAACATGTGTAAATTCAATATTGCTCCCGAGTCAGCAGGGCTTTATGGAGCAGCTGGAGATGAACAATCAGCACAGGAGATGATTTCCTGAGGCCAGCAGGTTCTGCAAGCTTGGGAAAACGATTATTTTGACCAGTTCAACCCAATAGAGGTAGAGAAACTTACGTCCTAATTTTTTATTTTTTCATTTAAGGCATGACCTGTTAGTCGACCAAGATCCAACTAACCACTCAGGAATGAATATCCACAATGGCATCTGGTGTTAGGGAATGTGTTAGGGAATTTAAGTGAAGCTTAAATTTACAAACCCTACAGTAAAGCACCATGAAGAGCCAACCATCTCCTCCCTCCTCAGCCCCATAGAACTGGACTGGTTTTGCCAGTCCACATGGCACTATTGGTGCAACTTTCACCCTCTCCAGAAACACACATGCACCAACCATACTGAAAAGCTTGAATTAAATCTAGGCCTCAAAGCTCGGCTTTCTTGGTAAATGAGGAAGTCAGTGGCAACAATGAATGCTGTAGATTTGAACGCAACTAATTCTGTCAGGAGAAGATTCCAAGAGCCAGCAGAAAGTAGCTGGAGCCTTCCATGAGTCTCCAGCTCATGGCTGCACTGACTCTCCAAGCAGGAAAACAGCAGAGCAGCTCCTTGTACTTGCATCCTGGTGCTGAAGTGTGATTAAACTCTGAATCTGCTTTTTAAGTGTGTTGAAAATGTAAGTTTTTTTTCCCCTCTGTGCCAGTGACATGCCAGGTAGTGAACAATCAACAACACCACATATTCCATGTGCTTTGGAGCCAAGAGTCTGAGCTCTCAGCCTGCACAATGAACTTCAGCTACACCACCTCTGCTCTCCTTCAAGAAAAGGTTAAACTGGAAAGCAGACCCTGCCTACAGGCACTTCAGAACAATGGGCTGATTTTTCTGCCACCAATTATTGCCCTGGATAAGTATCAAGTATGTAGAATTATAATTTAACATACATCACTCCTAAACTTAAGGGGCTACTGACCTGTTGGAAGCTCTGGCCTCCCCTTGCAGGGAGCTGCCTGGTTATTTCGGGTCCTCTCACAACAGCATGGTGTAACATCAGCGTGTGGAGAAAGGGAAGAGTATCCATCACAAACCTGACTTCCTGCATGCTTAGCTCTGCACAGCCACAGTGTCTGACAAAGTAACACCAGAATTAGGGTAACCACTGCAGCTGACAGTTCTGAAGTCAAAAGACACCACAGATCTGCTAGAATTTTATTAAAGTAGGTTGGCACTCAATCTCACGTAGAGTGAAAAATCTGCAGCCACAGAATGAGAGCTCAGAGCAAACAGGATTCATGAAGTGCACTAACTGACATTTCAGCAAGATCCACGTTAAAGTACTGCAAACTCAGACAACGCTGACATTTAACAGCTCACAATTACCACCATGATTTGTTACTGTTACTCCAAAGTGTGACACTGCAGCTCACCACAGATGCCCAGCCCAGGGGGTTCTACAGAACCTACAAGGTCACGGTATTTTTCCTCAGTCCCCATGTCACAGGCAGGCTGCTCAGGGAGGGGTACCAAATGACAATAACTTTATTAGCTACTTCAGCACTTTGATACAGGCCTAGCACAAAAAAAAGCACATGTTCAGACAGGAGCAGGTATGACTTTAATAGAACCAAAGCACCAATTCACACACCCCAGCCCCTGGAATAACACGTACACGTTTAGCCTGATGCACCAGAGGCTGTCCCCACAAACTGCAGATGGCCAAGACAGACCCACCTTGGCATCCTGCGGTGGTGACTGTTGATCTAAGACTCAAAAATTGGACAGATTGAGGGCCCTGCAGTCCTCTCACAGTAATAAACACCTAAGTGGAGAACTACTTGGATGAGCCAAAAAACCCTCAAAAGGACCAAGTGATCCTTTGGATAACTGCCACTTAAGGCCACTTACAGGTAAAATACACGCTGACTTCTGTGCTTACACCACATCCCAGAAGGAGCAGATAAGCTCATTACGACGCTGCAGGAAGGGATAAAAGCGAACACCGAGGCTGCCCGGTGCTGGAGCAGCTCCAGAGCCCCGCAACGACCGCCGGAGCCCTCCTGGCGTCCCCGCAGCCCGGGGTGCCCCCGGTCGCGGCCGGAGCGGCCGCTGGGGCCGAGGAACAGGTGGGCGCCCCGGAAGGTCCCGGC
>VXBI01009533.1:208730-234991 GCA_013397375.1 Toxostoma redivivum
CCGGACACCGCGGGCAGCGACGGGCCCGGCCCGGGCAGCGCCGGGAGCACCTCCCGCAGCCCCTGCGGAGCCGGGCCGGGGCCGGGAATCCAGAACCGGGAGCTGAGACGCGCTCAAGATCCGGGGCCGCGATGGATCTGGCGGAGGCGCTGCCCCTCGGGGAGCTGGCGGCCGCCTTCGCCTCGCTGCCGGTGTTCCCGCTCTTCGACACCGCTTATTTCATCATCTCCGTCCTCTACCTCAAGTACGAGCCCGGTGAGTGCGGCCCTGGGGCTGGAGGGAGCTCCGGTCCCGCCGTGCCCCGCACCAACAGGTTCTGCCACCTGCCCGTCCCTGTCCTCTGCCGCCTGGCACAGGCGATGGCACAGCTCCGACACCTGTGTCTGAATACAGAGCCCGAGAAACCCCACGAACCCGTGACTCTGATTTTGAGAAATATTCTTGGGCTTTATTTAAGGCTGGATTCTGGTCGCATTGAGGTATTTAAGTTCGGTCACTTGGCTGCCACCCAGGACTGAGAGTTGCGTTTCTGGCCAGTCCCTTGGCTTGAATATTTTTGTGGCAGTACCTTCCTCCTACTTATATACAAAAGAGCTGGAAGTAAAACCTTGGTTTTTCCCACCCTCTGGACCATGCCCTGAGCTGGAACCGTATCTGACCTTGCTTTGTTTGTTCTCTTGGGCTTATCTTGCACAGATCGATAGATCTGTACCTTGGCTTTCACCTTCTGCCTTGTCGCAGCCTGGCTGTGCCTCGGTCTTTTCCAAACTTTCCCTCTGTTTTTGTCAATGTGTGCACTCCTCATGCTCTGTTTGGAGCAGTTTCACTGTAACTGCTCAGTGACTGAAGGGAAAACCAGCCCCGGGCTCGGGATGATTTTCAAACCCCGTGTTGTGCCTTACAATCCTTGCGCTGTTCCCGTTAAACTCCCTGTAAACAAGTGCTGGGTTTTCCAGGCCTGGTCACTCCCAGCTGCCTTCCAGCATGGAGAACCGAACAATTAACAGGCAGCCCTCACAAAAATAGCTTTTAAATGTATGCAAGCCCAGGAATCCACTTGGGACTGGATATGGCCGGGGTGTGCTTTTCCCCAGATTCCTGCAGTGCCCCCATCCCACAGCTCCTGGGCTGAGGATCAGTGTCAGGACAGAACTGTTCTGTTTCCTCCTTGGAGACAGCATGGCTTCGTGGAGCCAAGGAAAAACAAGTGTTACTAAATTTAAGCCTCAAGCTAAACCTCAGGTTCCTATAGAACCAGTTTCATGTCTCGGCTGTTGCAGCTGTCTCGCTGCCGCTGTGTTTTCAGCTGGTTCAAATGTCCCCGAGGATGGAAGAGCCTGGGCACTCACAGCTTTGGCTCATGCTGATCCACTTACTGTTGTTTAAGGTGTACCAGGTTATCATGTTGACATAACATTTTTAGCATTTTCTCTCTTTGTCTGCTCACTGAACAGAGGTTTGTATCTGAAACGCCGCACGAAGGATTCTGGAGTTTAAGGTGATGAAACAACCTCACAGAACTGATGTTGTTGGGAGGTTTCCCTGGAAAAGTACAAAGGTGGATGAAAATTGCTACAGGAATTTTAAAAAAGACCATAGCAGATTGTGGGAGGAGACCACAAAGTATTTCCAGACTAGTACAGGAGCAGGGAAGAGCCCTCGAGTTCTCTTCTCTCAAATAAAGATTAAGAATTCCTGTTCTATTTTTGCAGGTTATTTTATGAATGAAAGAGCTGAGCAGATTGTTCATGAATTCTAGAGGGCACCTAGGTTGAAGCAGTGGAGAGAATGGTACTAGTATGCATTTTATTTTTAGACGGTAAAAAAACACTGATTTCAAGGGAAAAAAATGTTCTTTCTGGTAGCAGCAAATGAAGGAGAGACTCTCTCAACCAGTTCATAAACTTCTAATGACTCTGTTCACATGAGACCTTCGGGGGGGTCTGCAGGCTGTGATCATTTCTTGACCATCTCTGGTACTTGTTTGGGCTTCACACTTTTGTATTTTGTTTTACAAACACTTTTCTTTGAGTTGCTTTGTGGGAGAACATGTACCTCGAGCCTTTCTCTTACTGGGTCTTGAAGTTCCTGCTTAATTGCTAAATCCATCTTCTCACTGAGGCTGGACTAGATGGCCTTGAGGGTCCCTTCCAACACTGGTGACTCCATGATTCCCAATTTTTTCACAGGAGCTGTGGAGATGTCCCGGAAGAGCCCTTTTGCCTCCTGGCTCTGTGCTATGCTCCACTGCTTTGGGAGCTATATCCTGGCTGACCTGCTGCTGGGAGAGGCACCCATTGGCTACTTCAGCCACAACTCCAGTGTCATCCTGGCCACAGCAGTGTGGTGAGTGCCCTGCAGCCCTCCTGGCATGGCACAGGCTGTGCCCAGAGCTCTGCTGGGGAGGGAGGTGTGGAGGGAGATGTTCTCCCTGTGGGACACAGCTCTGATCTCCCTGGGATTAACTGGGGAGAGCAGAGGTGGGCTGAGGTCTTTGAGGCTCTTGCACTCCTGGCTCTGGTTCCCAGTGTCCCTGACCAGTTGCCTAATGCTGTGATTATCTGGGCTGGGGCACTTCTATTCATAGCAGCCACTGCTGAGCCAGGGCCAAACCGCAGGAGCAGCAGCACCCACGGATCCCACACAGGGCAAGGAGTGGCACATCCTGAAGATTTGGGGGCATTTTATTCGTTGTGTTGCTGAAATGTGCACAAATGAACCTTTAACTTCCACAGTGTGTATGGGTTGTAGGTGCTTCTGTGTGGCAGAATGAACATTGTTGGGAAACATTGTGAATGAAATTTTCATAAGCAGATGTCTCAGAGTAAATCCGTCAGCCATCTAGTTTTCTATACCTGAGAAAATAAAGAGAAAGATCTTTCAGGGCTGAAAAATATGGCAGTCTTCTGGAAAAAAGAGTATTTGAAATCTGTCCTCTGTCTGTAATATCAGTTCAACATATGTAGCTTCTTGTTCTGTATGAACTGATACTTCTGGACCATATAAGACACGAACTTCTAAAAAATTCTGAATTAAAATTATGGGGTTCTATTCAAGATGGAGTATTAGTAGTGAGGGCTCTCTGAGTTACTGAGGGCTCAGAGTTGTTGCTATAGAGAGGCTTTGTTGCATGCTGGTTTCTCTTTAGAATTAGCTGTAAAAGTAGGATTTTTTTTTTACAGGTACCTGATATTCTTCTGTCCCATGAACCTCTTCTACAAGTGTGTCAGCTTCCTGCCCGTGAAGCTCATCTTTGTGGCCATGAAGGAGGTGGTCCGGGTGCGCAAGATCGCGGCCGGGGTGCACCACGCCCACCACCTGTACCACCATGGGTGGTTCGTGATGATGGCCACAGGATGGGTCAAAGGTGACACCTGAGCTGCTCCAGAGGCTGCAGGGAGGGCTGGGACACTGTGGGGGTAGCTCAGGGGGAGCAGCAGGGAGGAGATGTGGGCTGGGGCATTCAGGTTCCTGTTGGGAAGGACGAGAATTTAACGGAGGAGTTTTGCAGATATACAGAAGGTTCTATAGGAATGAAAGCAAGTTTTGATATAGAAGGAAAAAATTGCTGAGCCAGTCTAACTGAGGAACTAGAAGGCAAAGAGCAAGTGAGTTGGAAGGGGCTTTTATAGCTTAGAGCAAAGGATAAATCCACCTCAAATAAAAGATGTTTCTACCAAACAAAAGGATTTTCACAGGCAAGCAAGAAAGCCTATGTTGCAAGTAGAGAAAAGATCTCAGAAATTTCCATTGCAGAACAAGTCCTACTAACTCCAATAGTCAGTCACTAACATAATATGGTCATTTTAGCAGTTTTGATAGGTTATATGTAAATGTAAAAGGTATTGTGTATGATGTTGATTGGTAGCCATTAAGATGCTCTGTAATGAAAAGTATATAATGCATTGTAACCAAAACTAGAGGGGCTTCAGTACACACAGCTTGCCTATAGCCAGCAGCTCTGGGCTTACCCACAACCTTTAATTGCTGTAACCTCATCTATGCAATAAACAGCATTTTAGGAGCTGGCTGAAAGCATCCATCTCTCCATCAGGCTCTTACAGGTTCCCACTGCGCTGGTGTTTGTGCAGCCTCGCAGAATGGTTGAACAGCTGGAGTCAGTTCTTTATTCTTTCTCCTGTGATCTCTGACCTCACCTGTGTCTTTTCAGGGGGTTCTGGCAGTCTGTTTTCCTTTAAGGTTGTGTTTGGAGCAAGCACTTGAGCATAAGTAACTGCAAGAGGCAAATGCCTTTTCCCTACATCAGGATCCACTTGGTAGAAAGTCAAGGAAGCATTTGCCCTGCTCTCTTGGCTTAGGCTAACTTCTAAATTTGGGGAGGATGTCAAGAACCCTTTGTCCCCTTGAGGATCCAGAGTCCTCTGCTGTGGCAGCTCCAGCTCTTTGACAGGTTTCTCTGTCTTACAGGTTCTGGTGTGGCCTTGATGTCGAACTTTGAGCAGCTGCTGCGTGGGGTCTGGAAGCCTGATACAAATGAAATTCTTCATATGTCCTTGTAAGTCAGCATCCTGGAAATTCCCAGTCAGATGAAGAATGGAATGAAAGAACCAGTCAGGGCTGGGTGCAAACCTTCCAGAAAACCTCTTTCTTTCTTTTCCAGCCCTACAAAGGCCAGTCTGTATGGCACAGTTCTCTTCACTCTGCAGCAGACTCACTGGCTCCCCATCTCTGAAGCCAACCTCATCTTCTTTTTCACCATGTTCATGATAGTCTGCAAGGTAAGTTTGCAGCAGCTTTGTTGCCAGCATATTACAGAAAATAAACTGGGAATATTCACTTTCCTGAGCCACTACAGAATTCACAGGCTGTAGGATCTGCTCAGGAAATTCAATGCTGAATTCTCCATCACACAAGCAGCTCTTTGTGCCTCGAGTCCTGTAGCAGCAGGGGCTTTCCCCAGGGTCAGTAGAATGCTCACTGGTCAGGATTTCCTTGCTCTGTGTGATCTCTAAGTGTTCCCTCTTGCCTGGCAGGTGTTCATGACAGCCACTCACTCCCATGCCTCACCTTTTGCTCCTCTGGAAAACCTCGTCTGCCCCGTCCTCTTTGGCTCTGTTTCCAGTGGGCACCCAAGCCACCACCACGACCACCATGGGGCCTCCCATGAGGTTTCCCACCCTCCTCCTCCTCCTCCTGCCAAGTCCAAAGAGGAGCTGAATGAAGGCACGAGGAAACGGAAGGCAAAAAAAGCTGAATAAAAAAGCAACAGCGCAGAAAATAGGCCAAGAAAATTCTTCCAGAGCTGAGTCTCAAAGCCACCTGTGACCTCCTTCATGCTCCAGTCCTTCTCTGTCAGACTCCAGAGGAGAGGTGGAGGCCAGGACACTGCCAGCCGGGTCCCTGAATTTCATTTTTGCTCTCTGTGCTGCTGCTTGCTTCTTGGTCTCTGCCTCTCTATTCTGATCAGATTTTCAGGGATTTGTAGGTTTGTGCCAGGGTGATGACTGGGTGCCAGTTCCCAAGCTGTCAGCAAATCTGATGCAGCATTTTCAATTGATGTAAAATCTTTCACCATGTTTATTTATGAATGGGGGAATGGTTTGTGCTCCTGCAACTCTTAAGTTCCTTTGAGTTTTCTCTGACCTTTTCAGTGTCTGCCAGAACAACAAACTGTTAAGACACAGTGTGGAAATCAGGTTTCATACTCGAGGAAATTAAATGGCCTGGTATGAGCCTGGTCTGGTTTTTCCCAGCTCCCACACCTGCCATATCTCCAAGTAATGTGACATTTTAAATGCAATAAGGATACGGCCTTTGGCCAAGCCAAACCCTGTTCACTTCAGTTCCCTCTGATTCTAATGGTCAGGACATTGTAATTTGCTGAACCAAGTCTGTGTTTTCAAGAGTTCTGAAGCTGTGAAGTGCTCCCAGTGCCATGTGTTGGCACTGTCACTATCCTAGGCTGTGTGTGGCATTGCTGCACGTTGTTACTGAGTGTTCCCCACCCCAAACCTGATCCTATAGAACCAGGGGAGAAGCATGGCTCTGGTTTGTTTGTAATCCTGTGGGATACAAGAAGAGTGTGTGTGAGTGTAAGTATTTATTACTATTTATTTATAATTGCCAGGACACCTAAGTTGTGGACCTGAATCTGGCTTTTTTTTCAACATTGCAATTGGAACTTCTAATTGTGGCCCTGAGCCCACAGCCACGAGCTGGTTTGGGCTTGCAGTGATGCTGGCGTGCTCCAGGACAGCCTGGACTCTCCCTGGGTGCAGGAAGAAACCTTTCCTAAGTTCTTAAATTCAGATAGAAAAGCTGAAGCAGAGCATTTCAACCAGCTGATGAAAAACTACTTTTCAGGACTGATAAAAGCACATCAGCTGAAAATATTGATTACCTTCTGTAGGTCCCCTCAGGCCAAAGTGCTGGGCTGTGAATTGTGCCCAATGAGTGAAGAGTCTGAACTGTCTTGCATGGCCCAGGAGGGGTCTGTCAGCTCATTCGTGTTCTGCTCAGTGAGCTCTGGCTTTTAGAGTAGTTCAAAGCTGTTCTTATAACTGATTTTATTCTTATAAATGGCATCTTCCAAGGGCTGGGATCACCACAGTGACAGTGGCAAGCCTGGGGATGTAGCACTGGATATTTTCCATCCCTAGCAGTGAGGTTTGCTGCTGTTTCCATTCCAGCTGGGAATGGGAACAGGATTTAAGAGAAGTGAGGGTCTGTGTGTGTATCCCTGTTCAAAATTACAACTGACGGTTAATTCAAGATAAGAAGCCATCCTTGTGTGCAAGCAGAGGAAAGCCAGCAGGAAAGGTCAAATGATCTGTGGGCTTGGGGTTTGACAGTGCCTTAATTTTGTGAGTTTCCCTCCCCTTCAGTAGAAAGCAGGAATTCTGAATTCTGCCTGACAGCTCCACTGTCTGGTCCTGTAGATGCTGCTCTCTCTGCTGGAACCTGATGTGTCACAAGCATGCACGAGACTGAATAAATGTTTTATGAGATGTCTGATCCAAGGGGAATTTTGTTTTATAAAAGCTGTCAACAAATAAAAATTGTGAAGTGACTCTGATTGTCCAGTGGCACCTGAGGAAATATCTGTGTTTGTTTTACCCTTCCCACAGGAGCTCTGTGTCACCAGGACCTGGGGACAGAATGATTCTGGTTGAAGGAGACCAGACTTTGTCCTACAGCTGTGTCTGAATGTGTTAGAAATGGAAATAACAGGGTAAAAGGTGTTTATGGAGGTGTTCTCAGAGCAGACATCCTCAGATTTCGGGGAAGGAAATAAGGAAATCTCAGGGAAGGAAATAAGGAAATTGGCTCCTTGGGTGTTTTTACCAGTTGTCTCTATTTTTCCTTTTGTCACTGTAAGAGGGAGGAGGGTGTTCACCTGTGACTGGTGAATATATACATAGAGCCAGCATATTTATGTGGAGTATCAGTATTTAAAATGGGGAAAAAAATCAAAATTCTCTGCACAACTGAATATTTAGCGTGGTCCCAGAGCTGCTGCTGTGCTCTGTGACTGCAGAGTCTTTGCTCTTCAGAGTCTTTGCACCCTGAATCAAATCGAACTGAGTCAAATCACAGCTTCTAATCAAACACAGAGAGAAGAAATATTCCAAAGGAGGTCAAATTGAGGCTCTGAGCACCTTCAGAGTACCCAACAGGAGTGGGATTAGTTTTGAGAAGACAACAGGCACAGAGGAGTCACAAGTTCCATTTAGTGGGAGAGCTGGAACTTGTCTTGAATTTCCATGGCTCAGCACTGGCAGTCTGGTACAATTCCAGCCTGGTGTCCTTCATCCCAAGAAGCAAAATTGAGCCTTTGAAAAAGCAGCAGATTTTAACCAGGCTGTAGGGACCTGGGGCTTCTCCTGCACCTCTGGAAGCCCCACTTGACTTATCCAGACAGTTCCTTCCTTCAGGCTCTGCTCCAAACAGAAACAAAATGGGAGTGGGCTGTTTCCTAAAGGGATGGAGTAATTTGTTTCCACAGAGGTGGAAGTGATGAGGACAGCATGACACAGCCAATCAACCCAAACAAGCATCTGCAAGGCCTGTTTCTATTTTGAAGTATTTATCTTGTCTCCCCCACAGATTTAACTCTTTTAAAATTTTATAAACACTCCTTAATTTAGAGCAGATGAGAGTGTAAATTACACTGGAAAAGGGAATTTCCATTGGTATGGTCCACCAATGGAAAAGGTCAGTACAAGTCTTACACCAAAAAAACAACTCAGAAAATGATGGATCACAAAGTTTCAGGTGGTTTAACCATTCTCCTGCCATGAGTCCAGTTCAGGGTTGTTTTGCTCAGGACCTGTAAGTGAACAGGCTGATGAGAGCAGGTTTTCCATGTCCTCTGAATGATCCCACGATGTCTCTGGCTCCACAGAATATTCCCAAATATCTCCCAGCTCTGCTGCAGCCCAGGGCAGGACAGGAGCCTGCCAGGGCTCAGGGGCTCAGACTTCCACGGGACAGAGGGACAGACGTCATTCCCTCCAGAGATGTCCTGATCTGATAACTTCTGATACTGACTCCAGTGAGACCAGGCTAAATTTAGCAGGAAGTTTAATCCTCAAAGAGGCCCTGGGTGCCTGCTGGGAAAAGCAAATGTTTCAGTTGCTGTTTCAGCATTTCATGTGGATTGACAGGTTTTCCTTTCCAAACCCGGTGCCTGCAGCTTTTCCATGATGGCAGATCAGTTCCACAGATAGGGAAAGCACTACAGGCCTTAAGCATTTGTAATTTAAAAAAAAAAAAAAAAACCAAAAAACAAACCCAGAGGATAATTTTACACAGAGCATTAATAATTCTTCACAGTAAATGAAGTAACAAAAAGAGGAGGGGAAAGGAAAGAATTTGTATAAGAAAGGGCAATGCCAGAGCACCAAGCCAGAGCAACCAGTGTTCTTGGTTTCCACTTTTCCTTTTGTTATTGATGCCAATATTTACATTGTTGTACACTTTGTCCAAAGAATAAACAAATTATATAACCTAGCAAAGCAGAAAGACCCAGAGGATAAAGATGGATGTTGCCTTGGCTGTACAGAAGTTGTTCCTTTTAACACTTGCCAGGGATCAGCTGCCAAATGCCTGCTCCTTCCTGCAGGCTGTTCATGGTGCTTTAAGGGCACACAAAAGCATTTAAAATTAGAGCTTGGTGTGTTTCAGAGTAGCACAGCTTTCTCTGGCCCTTAGCTATCACTCTCTGCTTTATGGTTCTTGTGGTATTCTTTAGAGGCTGTAGTTGGCTCCTGTGAGGATGATAAGGAAGGTAAGGCTGGGATAAAATGGCAATTCCTGTGGCCTCAGATACCCAGGATTTTTGCTGCAGCAATGATTTTTCTCTTGAGACATTTTAATTCTTTGCCCAAATAACAAGAAATCAGAATGTACATCTATATAAGACTTTCCAGAAAGGTCTCAAAGGTAGTTTGGATTTAGTGTGAGCTGCTTCCATCCAGGAAGACACAGACAAGGCAAATCACTCACAACGGAGAAATTATGCTCTTAATGCCAAATACTCTGCAGAGTGGATTGATATTTTCCTCTTTAGGGTGCTCTTAGTATTGGCCCCAAGGCATCTGGTTCATCCTGCGTGCCCATCCACCGCAAGGAAATGCCAATTAACGGGGTTTGAATTTCATCAGACATCAACATGACTTGGTAAACACCCACAAAATTACCTCCCAGCTAAGAATTTAATCCTGCTCCCAACGAAGCAGTCTGAACAAGCTGTTGGGGGCTGATGGCTCAGGGAACAGGCAGAGAGTGAGAAATCGGTTCCCTGTCATGCCAGAGCCCACGCTGCCATCCTGAGTCACAGTTGCTACTCACTTCACCTCTGTGATGACATCTGTGACAAAAAGATGTTGATAGTGCTAAGATCAACAGTCGTGAATACCTTGGAGTCTGCTCTCCCTTTCACACTTGTGCATTTGCATCTTTCACACATTATCCTCAGAAAAAGTGCCATTTATATTTCCTTATCTGCTTCCTTTACTTGCCAAAAGCGAATCTGGGGAGGGAATTTTTTTAAAGAGCTTGTGAATGTCAGGAAGAATCGGTGTGAGACAGTGATTCCATCTTAGCCTCAGGGTACAGGTAGGCTATAGCCCTGGAATGCAGGAAAACAGGTCTGAGATGTTTAGAGGCTTCAACATTTTTATAGCCTGAGGAAATCCAGAATATCCCCGGAAAAGATTTCGTTTTGGCTGACTTTGTTTGGTTTTGAATTGCAAATTACAGCGAGCTCCCCCAAACCCATCACACAGACTCGGCATTCCTGCAGAAAGCAAACTGCTGCTTCCCGATTATCGCAGCCCCTGGTGCTCCTCAATGGAGCTGCCAGCTCCTGGCATTCCAAGAAAAGCTCTGCAGGCTGGGGGTCCCTGGTCCCACTGCCCCCAGCTGCCTGAGCCAGCCGGGAAGCCGATTCTCTTTGTGTGTGACAATGGCAGGGAGATGCGCTGGGAGAAGCAGGGAACGCATCTTGGATTGCGGTGCCTTGAAATGCAGCCTAAAAATCCTTGACTTCAGCGCTCTGGTGTTGGATTAAATTAGATTTCGAATAATGTAGGCTAAACCCTAATGTAGGCTCTGTGCTGTTTGTCTCTCGAGGTAAGGCTCCCTGCCTGTTTGATTTATGACAGATAGGATGTCGGTTAATCTCCTCTTATTTGGGTAGATGACTGTGGAGATTAATCAAGTATTGTCTGCAAAAGGAGCCCATAAATGCAGATTACTAATTTTTCATTAATTATTCCTCTATATGCCAGAGGAGTACAGCCAGGGATAGACACCAGCCTCTAAAATCTCATTTCATGAGAGAACCAAGAAAAGCACAGCAGCTGCTCTGGCTGATACTGGTTCTCTCTGACATGCTCAGTTCAGTTTCCTGGAAAAGGCAAAAATCCGCAGAAATTATGGATTATGGGCTGCTGTGAGAAGAAGAAAGCGGCCCTGAGTGAGGGAATCTGCTGGGCTGGCAGAGCACCATCCCTGTGTGTGCACAGGACGTGGGGAAAGCAGCATTCCTTATGGGAAGAGCCATCCTGAACAGCATCAGGAGCACAGACTGGAGCAAAGTGAAACAGCAGCGAGCTGGGAATGCTGGAGAACAGAGCAGCCTGGAAGAGTGACACAGGAGGATGCTCTGCAGGGCTTCTGCTCAGGGGGTTGCACCTTCTCCCCCTCTGCATTCCAAGGGCTTTGGGACAAAGATGGGTTTTCCCTCCTTGTTCCTTTGCGCTCAGACTCCGACCCTGGGGCTGAGCACTGCAGCAGGAGCCAGGGATCCCCCAGCCAGGGGTGTGCACGTGGGCCATGGATGTTGTCCTGCCCTTCATGACAAAACCAAACAGCTCCAGCCTCTGGAATTCTGCTGCCAGCTGTAGTATCCTTCAGGAATGGGATTTTCTTTTCTCCTTCTGATTTCTGTCTTGCTAGGCTTTTTGTATGTGATTATATTTTTCTTTTCTATCTTTCCCCCATGTGCTGCTCTTTTGGGGGTGGTTCCCCACTCCAAATGTTGCCATAATTGTGCACAGTGTAAACATTTTTGGCAAATTCACTCTTGCCCAGCTTGCCAGAAGGCAGAGGCAGGGCACAGGCACACTGTGATTGCCTGGGTGCTGAGGAACCTGCTTTGAATTGCTGAGAGGGCCTGAACCATCCACGATGCTGGTGCTAAAATACTGAGAGAATTATTTCTAAAATAGTCAGGGTGGTGAACAAAGGGACCTCGGTGTACAGCACCTGACAGGGAGCACACCCAGCACCTCAGGAAGAGTGCCTGGGGATTCTGCCCAAGTGACAAACACTGGTTGCTTTAGATATCTGTCCTCTTCAAATACAGATGGTTCCTGCCAGGATGCAGTGAAGTTCCAGTCCACCATTTCCTGCCAAAGTAGCTGAAATTTTCCCAGGCTTTCCTTAAAGCCAGGAGCAGGCAGCATTCTGGAGAGAGGCACCACAGGCTGGTGCCCATTGCCTGCACTCATCTCCCCTTTAAGGAGAAATCTGTGCTGAGGGAACTTGGGGAGCCCAGACAGCACCATGAGCTTCAATCCAGACACATGCTGGAATTTCCTCCTTGGGAAGATGATTCCTCTTCCTTTCCAGCCTTCCAGCCTGGTCTGAATCTTTATCAGCTCAGGTTTTTTTCAGGTTAATCAGCTGAAAAGTCCTGGAGCTGCTGAAAACATCAGGCACTCCCTGCTCATGTTGCACTGCAGTGAGAGCTGCTCAGCTGAAGCTTCATTTGGGAGGGAAAGATGAGGCAGGGATGGCAGAATTCTGCATTAAATCAGGAATTAATGGCATTGGCAGCAAAGCCAGCTTGGCCCAGGCACTACTGTGCACTTTTACTGTTCAGGCACGAGGCTTTCCCAAAACCCTGAACAGCACACGCTGCATTCCCGTCCACTGCTGCAACAGCAAGAAGTGTTTGTGGAGAACTTCTCCTCTTGGACAATGCCCAAATATTTCCCACTTCCTCTGCCCACTGGGACACAGTTGCCAGACTGAGCTCCTAAAGTGGTAACTGGCAGTGGGTAGCAGTGACTCAGATTTTCGGGAATTATAAAACTCAGTTTCCCCCTTCTGAAAATCATTCCCTCAGACTCCATTTTTAAACAGGAAAGCACAGGCTTGGAGGGGCTCTCAATTCCACCAAAAGTGTCTCCCAAGGGAAGGAAACACAGCAGGATCTCCTCCAGTGGGTGCAGGGTGGTGAATGTGCAGTTTGGACAGCCCAGGCAGTGTTTGCAGAGCAGCTGGAAGTAATCCATGAGAACTGCAGTGAAGCTGAAATTTAAGGCTGAACTCGGTGATCTTGGAGGTCTTTTCC
The DNA here is from genome assembly GCA_013397375.1 of Toxostoma redivivum. Classification (NCBI taxonomy): domain Eukaryota; kingdom Metazoa; phylum Chordata; class Aves; order Passeriformes; family Mimidae; genus Toxostoma; species Toxostoma redivivum. The sequence continues at coordinate 221,557 of VXBI01009533.1, forward strand.
AACCTTCATGATTCTATGATCAGTCAGCATGTGAGGACACAGACAGTGCTGGGATTTTACCTACAACACACGCATTTTTGGGAACAGGTTTGGCATGAAGGATGTAACATGTGATCAGATTTTCACTAAAAGACAATAAATTCAACCCTCTCTCTCATTGTAAGGTTTGGAATTCCTGTGGGCTGGAGTGTAAAGTGACAAGAATTTCCTTTAACTCCTGCAGCCTTGGGGAGAGCTAATGAATTATTCCAGGGCTTTGTGCTGAGCCTTGCTCCCTGTGGGACAGCAGTGCAGACAGGAGAATTCCCACCCCAGGGAGCTCTTTCCTCTCTGGCTCTGGCACAGGCTCCATCAGTGATCACTTCTCACCTAGGCCAGTCCCAAGGAAAGCTGCAGACAGAGCCATTCTCCTTCCTAATTTTAGCATTCCCTCTTGTACTACTATATCACATGATTCTGTAATGCCATGAAAGTTTACACAGTTTTGGGGACAGAATATGCCAGCTCTGAAGTAATTTTAATCTCATATGATAAAACATACATTTATATTTGTTGCATAAAAATATATTTATTTGTATTCTCTATATATTTTAATTTTGCAGGTATGAAGAGTATCCATGAAAATGATATTGTGTATCAGTGAGCAGGAGAGGCTGCTGGGAGAGAGCTCTCATGCTTGTGGTTTTGTGCATGTATATGCTTAATTTCTTTTTATTTGCTTTGTCTTCTTAATTTATCTGAAATTTCCCTAGCTGGCTGTTTGATTTAATTCAGTGAATACATCACTTAAAAGATGTCATACAGATTTTTCTGGAAAGTGGGAATCTCTCTTGTAAAAGGCACAGCAGGGGAGGCAGTGTAAGAATTTCAGACTCGACTGTGTATGAAAAGCTTCCCTAGGAGCAGAATTGCCTTTTATTGGGGCTCTTTGTCACTGCTGAGCTGGCCAACAGCACAGTGTGGGGGGCTCAAAATGGGATGGAGGATTTGCTGCAGCAAGGGGTAAGAAATGTGTTTTTCTGGATCAATGCTGCTGTGCTGTATTCTGTAACCAAGCAATCCAAAATGTCTCAATTCAGAGTTTTCATGTTCTTTTTTAAATCATAGAATTCTGGATTGATTTGGGTTTGGTTGGAGGGGACCTTAAATCCCATCCAGTGCCACCCCTGCCATGGCAGGGACACCTCCCACTGTCCCAGGCTGCTCCAATCCCAATGTCCAACCTGGCCTTGGGCACTTCCAGGGATCCAGGGGCAGCCACAGCTGCTCTGGGCACCCTGTGCCAGGGCCTGCCCACCCTCCCAGGGAACAATTCCTGCCCAATATCCCATCCAGCCCTGCCCTCTGGCAGTGGAAGCCATTCCCTGGGTCCTGTCCCTCCTCCCCTTGTCCAAGGAGCTGCTTCCACCCAGCACCAGCTGCTCTCTGACCCTCCCAGGCTCAGGGGGGGATTGTTGGGGTGTCTGTGTAGGGCCAGGGCTTGAACTCCATGATCCCTGTGGGTCCCTTTCAGCTCAGGATATTCAGGATTCTATTTAATGATTCTGTTTCACATTCCTGGCTTGAGGAGTTCTGCCCAAATCCTTCCCTGCAGACCTGGCTGTGGGAGGTGCCCTCCTGGAGAAGGCATATCCAGAGGAACAGACCCAGTGTTTGAGGTAAATCCCTTCTCTCCTTTCTGTCCTGTCCAAAGGCCATCAAAACGAGTGTGATGGACCAAAAAATATTCCCAATATCCTCATAGATTTTCCATCTCCTCAGAAGCCAAATACTGCTGTACCAATTTCCTAGAACTTTTGAATAAAGTGTATCTGTAGAATTGAGTTGTCTGGGTTTCAAGGTTGAGTTGCCTTGATTTAGGTGGATCATCACCTTCAAATGCCTGGACATGAGGGTTTAGATCATCCTTTCTGTATTCAACTGGAAAAAGTGGTATGTATAAATTCCACTGGATATATTTCAGGGGTAATTTAATCCTAATTACACTAATTTGCACAGAATTTCTAGCGTAAAAGAGGCTATTGAAACATGGGGGATCCTTCTGTGGCAGAAAATAGGCTTGAAATGTTGCAGCAAATAATCTGCAGTCATGAAGTTCCTTGTCCTAAAAGACCAAGTTGTTTGCTGGGTCATCCATGGTCCAAAATCCCCAGGTTTTTCACAGGAGAAATCCTTAGCAAGAGATTTTGAATATATCATTGTCCCTTGCAGAGTTCTGGCAATTAGAGTTGCAGGGGGTTGGAATGGGATGTTCTTTAAGGTCCCTTCCAACCCAAGCCATTCTGTGATTCTTTATTGCTGATGTTCAGACTCACTTAAAAATTAAATTTAATTTTTCCCATGTCACTGTTTTTACATTAGTAGTGACTAGTCCTCCATACTGCCGAGGTTTGCTCAGTAACCAGGGAAAAAACACAAATCCCTCTTGCAAAGAAGCAGAAATGAAAATGCCATAGCAACCAGCAGGGACAGAGCAGAGTGTCACTCTGCAGGCTGGCACCAGCTCCCTGCTTCTGTCTTAAATCCTCTGCTCACTCCTCCTAAGCCCTGAGAGCTCCCCAGCCCAGCTCGGTGTCCTTGAGGCACTTTGGTGACAGCCCCGAAGAGAAATCCACACCCAGAGCTTTAAGCCTTGCACAAGGGGAGGCTCAGACACCTGCAGGAGTGCCAGGTGGATTCCTCAGGTTATTTTGGCTTTAGGAAGGGAGAAAGTTTTGCTGAACCAGGAGAATAAATGCACAAAGTCTCAGGGGATATAATGAAGACACAAGTAAATAAATATTGTAAATAAATAAATATTGCAAATAAATAAATTAATACATAAATAACTATTGTAAATAAATACCCCATTATGTATTTATATAAAGTGTGTATTTATATATATATATAGTATTTATATATATATATATATATATATATATGTATGTATTTATATAAAGTTTGATTTCTCTTGAGTCCCTTCCACCAGAGATCAGCAGCAGAGGGTCAGAGCTGAGCTGAGCCAGCACTGCTGCAGCCCGAGCTCTGCAAGGCTGAGCTCTGCCCTCCCAGCCCAGCAGAGCCTGTCACCCTGCAGGTGACAGCCACAGGGGCACTGGGGCACTGTGCTCCTCCCACGGGTCCTGCAGCTCCCAGCAGAGCCCCCACCAAGGTCCCAGTGCTCCCAGGCCCTGACAGGCACCTCTCAAAGGCTGCTCTGTGGGTTTGCACCTGGAGCTCATTCTGGGCTCCATGGATGCTGGCCCTTCCCAGGATCTCACCTTCCCCAGCCCAGCCTTCAGCTCCAGCCAAAATTCCCAGGCTCAGCCCTGTTCCTGTGGTTCTTCTCCACCCCAGAGCCGATCTCACTGTGAGCCCCAAACCAGTTCTGCTTGCACTGCCTCACTTTCAGCTCTGGAGATGCACTTGTCCTGGGGCACGGGGCTCTGTCTCCATCCAGCAGGGATGCTGGAATTACCAGCAAGTTTCCTGAGCCTCCCTGGCAATCCCAGGTGCAGAGGCAGCATCCAGCCCCATCCCAGCTGTCTCTGTGTTACCCAATGCTTGGGATAAACAAACCCCCCTAACACTGCCTTTTTAGTGTCAGTGAGTCATGAATTATTTTATTTCTGTCCAGGTTTGTATCTGTGTGACTGACAAAGCTCCAGCCTCCACACAGACCCTGATAGAAAACTTTGTCATTTATTTTTAACAAACAAATAAATCAATGTTCATTGGTTCCAAGTTACATAATTCTATTTGCAATTAGTATTCTATCCTCTATTGGTTATTTATTTCTCCTCTTCATGTTAATTTGTTTTTTTTTAGTCCTTTTATTATCTCTTTCTCACATGGGGAGAGTTTTCCAGCTTTCCAGGCCTTAATCTCCTCTGTATCTTCTGGTTACTCCGAAGTCCCTGAAGGGCCATAAATTTAAGATCCCAGATGTCCAAGCTTCACCATCCTTTGGCTCTGTTTATTGAAGCTGCTCAGTGTTAGTTTTAGCAATTTGGGGTTTTGGTGATTTAGTAATCAAAACAACAAAGAAGAGCCTGTGAAGAAACTTTACTAAGAAAAAAAATGCTATAAATGGGTACTGCTTACTTTACTTTAATTAAAACAACTAATAAAAAATTAGTCAGGAAAGTTATTCCCAACAACTTCAGCAGTGCATGAACACTGGCCCTTGTCTACCTGTTGCAAGATCTTCTGGGCAACCACTCTGGACACCTGAGGATTCCAAGAGGCAAACTAGACAAAGGATAACCTGTGAGCTGCTGGAAAAAGGGATTGGTTCAGACAGGGAAGCAGAACAAGTGCTCAGCAACCTCAAGGCAAGAACTACAAGCCCTTGTCCCCAGCACCTCACAGTACAAACTGTGTCCTGCAGTAAAGGCTCCTGCAACCCTCAGCACAGGGACAATAACAAATACCTGAAACAACTTTGTGAGCGATTCACTGCTGTCACAAATCACCAGGTTTTAGGGAATCTCAATGCTGAGGACAGAGCAGTGAGGAGCCAGGGCAGCTCCTCCAGGAGCTGGGCCAGCACACAGCTCTGGTCCTGAGGAGCTGCAGCTTTTCCTGTGGGAGACACAATTTATTGGATAACATTTTCCAGTATTAGGCAGGACAACAATAAACCCCACACAACCCTCATCCTTTATGGGCCACCAGGCTGTGGAATGTGCAAATTATCTGAGCAGGTGCAAACTGCTGTAGGGCAAGACAGTGATGTGATTATTGCTGGACATCCCAGCTCAGCTCTGCCCTTCACAGCCTGCTGAGGGACATTTCACAAATCTGTTCAGCATTTCATTTGCCACCACCTCCACTCCAGACCAACCAGGCTTGCAGTGATTTAGTCCTGATCCTCAGCAAACTCCTCCTCAGTTGTTGGAACCCTGAAGCCTTGGGAGTTTTGATCTTTCTGTGTTTTTCCCAAGGGATCACTGCTTTTGACTTGAGGCCTTGGAGAAGGTTTCCAAAATTGAGTGATGGAGTTAGAATCACTGGTGTGTAGCTTGAATGTGTAATATCACATAGTGAAAGGTTTAGTATTTGGAGTTTTAAAGTATAGCAATAGATATGGGACAAAATAGAAGCTCTGGGGCATTAACTTCTTCCTGCTTGTTCCTCCTTCTACTCAGTTTTGGGTAGTATTTTTTGGTTGGATGAAGAGTACTGCACTGTGGTCACAAGTGTTTGGTCATCAGGTCAAAAGTATAAATAATAGAAATGTTAGTTTTCAATTGCACAGTTAAGCCTTAAAAGACCTTGTAATGAATGAAATACAGCTCCAATTTTTTGCTTTTAGCTTGTTAGCTAGAAGTGCTGTAGCACTCACTGTACTATAGATAAGAATTAATAAACAACTGAGTCCAAACACAAAACTCAGTCTCTCGTGCTTCAATCCCTGGTCTGACTGAAGGCAGAGGAAAAAAAAGATAACCACTAATAGTCAGTGTCCCACTGTGGCACACAGTCACTGGTGCTGCTCCTGGGCTCCGTGGAGAGTTTGCTGCCTGGTGATGGGGCTCACAGATCCCACTGGCTCCCATCAGCTGCCTCCACATCATCATTTCCATTTCCACAGCAGAGCCTGACGCTCTGAACAACCCCCAGCACGCTGTGCCTGAGGCTGGGCACACTCTGAAGTTGGACCCTTGTCCTGTGAGGAGATGCTGGAGCTGCCCTTGGCATCAGACAGAGCGCAGATAAGCCCAGCTCAAAGAGTCCATTTCCATCAGAGCTTCCCTCAGGGGGACAAGCCTTGCTCTTCCAGCTGGGCTTCCAGGAGGCCAGAAATGGGCACCTGACAGCTGCTCTGCAGAGCTGTGATTGCTGGCTGTAAAGGTTTGAAAGCAAAACCAGTGAGAAACTCCACGTCAGAAATACAATTTAATAGGAAAAAAGAGAAAAAATAAAATATATTAAATAGTTCAAAAGAAAACCACTGACAGAGTCAGAGTACAACCTGACACCCTGCTAGTTAAGGTGGTGGTAGCAGTGCAGATGAAGTGCTCTTGTTGAAGCAGTGATTCTGTAGAAAGGTCTGGTAGGTTTTGTCCTCTGGAAACCAGTGGGTAAGGGCTGCCTTGGTGTTCCAAATCCCAGATTTGATCCGGGTAGGAAATGCTCGGCTCCTCCCCCTGGGTGGAGCATCTCCCCATGGGATGATGGAATTTGATCAGCCATGCCCTGGGACTGCATGGCCATGGACAGGAGAGATCTCCTGGAGGAAGGATGGGTTGTAGAAAAGATAAGGATCCGTGTCCCAGCTGGGTTAAAAGCTGGGGATAGAATCCACACCTTTGGGCACATCTTTACATTGTAACCTAGGACACTGGCACAGCCCAGGACACCGTGCCCTGTGTGGGACTGGAGCAGTCCCACAGCCCATTCCTGAGGTGCTTGGCTGTTCTGCTCCCCCACAGTGAGTGCTGCTGGGTCTGCTGGAACTGCCTGGATTTCCTGCTGCTCATAGGCAATCTGTCTGAACACAGCCAAAGCTCAGAGTTCTCTGAGCCTGTGAATGTGTTCTTACATGTATTTAGCAAGGGTAACATTCCCCTCATGCCTGGCAGCCTATCTAAACCAGAGCCCTCAAGGAGATGTTCTGGAATTCCTTGGAGAAGGAAATGATCTCCATGGCTTATCCAGGGTGTAAGCTCTCAGCTGGCACTGCCATGTGGGCACATGAGCTAGCAGGACGCTTGGTGACTTGTTCAGGACAGCCAGAAACCCCCTCACCCTCCTCTGTGGGTGTCAGTGTAAAGTGCCAGGAGGGGATAAATAATTTATTTTCTTATATCCCACTTTGCTTGCAGAAATGGGCTGTCAGACATGGAACTTCTTTCCAAGCAATTTGTTGAAGCGGTGTAGGATCATTATCTATCAAAACAAGACAAAACCAGGCATTTTCCCCTGGCAGGTTTCTGCAAGGGGACCTGGAGGTGAGGAATGAAGAAAACTCTTCTGTTGGCACACATTAGCAGGGCATTGAGCACTGACAGAAAGGTAAGGAATATTAGCAGGTATTTCCATAGCTGTAAACTCTGGACTAGAGCTCTGTGTTCTCCAGGCTGCTGGACAGGGTCTGAAATCAAAAGACAATTGAAATAATAGTAACTAACTCTATTCAGTGCTTCCAACGATCAAATATATTTATATTTGTATTCTTCAAAGTGGTATCCACAACCAAGAAGATCTAAAGAAGTTTTACAGACTCTGTCATTCACTCCTCACACATGTAAAATGCTACTGCAGCAAGGGAGGAAGTAATTTATTATTCCTCTGCAGAAAGGCAGCCTGCCTTAGATTGCAGGAGAAATTTAGTCAGGAAGAACATTTCCTGATAACAGGAAAACAATGGAAGCCCTGGAAGTCCTGTCTCTGTACAGGAGCTGGGTGTCTGGCACTGAGGTTGTGAAAACAAACACATCAAACCACACACCACATCTCAAATCCTCTGCTCTGGCTGCTCCCAGCTCCCTCAGCCACTCTGGGTCTCTGACACTGTCCCAAACCTGAGGAAGTTGAATGAATTGCCACTTCATTTACTTCATGCTGGAGGAATTGAGGAGCTAAAAAGGGATGTGCTGGGGAAGAAGCAGAGTACAGAGGTGTGCTTTGCTTTGTGCCTGCAGCCACAGGGAAAGATCACATCCTTTCTGCTGTGCTGTGAGAAGGAAACTTGGAGAAGAAAAATAAGCTAAGTCTACAAACTTATCCCAGAATTATCACTACACTCCTTTAGCAGCTGAAAGAAATTATCTAGATACTCCAAATAGATACACCAGGAAGAAAGCATATTTTATAATCTATTACATTTAGAGAAACCTCAAACTACAGAGTGTTTAAAATGTTACAGAAGGAACTGTGACAATGGGAGCCCTCCACATTCCCCCAAAGCAGTCCTAGTTCCCCTGCAATTCTTCATCATCCTTCCATCCTTTCCTTCCCCAAAACAGCATTTTTTTACCTCAATTTTTTCAGAATAATGGTGCAATCTCAGGGCTGATGTTCTCTGCTCTAATAACATTTCTCCCTGCCGGGAATATGAACTAGATGTGCTGTAAAATAACTGCCTCAGGAATGGAGAGTTGCTGATGACTTTGCCATGTGTGCTGAACCTGCAGCCCCCTGTACACACAGCCCTGAAGGTAACAACAGTGGAACACAGGTGTTTGCCTTGGGAAAGAACTGGATTTTTCCCTCCCAAATAGAAGTACTTTTAAGAGGAATTAAAACCAGTGACTAATTCATCTGTTCTGGGATTCGTAAAAGGATTCATGCACTGTCATCCATCTGGGTTCCCTTGCAGTTTTAAAGCAGACTAGAGGACAAGGCACAGAGTGCTACTCCTGTCTTCTCCTTGGAATACCCACTCCTTCCTCAGGGAAAAACCTACACCATGACATTTCCCAGGTTTTACACCAGAGCCATCCCTGTATTACCAGATCAGGCCAGCTCAGCTCATTTCATATTGTACATCCCAGAAATACAGCTATGGCTGCTCTCACTGGCTCACCAGAGCCATGCTCTGGAAGGTTTTTCTGTCTCTGCCCTCTCACGGATGAGGATAACCCACACAGAAGTGTTGGCCAGGCTTCTTGCCTTGGTGCCTTCCTACCTGGAGCTCATGGGGCAGCTGTGCCAGCAGCGCCTGAGCTGTGCAGGGTCTGGTCCCACCCCATGCTGATCCCACTCTGTGGATTTCTCCAGGTGGAGCCCTATACACAACCCCCACATGATTGTGTAGGATCCTACCTATCCTCAAAGTTGGGATCATTCCTGGGGCAGATACAGCCCAACAATTTCTCTGAATATCCATCTGTTTTGAATTAGATGCAAGAAACACAATAAACAGAGCAAAGAGGAGAAAACCCTGTTTCTGTAGGAATCCAGCTTGGAGACAAAGGCAGGAGGAAGGTCCTGTGCCTTTGTGCTGGGCCATGCCCTGGCCCCATTGGCAACTGCTTCCACAAATGAGGGGAAACTGGGTCATTTTGTCGTCAGGACAACAACAGCACACACTGACCTAGATATGTCTGCAGGAACCTAATCTTGCTCCTGGCACAGACCACGGGGTTCAGACAGGACCAGGGGTTCCAGCTGGGGAAGCACAGCACATAAACAAGCTCCAAAATGCCCTTTTTCTGTCTCTCCCTCCTCTCTGTGTGTCACAGCCACGGCATTTCGTCCAGATTCCAACTGCTGGTGGCAGCTTCTCGTGATGGCAGCTCCATGATTGTCTGGAATACAGAAGTTTTTGAGATGCTGCACGTTCTTCCTGGGCACTCTGCTGAGCCTTCTCCACTTTTTGAGGCTGGAAAGCTGCATCATGCCTGAGAAGAGCTGTGACAGCTTGACAGTCCTGGAGCTATAGGCATACAGACATCTCCCAGCATGAGCATTCCCCTAAGTCCCCAAAGCACTGAGAATCCCTCATTTTGTGAGCCCCTCTCCTATTTTGTAACTGAGGTGAGGTGTGTGGAAGTGTTTGAAAAAGGAACCTGTGCTGTTTCTGCTGCCATGGATCACAGTCTGTGCATCTGGGATTTGATTTCTGGCAGAGCTAGGTTTATTATCTAAGATATGCATCCCAAAGAACATCCTCACATCACCTTCATACAGATCAGGGGCACAGGATTGTAAATTTTTCTTCAGGTACAAAGGTACCTTTAGCTTAAAGATGCTGAAAGAACCACAGCATTGCAACCACAACCTTGAAGACTGAGGACAGAAAAGCCACCTCAGGCCTTGCTATTCCTGTCTCCTTTGCCACCTCTTTCTTAGGTCAATGCTGGGCACCTGGGGACAGCAGAACACATCTTCCAGATTTCTGGAGAGGTGACAGATGTGTGGATGTTTCCTGCAGCCCCAGGCTGCTGCTTGTGACTGTGTTTGAGGGAGGAACTCTCAGTCTGTGGAGCAGCAGCACCAGTGGGCTGAGATCCCAAACTCAGCTCTCAGGGCTGCAGGGAGAAGCACCAACATCCAGAGGCAAGGGAGGATGACAGTGGGATTTAGTGGGGGATTTCTGTCTGTGGTACACATCTATTTGTTCAACTTTTAACTACATTTCTTGTATTTCTTATAATACCCAAAGGTTTGATGGGCCAGACAACAGATCTGGTAATCAACAGACCTTCCTTCTCCATTCCAAACAGAGCATCCTCCTCAGACTTCCACAGTTCCCAAACAGAAAAGCCAAACTCCATCCTGCTGCACTTCATAGCTCTGCAAGTGGCCAGACCAAATTTCACTGCTAATCTCTTTCCTTCACTCAGCTGTCCTGGCTTCATGTCTTACTCTTGCCCTTTTTGTGCAGATCTCTTCTGCTGGAGGCACTCTGCTCGTGGCAGAAGATCCATCTGTTCCCACTGCAGGTCCAGTAGCTCCCATTCCTTAGGGAAGTGTTGGCAACAACTACTCCCTCAAATGCCAAGGGTCCTCTCAAAGGGGCCAGCATGTGGAATTTCCCATTGGCCTGGTTTTATTTAACTCTTGTGCTTAAGGGGTAACAAATTTGGGGTGAAATTCTTTCTCTGACAAGCAGAACATGCCTGGGCACCAGGAGCCCTTTCCCTGGGGAATGAGATGTAAGCAGTGAAAGAGACTGAAGATGAGATGATTATTTTTTACTGTTTCTAAGCTTGCCTTTGGGCTTCTCTTGAAGGAAATAGAGGAATTAAATCATAAGGACATGGCATTGAAGGGGATTGGAGACTTCTTTGGCTCAACAAATCAGTAACTAACATTTTATTGTTGTAGGCTTTGAGGACTACGTGCCAGTGTACCTGGCAGATCCAAAGGGATTCCACAGGCTCCCAGAGACAGATTGGGAACGTGAAGGAGTGGCTCACACAGCTGCTATCTCTGCTGGCAGCAGCCTTATCCCTGGCTCTCAGGCTGCAGCTGTGCAGGTAGGGAGAAGGAAGGCTGGGCAACTTCCCAACCAGGGCACCTCTTACAAATCCAGCTCACAGAACAGGCCCCTCATTCAGGGATGGGGCTGATTCCCAGCAATATGTGGGGCTTGGATTTGCAGTCCTGACTGTGTTTCTGGTACTGCCACACTTCTAGAAAGATGACCCTTGTTTTTTCTGCTTCAAGCCTTTCTGTTCCCCTTTTATTTTTGATCTGGAGTGGAAAGCACTTTATCCATTCAGGGGCCCAGCCTCATGTCAGTGTGTGCCTGAGGCCTGAAACACTGTTTCATTTTTGAAATGTTTTAAATGTGAACTCCTAGAAGCTGCCTTGCTACCCAGCTGTGGACAGGAGCCAGATGGCACACACATCTGGAGCACCATCTCTTGCCAAAGCAAGAGGTGAACAGCCAGCACAAACTGGGCAGGATCTCTTCAGGCATCTCTGAGAGCAAAGGAAGCCTGTGGCTGAGCAGCTCCAGGTGCTGTCAACAGAGTAGGTTTTGCCTTCTGGCATTAGGCTGTTGTCACTTGACAGAAACTGCTCCTTCCTGCTGCTATAAAGCAAGAGGATTTGGGAAATCTGTTTCAGGCTTGGAGAGCTGTTTAATCTAACCTCCAAAGCTTTTGTCTGCAATAGCTTATGATGGGTGAAAATTTGAAATATGAATTGTAAGCAATTTCACAAGAAGCCAACCATGAGGGCAGACACTCAGAGTAGGAAGTCTCTGATTTCCTTGTTTCACAGGTGAAGGGTGTGACACACTGGACACATCTGCCTGAGTGGGATAAATATCTGAGCAAAGCCAGCTCCTTTCCACAGGGCTGATCTCTGGGACAGCCCTTGTCTTCCCACTGAACTCCAGGCAGGCTGTCACCAGCATCCTTCCTCCAGAGCCACAGAAACCAGCCAACCATAGGACAGGAATCAAGAGGCAGGAAGAGCAGTTTGCCAAAGCACAGGATGATTTAGTCCTTGCAGATCCGCAGGCCCACCCACACCATCAGAACCCAGATCCCTGATTTCCTTGGAGATTACAGAGTGATGTGCAGCATGGCCAGCAGGGATTCAGTCCTTCAGGACTGCCCTGGGGCCCAAGAGCTCCCTGTGGAAGGTCACAGAAGGCAGATCTGCTTGGCAGGCAGCCTGGGGAACAGCAGGCAGTGGAGCCCATGGTCTCTTGGAGCTCTGTCAGCAGCAACTTGAGCCGAGCTATTCTGAGGCACCACCACGCTGAGTGTCAGTGGTTAATTACTGCCCCGGGCTGCCAGGCAGGATCCTGCTCACAGGATTCCCAAGAATACCCAAATCCTGACAAACTGACAGGCACAAGATGTTTCCAGCACCCAGGGCTGCTTTGGGAACATCCTTACAGCTGGATTCACCACCCAGGTGTGGGTGCTGAGGGCTGGGAACTGGGCTCTGACAGAAAACAAAGCTCACACATGTTATTTGTCTGCAGCTGGTTCTGCTCATGTCACCAGGGTGAGTCACATGGCACAAACCAGGGAAGAGGATGAGACTTCTCAAGTTAGTAATAGAAAACAGAAATTGGACCAGCTCAGGAGAATCCAGGAGGAAAAAAGAAAAAAATGTGGTGCAGGAGGTTGGGTCAATGCTGATTTTCTTTCACTTGACAACACACCAAGGGTGTATCTGAGCCACTCCATTCCACAGACTTCACTCTGTCCTTCCAGGCTCTTTCCTGCACAGCTCTGAGTGCTTCATAACCCAGGAGCTCTATTTGGCTCCCATCACCCTTCCAGCATCACTCCTGTAAAAATCTTTATTTATTATCTTTATTCTTAAGCACTGAATAACCACTGAAAACTCTAAAGCATCTCAACTTTACCCTGTATTTACCAGCACAACAATCTAATGCCAACCATCCGTTTTCAGCCCACATCTTTGCTGCGAGACCTTTGCAGTGCCTGCTTCTCCAAAGATGATAAATACTTGTATGCTGGGTCACTGATCATTCAATCAGTCTGGAATGCTGAAAGCAGCAAGTAATTGAAAGAAAAAGTCTGTATTAATTTAATCCTTCATGTTGTTAGAAGGGAAACGGGTCATAGGGCAGCAGTTTGTGCAAGTATCAGAACTGGGGATGAAGATCAAATCCAGAGGCAGTGTGTGAGAATCCTGCCTGGAAGCTGCAAACAGCTGGAATATTCCAGCACAACAGAGAGAAAAATACTCTGGGCTCAAATACCAGCAGCAAGTTTAAAGGCAAAGCAAGAAAGTCTTCTGTAGGTTTCTACTATGCAAATCATCGGTAATGCTTTAAGGAAAAACAAGCAGCATGGGTTATTTTCCCCCCCTCTCTTCCTTACTCTTCATGTAACTGGGTTTTACTGAGTTCGAATTGCCGGCTGGCAGGGATCCCTGGGGGAAGTGGCATATTTAATCCCACATTTATCCTGCTACCCCAGAGCAATCCCTGAGCTCAGTGCACACCAGTGAAGCGCTCCCCCAAACCCCCCCGTGGCTCTTCCAACCCCGGCTCCTCCACATCCCCCGA
>VXBI01009533.1:235208-266287 GCA_013397375.1 Toxostoma redivivum
CGGCTGCGGTGCCGAACTCGCCCCCCGGGGCTTGTCCCTCACCCGCCGGTGTCGGGGCGTGTCCCGGGGGTTTGTCCCCCTCGCGCCGGGGGCTTCCCCGCCCTCCTCCGCTGGTTCTGTGGGGTCCCCTGGGGCCGCGTCCTGTTCCCCCGGTACCGTGAGGGTTCCCCGGGCCTGTTCCCCCCTCCCCTAGGCCATGGCCCTCTCTCTCCCCGGCCCTTCTGTTCCCCTCTGCTACCGCGGTTATTCTCCCCAGGGACCCGTTCCCGACCCCTGGGTACCGTGCCCCTCTTCGTGCCTTGACACCCCTCAGCACGGGAAGCCCACCGGGGCCTGCCCTCCTCCGGCCCCCTCAGCCGGGACCGAGTGCCCTTCCCCGATGCTGCGGGGCTCCCCTGGGGCCGGTTCCCACCCCCTACAGTGTCTTGAGGTGCCCCCGCCCCAGTTCTGGGGCCATGGGGGGCTCCAGGGCCTGTTCCCCCTGCCTGGGCCTCACCATGTTCTCCTCCATAGGTGGAGGATGCGCTTTCCTACCTGGACCAGGTCAAGATCCGCTTTGGCAGCGACCCTGCCACCTACAACGGCTTCCTGGAGATCATGAAGGAGTTCAAGAGCCAGAGGTAAAGCCTAGGTCCTGCACCCCCGGGTGCTCCAGGGAGCTCCTCAGCCTTTCACAGAATCCCAGAATATCCTGAGCTGGAAAGGATCCCAGGGATCATCAGCCCAGCCCCTGTCCCTGCACAGACCCCCCCACAATCCCACCCTGAGCATCCCTGAGAGCGCTGTCCAAACGCTCCTGGAGCTCTGGGACCATTCCCTGGGGAGCCTGGGCAGTGCCCAGCACCCTCGGGGGCAAGAACCTTTCCCTGAGCTCCATCCCAAGCCCTGGCACAGCTCCAGCTGTTCCCTCAGGTCTCAGCCTTGGTGGGGTCTCTCTGCCTGTGCAGAGCCCCCCAGCCTTCACCCCAGCATTCCCCCTCTGCACACTCACTGCCCTGTCCCCCAGTGGTGCAGTCATGTGAAGTTGGAGTACTTCTGCCCATCCCATAATTTTCCAGAGGTGAAATCCACAGGAGAAGGCAAATCTGCTTTTACTTTCCACTCTGAAACACAGATCTTGGAAATAAGTGAAGCAGCCTGAGTAGAACCAGTGACCTGCCAGCCCTGGAGGTGGTGCCAACCTGCACACTCATCTCTCCTCTCCATGGATAACATTCCCAGGGCGGGGCTGCACTGGTCATTCCTTCTAATTGGCCTAATTTTTTTTTTAAGGATTGCAGCCCTAAGTTACCAGATAATTCACGTTTCTCTGATGTTTTCTGGGCTTGTGTTTCTGATTTGGATAAAAGTAACAAACCCCTCTCAATTTTAGCATTGACACACCTGGAGTCATCCGACGTGTTTCTCAGCTTTTCCATGAGCATCCCGACCTGATTGTAGGATTCAATGCATTTCTTCCTCTGGGCTACAGGATAGAAATTCCAAAGAATGGGAAGTTAAGTATACAGTCACCTTTGAATAGTCAGGTAGGTCACAGAGTTCTTACTCTCTAAATAAACTGTTCCATGTGTCCCTGGACATGTCTGCACTGTTTAGGCTGTGGAGATTTATGTGTAGGGCATGTTGCTGATGTTTTTAGATGTTTTTCAAAGCCCGTGATAATGGGTGTAATATAAATTTAAATGTTTATTCAAAGAATCACTGAGTGCTTTGGATTGGAAGGGACCTTAAAGATTACCTAGTTCCAACCCCTGATTTATTCTCAAACTGGTTTGACTTAGACAGGAACAATGATTCTGCATGGAAACACCACTTCAACACCAAATATTTCAGTCATGTTTGGAAACTGAAATTGTAATTGGCCTGACATTGTTAAAGGAGTTCCCAATATGGGTTCTGGGCAGTGGCAAATTTTGAGGGGTGATCCTGGAAGAATTCCAATCTTCCACTGAGAAACCAGGGAACTTGTTTAGGCAACAGGCAAAAAAACTGTGAAATCATTAAATTGTTTATGTTGGGAAAGGTCTTTAAGATCATGGGATCCCCATCAGGTACTGTTGGTGTGAAACACACTTGCTGGGATACAGATGGATGCTGCCCCTGCTTGTTTTTTGTTGTTACTGTGTGGTTTGTGGAGCTGAAATAGAGCCATAAACTGAATTCTGCTGATAAACTTGTGGTTTAACTCCAGTTAGCAGCAGGAACTACCTTTAAAATCTCAGCTCCCTCAGATCTCTCTGTTGCTTAGGAATTAACACCTGTCAGGGCCTTATGTTTAAAATGCCCCTTAAAACTGGTAGTTCCTCTGCAATAACCAGTGCTAGCAGAACCTGCAGTGGGAGGTGTTTAATGCAGCCTCTCTGGTGAGGCCAATAATGCTGTGACAGCCACAAAGTGGTTCCAACACCAGGGAGAACTCTGGGGTTTATTTTAACTGATGGAGTTAATAAACCAGGTAGGGAAATTGATTGGTGACTGAAATACTTTTTCTTCCTTCTTCACATGACAATATTTTTTAGCTGGAGACCTTGCCAGCTCTGCTGCTAAGTTGTTGTTGAGCTGGTCCCTGATCCTTTTCCAACTCATCTCGTGTGTCCTGTGCCCCCAGGTGCCCCCAGAGCCCGTTCCCAGTGCTCTCCCTGGCAGTGGGCTGGTCTTGCACTACTCCCAGGAGAACTCCCACAACCACAGCGACTGCTCCGAGGAGTTTCGGCAGCAGCTTCCCTACAAAGAAGATAAATCCCAAATTCCCTTGGAATCTGATTCTGTGGAGTTCAATAATGCCATCAGTTATGTGAATAAGATCAAAACACGTTTCCTTGACCATCCAGAGATTTACAGATCCTTTCTAGAAATCCTTCACACTTACCAGGTAAAAAGTGTTCTGTGGAAGATCCGGTGGGTTGGTGCTGGAGCTGTTGGAGTTGTGGTTGTCAAATTTAATCTCTGCCTGTCAAACAGACTTAGAGTTCCCAAGGACTTGTCTTTATCCAACAGTTGCCTCATAGATATGCACAGGAAATGACAAAAAGTGTGAAAATTGTGGAACTTTGCAGGGTGTAAAGAGGTTGTAGCCAGACCTGTCTTTACTCACCTGCAGTTGCTTCTGTGATCCTGTGTGTGAAAGAAGGATAAGAAGGGTTCTTCCCTGTAAGAACCTGGGGCTGTCTTAGAGTCCTTTCAAGTTCTGTGGCATTCATGTTTTTGGCTCAGGGTGAGTTTTCTGGCACAGTGAGGTATTTTTTGACCTTTTTAAACATCTGTATCTTTTCAGAAAGAGCAGCTGAACACCAAGGGCCGACCCTTCCGGGGCATGTCAGAGGAGGAAGTGTTCACTGAAGTGGCCAATCTGTTCCGGGGACAGGAGGATCTGCTCTCAGAGTTTGGACAGTTCCTCCCAGAGGCAAAAAGGTCTTTGGTATGTGCTGAGAGCAGGGCAGGATATTGAATGCTCTCTCTGCATGTAGAATATGGAAAATCATACAGCCAGTAATGAACATTGCTCCTCTTCATTGTTTGGATTTTCTCAGAACAGGTGACTTAACCACATGCTCTGTGTCCTGTTAGGTTTCTTTATTTGAGAAGAGACTGTTGAAACCATTATTTACTTACTTCAGTTCACAGGAAATGGACCATGTGAAGTGAACAGTGTCCAGAAAACTGAGCATGAGAAGAATCTGGAGCACAGCAAGAAGCGATCCAGGCCGCTGCTGCTGCGCCCTGTTTCCGGCCCAGCAAAGGTATATTTCAGCAACTAAAAACTTAGAATACCCTCATATTACTTGTGCTTAGTAATTGCTGAGATAGAGGTGTGATGAATAGTATTTTTGATGTAGGTAGGTGTATGAGAAACAAAATGTTGAGTTATTTAAATTGCTGTAGGAAAAGCATGCTTAAATGCAAGCTTAAATGTGTGTGGTAACATGTTTGATACTAAATATCACAACTTTCTGTACCTAGTATTGGCCCTGGAAGGGGACAATTTATTGCTTCTATGCAGAATCTCAAGTGATTATCTTTTTTTTTGTTGTTGTTTCTTCTTAACTGGGAGACATTTGACAGAGATTGCTGTGAGGACATGACACAGCAATGCCAGATCACTGCTGGGGAAATACAGGGTCTCAGCCTTTGCAGGGAGCTGTTTTGTGTCAACAGAGTGGAATTTGATGGCATTTGAGTCATAACATTTTAAATATAACTGCTTGTTCTTTTAACAGAAGAAAATGAAGCTGCGAGGTACCAAAGATCTGTCAGTGGCAACAGTGGGGAAATATGGGACACTGCAAGAGTTTTCCTTCTTTGACAAGGTCAGTATTTGTCCTTTTCTCACATTCTCTGGACATATCTTCAACTTTTTACGTGGTTGCTAATTGATTGGTTTTCTGTACAATTTGTGTGTCAGCACTTAAGGCATTCCCTGACTTTTCAAGTGGTAAAGAGCGGCAAAAATTAAAATAGGTGGGTTTGGAAGATGAATAGACTGATAGTGAATCATTTTGTAAATACAAGTGGCATTCAGGTGCTGTGATCATCTCTCCAAACTGCTGCAGGTGCGCAGGGTGCTCAAGAGTCAGGAGGTCTATGAAAATTTTCTCCGTTGCATTGCTCTCTTCAACCAGGAGTTGGTCTCTGGCTCTGAGTTGCTCCAGCTTGTTACACCCTTTTTAGGGTAAGTTACTAACTTACCTCTCTGCCCTGTGGTACTTTGTAGGTCCTACTCTGTTGCTTTTTTGGCACATTGTCAACTTTGTTACAGAAGTTTTGGATTTAACTTAGAAGTATCTCCTGGGTAGAAGGCATGAAATTGAAGGTTAATCCAAACTGAGGAGTAATAAAATCTGAACCTTTAAATTTATCTATACAGCTCTTAATGAGTATTGTGAGGAAGATATTTTCCTCTGTCTGTTCACACTCCCTGTTTAATATCTCAAAATATAATAAAGGTACAAACATGAAATCTGAGAACAGGGTTGTGAGAAGGATAAATAGCTCCAGCTCTGCTGTGGGCCTCCTGAGCTGTTTGGCTTACAGCAGAAGAGGGAGAGTCAAATGGCAAGGATCAGTTTCTCCTCAGGCACTCAAGGGGAGTGTTTGTGTGGTGAAGGGAAATAATTTTCCTACCTTTAGTAGAAAAAAATCCAAACAAACCCTAAAGCAATTCAGAGAGAATGATAACAGAGGGGAGATGTAGGTGAAAGATTTCTCCCTGCAGTGCTGAATTTGTTTAGATATTTCTGCCTCCCTTTTATGACATGCATTAACCACCCTAAAACTGTCACAGTGAAATAACAGAATACTTGTGTTTTTGAAGGAAATTCCCAGAACTCTTTGCACAGTTCAAGTCCTTCCTTGGGGTGAAAGAGCTTTCCTTTGCTTCTCCGCTGAGCGACCGCTCCGGGGATGGAATGAGCCGGGAAATCGATTACGCCTCCTGCAAACGCATCGGATCCAGTTACAGGGCTCTCCCAAAAACCTACCAGCAGCCAAAGTGCAGTGGGAGAACAGCCATTTGCAAGGAGGTACTCTGGGATCAGGCTGTTCAATCCCTGAACACACATAAAAATTGGACTAGGGCAGTTAGTGCCACAGCTGCTGCATGTGGAGTCCACTTTTCAGTGCTAATTCAATTTATTCAGCTAATTTATTGAAATAATACTCATATTTCACTAGTTTTATCCAAACCCGTCTCAAATCACATCTCTAATACCTTTTGAGTCTGTGTGCAGACACAAATGTGTTCCTATAGACAGAAAAGAATATTAAATATCCTGGAATTAATTTTCTAGCAGTGGGCCAGTATGGCCTTTGGGAACGATTTTTCTCTGGAAGAGCCCTGTGAGGCAGTGCCTGAGGCACTATTCTCACTGTTGTGGGGACCTCTGTCTCCTTTATTTACAGCTGCTGATCACTGCAGAGTGATCTCTGTGAGGTGCTAGTGAAGATGCTTTTGAGTGTTCTGAGCAGGGCCCTGGCAGTTCCACACAGATCTCAAATCTGGGGAGTGGTCTGGGAATTAGGTCTGGAATGTCCTACAGAACCTCAGGGAAGAACTATGCGAAAAGACAAGAGAGAAAACCCCATGAGAACAGCTCTGGGCTCACAAGGCCCTGCTCAATGTCATGTCTCTGCTCTGTTGCAGGTGTTAAATGATACCTGGGTTTCATTTCCATCCTGGTCTGAAGACTCCACTTTTGTCAGCTCCAAGAAGACTCCATATGAGGAGCAGCTGCACCGCTGTGAGGATGAGCGCTTTGAGGTACCTGTGCTGCTGAGCTCCCTTCCTGCTCCCTCAGAAAGCAAAACCTGTGGATTTCGCTGAATTAATTAGTGGCCAGTTCCTGAAAGTTCTGTTAGTGTTTGTTGGTTTAGGATGGAGTTTGGTGTGTTGTGCTTGGAGTCTAATAGTTCTTCCTAGGCATGAGTCCAGTTCTAAATTGCATGTGACCTTTGGGAGAACTGGCAGAGGTCGATTTTCCAGTAAAAACCTTCCTGCTGCTTCCTGGCTCCACCCCATGGGGCTGGAACACCTTCCACAAACCTGGGCTGCTGCTGCTCTCTGTGTTCCTGCTCTGCCTGTTCTGACACTGTTTTCTGGGAACTCTCAACAGCTGGATGTTGTCCTGGAGACCAATTTAGCCACAATCCGTGTGCTGGAGAGTGTACAGAAAAAGCTGTCCCGCCTGAGCCAGGAGGACCAGGAGAAGTTTCGCCTGGATGATTGTTTGGGAGGAACCTCAGAGGTGATCCAGCGCCGCGCCATCTATCGCATCTACGGTGACAAAGCACCAGAGATCATCGAGAGTCTGAAGAAAAACCCAGTCACTGCTGTCCCTGTGGTTCTTAAGAGGTAATTCCCATTGTGCTGTGCTCTTTAAGAAGCTGAAAAAGGACTTTTAAAGCATTTTTCAATAACAAAATGAGAGGACATAGCCTCAGGCTGTGCTGCTGGGAGTTCTGGTTGGACATCAGGGGGAATCTCTTCACAGGAGGGGTTGTTAAACATTGGAGGGTGCCCAGGGAGATGGTGGAGTCCCCATCCCGGGAGATGTTCAAAAACCAACTGGACATGGCACTTGGTGCTCTGGTCTGATTGACAAGGCAGTGATTGGTCAAAGGTTGGACTTGATGATCTCAGAGGTCTTTGCCAACCTAAATGGTTTTGTGATTCTGTAGGTGTTGTTTCAGCTCATCATCACTGGTAGTCCTTTCTCAAATTTATTTATTGCTTCCAGGAATCAATTCCAGTTTTCCACTGAAAACTTCTTGCTGCACCACAATTGGCTACAGTAAAATGTTTTGGGTGTGTTTCTGTGCCTGTCTCTTTGAACTGACACAGACTGTTCATTTATGCAGGCTGAAAGCAAAAGAGGAAGAATGGAGGGAGGCCCAGCAGGGCTTCAACAAGATTTGGAGGGAGCAGTATGAGAAGGCCTATTTGAAATCCCTGGACCACCAGGCTGTCAACTTCAAGCAGAATGACACCAAAGCTCTGCGCTCCAAGAGCTTGCTGAATGAAATTGAGAGTGTCTATGACGAGGTGGGTGTGACAGGGGATGACCCCTCCTCCACTCCCTCCCTTGGAGGTGTGACCCAGATGTGTCCATAGCACCTGGGACCGTGTGGAAGTGGTTGGGAATTGGGTCAAAACCAGCTGTCCCAAGCACAGTGTTAGTACTGGCTTATTCCTCCTGGCAGGAATGGCTCTTGAGCATGGATTGGAAGGATCTTTATCTGTATCTGTTTGTTTCTTGATTACAGCATCAGGAGCAGCATTCAGAGGGGAGGAGTTCATCCACGAATGAGCCTCATCTCATCTTCATCTATGAGGACAAGCAGATTTTGGAAGATGCAGCATCTCTTATCAGCTATTACGTGAAAAGGCAGCCCACCATCCAAAAGGAGGATCAGGCAACCATCAGGCAGATTGTGCATCACTTCATACCTGAGCTATTCTTCTCTCAGCCACCTGAACACAACATTTCTGAGGAATCAACAGATGAGGACAGAGAAAACCACCAGGGACAGAACCTGGATACTCCTGAGCTGCGGAAAAAACACGTGCCTGGGCCTCCAAGCAGTCCTTTGGAGACCAAAGCAACCTTCTGTGATGTTACAGCTGCTGAGCCCCACAACACCCTGGATGATGTTTACAGCCTCTTCTTTGTCAATAATAATTGGTATTTCTTCCTGCGCCTTCACCAGACTCTGTGCTCCAGGCTCCTAAAGATTTATCGCCAGGCCCAGAAACAGCTTCTGGAATATCGGACTGAGAAAGAGAGAGAGAAGCTCCTCTGTGAAGGGAGGAAAGAAAAAACCAATGATCCAGCCATGGAGCTAAGACTGAAACAACCAAGTAAGAATAATGCAGGGCTTAGTTCACTCTTAATGCCCTGGGTGCCAGGGCTCCATTGTGCATTTCTGAGTCACTGTGGCCAGCAGGCAGCTCTATGAAGTGTGTGGAGGTGCAGTCCTCTGCTGTATTGGTGAGTTGTGGGGACAGTTCCTTCAGCAGGGCAGTCAGTGTGTCACAGGCTGCTTCACAGAGACTTCCTGCCAGCCCACTGTGCCCAGGTGTTCTCAGGTGCTTCACTGTAGGAATCCGTTACTTTGATTTACAATGTAAACAGCCCCACAAAGAAATAATTATTGCCTAGGGCAGTCCTGGAGGTGCATGAGGGAAACTGTCCCAGCCTGTCAGGACACCTGGCAGGGAGCTGCCTGTCTGTAATGTCACTTGTCCCAGCCTGTCAGGACACCTGGCAGGGAGCTGCCTGTCTGTAATGTCACTTGTCCCAGCCTGTCAGGGCACCTGGCAGGGAGCTGCCTGTCCGTAATGTCACTCTCTGCACTGGATTTTGTGGTTCTTGAGCAGTGCTGCCTCTTGCACTGCTTGACTTCACCCTGCCTGTTGTGTGTGTGAAATGAATTCCCTTTTCCCTGGCCAGGTGAGGTGGAGCTGGAGGAGTACTACCCAGCCTTCCTGGACATGGTGAGGAGCCTGCTGGACGGGAACATTGACCCCACACAGTACGAGGACACCCTGAGGGAGATGTTCACCATCCACGCCTACATCGGCTTCACCATGGACAAGCTGGTGCAGAACATCGTGCGCCAGGTGAGGCCTGGGCTGGGCTGGGGCTGCACATCACCCCTCACACACAGCCAGGCTTCTCCCAGTGCCTGCAGAGCAACAGGGCACTGAGCTCAGAGCAAATCCAGAGAAAAATGATATCTGACAGGGAAACACCCCAGCAGAAATTTAGTGAGAGAATTCAGCTTCCATACAGGGACCACCTTAGGGGATTTACTCTTTCTGGCCTTTCCCAACATTTTTTGAGTTCCAGTCTTTTCAAAATTCTGCCATGCTCAAAATACATCTAAGGCAACACAAAAAATGTCAGGTCCTTCTTACTCAAATCTATCTTCCAGCTGTGGTTTTCTAATTAAGGCACATCAGCCCCTCACTCTCCTCTGTTTCTTTTATTGCAAAGTCATGAGAGAGTGAAATGTGGGAAGTCTCTGGAGTTTGCTGCTTCAGCTGAGTGTGATGCTGTGTTGAGTTTTACACTCCTTCCATGACACACTGGAGTTAACTCTTGGCCCAGGCTTTCTGACTGAATTTCCCCTTTTTTAATGGAAGCTTCACCATCTAGTGAGCGATGACATCTGCTTGAAGGTGGTTGAGCTGTACCTGAATGAGAGGAAGCGAGGAGCTGCTGGGGGGAATTTGTCATCCCGCTGTGTCCGGGCAGCAAAGGAGACCAGCTACCAGTGGAAGGCTGAACGGTGCATGGCAGATGAGAACTGCTTCAAGGTAAGACCTTGCTGCCAGGGAACTTCACAAAATCACTGAAAAATTTCAGAAAATCTCCCAGGTGGCACTTCACCTAGGAGAAGAAGCTCCAAGGTGAGAGAGTGAGCAATGTGGACAGAAGGTACCAAAATCAGAGCAGACAGTGAGGGGACATTGTGCTTCACTGAGAAGCCTTGCTACTTCTCTTCTAGCTTCTATTTGTTGTCCAAATGACTTGTGACTATGCAGCTTTTTATTGTGAGCCCTTGTGGCAAATATTTTCTGTAACTTTATTACAGGTCATGTTTCTCCAGAGGAAAGGACAGGTGATCATGACCATTGAGCTGCTGGATACAGAAGAAACCCAGACAGAAGATCCTGTGGAGGTCCAGGTAATACCACAGTGATCTATGTACGTACCACAAAGCAGATTCTAAGAATGCTTTCCCTGCTTTCTTGTTCCAAACTGTGAGGCTTTGCCAGGAGGACAAGTTTGCCTGGGAGCTGGACAAATGACATGTGGGGCTGTGACCATGGACAGAAATGGTGCATTAGCAAAAGAGTTTCAACATAAATCAGCCTCAGAAAAACCAGCTTGGAAATAAACAGGTTCTTTGCAGTGATGTTTGTCCTGATGAAGTGAAATCTCACTGGAACTGGTCTCTCTTGTGTAGCACCTGGCAAACTACATGGAGCAGTATGTAGGGGTGGAAGGAGCTCCCAACAACCAGAATGATGGCTTCCTCCTGAAACCGGTCTTTCTGCAAAGGTGAGCTGCTCCCTGCCCCGAGCCACACCTGCAGCAGCTGCTGCTGCCTCCTCCTGCCCGTGTGCCAGTGGCTTTGGGTGATGTGCCAGCCCTGGGGAAATGCACTCACCTTTGAGGGTCGCTCCAGGCCAGTGAGCTGCATGGGAGTGCTGAAAGAGAAATTTATGACCACTGCGCTGAGGTTTCTTCATGGAACTGTGTTTGGAATGGAGCAGGATGGATTCTGGATGGGATTCTGGGTCTGCTTTGTTCCCATTTCCCTAAATATTTGTCAGAGGATATAGAGGAAGATCCCAGAGAGAGCCTGAAAAACGAAACATGCAAATACAAGTTCCATACTTAAGCTGTGAGCCCTGTGAGCTGAGGGGAGCAGTTCAGCAGGTGTGACACATGCTTTGTCATCCTTGTTTTGCTGCAGGAACCTGAAGAAGTTTCGCAAGTGGCAGTGCAAGCAGGTGAGGGCCCTGCGCAGCGAGGTCAAGAGCTCCTGGAAGCGGCTGATCGGGGTGGAGAGCGCCTGCAACGTCGACTGTCGCTTCAAGCTCAACACCCACAAGATGATGTTCATCATGAACTCTGAGGATTACATGTACAGGAGGGGAGCTCTCTGCAGAGCCAAGCAGGTACGTCTCCCTTTTGCTCCCTCTGCAGCCCTGGCAGCAGCAGAGGTTGGGGGTGGGAGCCAAAACACAAGTACCAATAATTCTTGCGGCTGAATTCCTGCAAGCTGCACCCAAAAGTTACTGCTCTGAGTTGGGTAACATGGAGGAGAGCTGGTAAATGCTCTGTGCTTTGGATTAGCTTAGCAGCCTTTTCTTTACATGCAAATTTGAAGTGGGAGTGGCAAACATTAGGAAATAGGGATGGTTAAACGCAGGTCTGCGGTTTCCTGTTTCCGTTTGTGCTGCTCCCAAAGCATTGCACACCTCAGGTGGAGCTGAGGGCTTTGGCTTTTCCCCCAGGAACCTCTCAGTGATCTTTACTGCCCTGCTCCCAGGTCCAGCCCGTGGTGCTGCTGAAGCACCACCAGCAGTTCGAGGAGTGGCACAACCGGTGGCTGGAGGAGAACGTGTCCATGGAGGCCGTGGATGTGGTACAAGACTGGCTCATGGGGGATGAGGACGAGGAGATGGTGCCCTGCAAAACCACCTGTGAGACAGTGAACGTCCATGGGGTGCCAGTGAACAGATACAGAGTCCAGTACAGCCGCCGTCCTGCTTCACCCTGAGCACCCAGACAAGGCAGAGCTTTGCTGGTGAAGCACATTTACTATGAGAATAGTGGTGGGAATGCAATGTATGTATTAATGATATTTATCCAAACAGCATTTTACTTTGGATTATCATGTATTTTCCATATGGCATAGACTTGTGTCCTTGCAGTGTAATCCTCCAGCCATCATGAAAAGACTTTTAAAAGCTTTTGTGGGAAGGGGGCTCTTGGCATTGCCACACACTTTTCAGTAGTTTCCTGGCTTTAGGCCACTGCTGACCAGCTCAGTGAGGGGGTGAACTACCACTAGTGGCTTTGTTGGAGCGGTGGAGCTGGGCTGGTGTTTCAGCAGATGCTGGCAGCTGCTTCCACTCCAAGGGTTTAATATTCCCAATATTCCTGACTTTGTGCTGGCTTGGAGCCTGCAGAACTCTTCACTGTACCCTGGGAGTGCCAGGAGGGCTTTGTTATCCCTGTGAACCAACAAGGCAACAGATGAATCTTGTTCCTGGTGCTCTGGTGAGAAAAATGCCAAAACTGAAACGGGGATGGCCAGCACTTAAGGCTCTGATGCTGCCTCATCAACCAAGTGTTCTGGAGCATGAACTGAGGGGAAGAACCCTGAGCTGTGGCTGAGATCCTGCTTTGGGAGCTGAGGACCTGCTGCAGACTCTGCCTTCCAGAATATCCACGGGGAGGAATGTCCATTGCGAGGTGTGGCCTGATTTTTGCGTTTGTGTTTTGCATGCTGGTGGGCAGCTCCGGAGCTGGGCGTTTCCCTGTGCATGCCCGGCCCCTGGCGCTCCGCGGGGCTGCACCACAGCGGTGACATCGGCAGATGGAGCTCCCGGAGCACAGCTGGGAGATGAGCTCCGGCCCACGGACTCTCCTGTTTCTGCGGGGTCAGCACAGGCGCTGGGTTTGCAGGGACACACGGAAATCTGCGAGGAGCAGAGTGAGATCCAGCCACAACCATCCTAGATGAGCTTTTCCACTGAAGCATCTGTACTGCCATGGAAGCTTTTTTTGCCACCTAACACAGCCTGCCCTGATCTGTGCAGAACACTACATCTGACTTAATCTAGTGAGAAATCAAGTAAATTTATTTGTGTCTGTCCTGCAGCCCCACTGTGACTTCACTCCTGTTTTTCAGGGGCCAAGGGCAAGCACGCTGTCCGTGGAGTGTATTACAAACATAACATTTTGAAGCATACCCAGCCTCCTTTCAGCTTTGCTTCCAACTTTTCCCTAGCTTTTGGGGCAATAATCCCCCCACCCCAAAACTTTCTGTGGCTTTGATTTTTAGGTTATGATTTCTGCCAGACCTAAGGAGCAGCCTGTAGGATTTGTCCTGGGTTATTTCCACTGTACGACATTTGGTTTCGCAATTGTCTCACTTGACAGTAGAAAAATTGGCCTTTGGGGTACGTTTAATAGAAAACTGTCCCGAGTCTTTGTCTTTTTTGCAAAATAATCTGTGGGAGAGAAGGAGGGAGGCCACTCTCTGGCATTTGTGGCCACTTGCACAACCACTGCCAGCAGAGGCTTTTCATCAGGAACCCGTGTTCTCCTCGGCTGGGTCTCTGCTAAACTTTGGTTCCTGAAGTGATCTGAAGGTTCTTCCCTTTCCCTCATTGCAGTGATAAGAGACCACGTGGCTCTGCAAGGGCTGGGGGGAGCAGGGGGACAAGCCCAGTGCAAAGCACAGTGTCCCCCTTTCCCTTCCAGCCAGCTCACCAAAACACAGCTCAGTCCTGCTCACCTCTCTGCTGTCTCCCGGTGGAGATGACAATTGTGCCAAACTTTATGGTTTTATGATACAGAAAACTGTTTACTAGAAAATAGGTGGCAACTTGTGGCTTAAAATGCGTTTGATTCCAGGTGTACCAAGGTGGGCAACACCCCTGGGCACCGTCCTGTTCCATCAACCCATTCTAAGTGTACTTCAGGTATTTTTAAGCATCCTTATTTTGTAAACCTTAATTTATAATCTGAACTGAATAAGCAAGACTTTTGCCCTTTACAGTGCTATTGTCTCGAAGCTGAGAGTAGCAAGGGTTGTGAAGGGAATATCAGGCAGGGCTGAGAGGGGCTTGTTCATGTCTGAGGGTTTCAGCTGTGTATCTGCACGACCTTGAGTCAAGAGTTTGTTCTTCCATTTGTTTGAAGGATCTTTGCTTTTGGGCTTGTAATTGCTTTGCCAGCTCCTTGAATGTAGTTTTTTTTTATATTTATTTGCACATTCAAGTAAAATAAAATATTGATTTTAAAAGTCTGCAGCTCTCACTGTTTTATGTTTTTTTACAACTAATTTAAACTTTGTGTCAACCCCCAGAACTGGTTGAAACTGGGTTTTAAATGGTAGAAAAATGCAATGGAAAGGTTGAAGTTCCTGGACAGGCTGCAGGATGTGCTGATGCAGGGGTGTGTCAGCAAGTGCTGTGTGAGGGTGTGAGCAGCACCCTGACTGAAAAGGGAAATCCATTTCCTGCAAGCAGAGATCCCACACAGCAGCTGGGACTGCACTCACGTGGGAGCTGCCAAAACCTCTACTGGAGCTGAGGCTGTGGCTGGAGTAGGGAGTCCAGGGGGTGGCACAGTTGCTCCACCAGAGAGGTCTCCAAAGCAAACTTGGGAAGGGCTGGAGCTGTGTCAGGGCTTGGGATGGAGCTCAGGGAAAGGTTCTTGCCCCCGAGGGTGCTGGGCACTGCCCAGGCTCCCCAGGGAATGGTCCCAGAGCTCCAGGAGCGTTTGGACAGCGCTCTCAGGGATGCTCAGGGTGGGATTGTTGGGGGGTCTGTGCAGGGACAGGGGCTGGATTTGATCCTTGTGGGTCCCTTGCAGCTCTGGAATTGTGTCCTGCCAGGCAGTGACTCCCTGCAGCCTGGTTCCTTCTTGTGAGTGAGGCACAGCCCAGGCCTGGCCCCAGGAATCCCACACTGGACACAAGCAGGGCTCAGGAGAAGGGGCTGATTCCAGCTCCCAGCCCCACAAGCACATCTGCTACAGGTTAAGACAACACAACTGCAACCATGCAAATAACCCTCCACCCGCCTTTCCCTCAGCCTCCCCAAATTCCTGGGTAATAACATGTTTAACTGTGTTCCCTGTGAGCTCTGCACGACAAATGAATGAGTGGATTTTGCAAATTAAGCCGTAGTGATGTGACCCAGAGCTGATAGGAGTTCCCTTTACATCATCCCCAACACTTCCGTTGCCATAACAAAAGGCAGCTCTGCTCTCTGTGCAGCCCCCTGCTCCCTCACAGGGAAACAAACTGTTCTTCTCCCAATAACAATCCTCTGGTGCATTGATTGCATGGAATAATTTGATTAAAATGTTGATGGTGGGGTCTCAGAGGACACAGCCCACTTTGCACAAGTCTTCTCTTGGCCCTCTCACAAAGGGGATGTTCCCCGCACTTGAGGGGAGGGACAGCCAGATGTGACAGGAGAGCACTTGGAGATCTCAGCCAGTGGACAGCTCTGGCCACAGCAAACAGCTAAAAAACATCCTTCAGGTTTGCAGGATGGAATAGGTGTAGATGGTTTGCACAATTAAACTCAGAGTTGCTGAAGGGAGTACCTGAGTTCAGCATTTAACATGCCAGGACTTTTAAAATGATTCCACATCACAGGGATGCACTGGGAGGGTCGGGGCTATGAACCAATGAGTGAGTCTAGAACTGTGTGTGCAAACATAAATTGAGGTTTTCTGCATGTTTTAGCCATTGCTCTGGATTAGAACTAACTAATTAAATTTAAAGACTAAATTAAAGTCTAGCAAATCCTAACCTGTGCTAAAGAATGAATCCAAAGAGTCCTGATGCTGAAAAGGAATGATGATGATGATGATGATGATGATGATGATGATGATGATGATGATGATGGCTGTGTCAGACCAGGTACCCCCACCCCAGCATCACCATCTTGCTGAGAAAGGCCCCCAAAAATCTATTCCAGAACACTGAGTTGTAGGG
Organism: Toxostoma redivivum; assembly: GCA_013397375.1. Classification (NCBI taxonomy): domain Eukaryota; kingdom Metazoa; phylum Chordata; class Aves; order Passeriformes; family Mimidae; genus Toxostoma; species Toxostoma redivivum. The sequence continues at coordinate 250,962 of VXBI01009533.1, forward strand.
GTGTTAATAAGCTTCACATATTCCTGGAAAATATCTTCATTTGGACTTTTATGGTGTGAAGTGAAAACTGCCAGCGAGCAGAAGAGCAGTTCTGAAAAACCTCCCTCGGGAAAACCTCAGGAGTGTTGCAGCAGCATGAGCTGAGGAGAATGTATGGGATCATCCAGGGAAGGGATTGAGGGGATCCCAGAGGAGCAGGAGAGCTGTGAGACAAGCAGGAGGGAGAGGGGGGGATTCTCTGGAGCCATGGAGAATCTCAGCCTGGCCCAGGGAGAAGGAAGGGACCTGACAGGGTCTGAGGTTTGAAGACAGCTCCGAGCTGCTGCTCAGGAACCCTCTGGAATGGAGCAGCAGCAGTGAATCCCATCCTTTACCCACCACAGTTTGCTCTTCCAAGCCTCCAAGATGTATGGGACAGGCCAGGTGGTGTCTGTACCCTCCCTCTGAGCTCTGAAATCCCCAGCCTGATTTCCAGCAGTACATCTTCTTGGGTTCAGAGCCACGGAATAAAAGAGCCCCTGCTCCCAGGAGATGATCTATTGCACAACGAATTACTTTAAAACCAAATTGTTACCCCACAGGGCAAGGATCACACGACTTAAAGAGATGTTAACAAGCCGTGACAAACCTTTGGCATTAGAGTTTTCAGGCAAGCTGTTCTGCATCTAAGGCAGTCACTAAAGATCACACAGCATCTGAAAAATGAAGGATACAGCGATGAGTAACCCCTCTCTGCTCCACTCCAGAGACCTGCCCATAGGAAGCAGGGCTGTGATTTGCACACTATCTGAACCTGATTATGGCTAATTTTTTGCATACAGAGAATGGAAAGGATCCTGGCTGAGGCATGGAAAATATGTGGCCACATGAGTCATTCTGTAATGGTTCATAAATCCTGAGAGAATCACAAGAGCAAAACATCTAACATTGCATCTTCCCCTCCCTGCCAGTGCAACTCCACCTCTTGACACGCTCGGCACAAGGATGTGGGAATATGGTGAAAGCAAAGGAAATAGGATCATTTTCTCCTTGGAATTGAAGAATCTCATCAAACAGCAGCCAGGCTTAGATTTGCAACCTTCACAGAAGAGGCCATTCATGAGGCGAGGAGAAAGAAACGAGCTGCTCCTCAGGTTGCCAAACCAAATTTACAGTTCCTACTGCCTGGGCTCCAGCTCCTGTCCTTCCTCCCCTGCAGAGCCAGGCAAGGAGTGCAGAGCACAGCCCAAAGCCCCAAAGCCCAGGACGCTCTCCAGCCATGACCTCCTGTCCCACTGGCCTGTGTACACGATGGCCAGGGCCACGCTGGGGCTCTGACACAGGAGATGGGAGAGGATTTGGGAGCATCCCAGAGCTGCTGTGCAGAGCAGAGCACAGAAGGGACCTGCCCTGGGGGTTAGAGCTGGGGGGAGCAGGCAGCAAAGGATCTTAAGGCTCAGTTAACCTCTGCCAGTCCCTGTTACAGCATTATCTGAGTTATCCTCTGGGCACAACCAGCAGCTCCATGTGCTGCTCCGAGTTCTTATCCCAGGCAGAGTGGGGATTGTGCAGGGTGGGACTGCTCAGCTCTGGGAAAAGGCAGCTTTTTGTGAGGCAGGAGTAGCTGGAGCTCCCCATTATCTCCCCAAGAGCAGGGATTTCCTGTGTGCCCTTTGCAGGCCCCTTTCCTGCTGCATGGAGCTGCTCCCCCCATCCCAGAGGTTTATCAGAGGAAGCAAAGTGTGTCCTCTCCTTGGTGTGCCATGGTGCTGCTGCCAAGTGCAAAGAGCTCCAACCCAGAGGACTTTTAACCATCCTCTGCAGTGAAATCAAGAAGGAGCTTGGTGCTGTTCAGCCAGGAAGCAGGAGCAGGAATAAAAGGGAACTCTGAAGAGCCCAGCCTGCTCTGGAGGCTGCAAGGCTGACACTAAAACCCTTCCATTGCCAGAACATGAGTCTGCAAGAGCCCCATGTAACCACGGGGAGATCTGTGTGGTCTGCAGCTCTGGTATCTGGGATATCTCTCTGTTTGTAGTACCAGAAAATGTTGTGACTCAGGCTTTAGGAAAAGACCTCAGCTCACCCACAGAGGCACTCAGGTCTCTGTAGTGGGAGGATGCTCAGCATTTCCATGGGCAGAGGTGCGTGGGTTCTGTTTATGTGCAGACTGCATCAAACCCGACCATGTTTGTTATTTCCAGGAATATTCCGGAGCAGGAAGGAGACCCAGATGAGTCACTGGAGCCATCATCTCACGCTGAGGATGAAGTGCAGCCCTGAAACACTTTGGGTCTGGATAAAGAAGCCCCTCCCAGTCCCACACTCTGACGCTGGGGATGTCCAAGCCTGTGGTCACAGCCCCTCCATTCCCTCATCCTGCCCAGGATCAGCCCTGTTCCTTCCGAGAGTTAAGGGCCAGCAGGAGGAAATGTGTAAGCAGGGTCCCTGCTGCTGCTGCTCCACACAGCTCTGGCACTGAGGTGTGGCTGCACCAGCCCCTGCACTGGCATGGGCACCCTTGGCAGCAGGAGTCTTCTGCTCTGCTGTGCCCTCTGGGGACTCTGCCTGGCCTCGGACTACGATGGTGAGTGTGAGCCTTTGGGTGCAAAGCTGCTGCTTGTTAAAGTGCTGGGTATTTGGGGCCTTTGTAAGATCCCTGAAAACTAATTTTTTAATGAGTTCACCTGGAAGGATGTTTTGATAGAGCTTTGTGCGGGCTCTTGTTGAAGCAGGAGGTTGACAGAGGTGATGAAGTGGAGAAAGAAGCTGGGGTGGAAGAAACTAGAAAGAGAAAGGAAAAATAGAGGAGCAGTAAGCCAGAAAGGACTTGAAAGCGAAATCTTTAGCTAATTATACTCCCAGAGCCACAACTTTACACTGGGGTGGCTCCAGACCTTCGGATTGTTGTGAAAGCCCAGCAGAGGAATTGTTCTCTGGATTCCCTGGCCTGTTCATGGCTGTACAGAGGAATTTTTCTCTGGATTCCCAGGCCTGCTGATGGCTGTAGAGCATCACGGTCCATTGTGAGCTGTGGGAAACCACAGGGCAAAGGATTTGGGGATGTTCTCAGAAGAGTGGCTGAGGGTGGCTCCTGCACACCTAACTCTGCCAGCAGCTTGTTCTGCCCATCACACACAGCCTTTGCAGAGGACTCCAGTTGTAGGGACCCCAACAGAAAAGATAAAGAGCAGCCTTTGGGGTGAGCTGTGCGCAGCCTGCCCTGCTGAGCGAGCCTGAGTGGGTAACACACTGCCTTCCTCTCCCAGATTACTCTCAGAACAGCACCAGCGAGCAGGCCAGCACACCAGAGGTCACCCCGTGTCCCCGAGCCATCCCTGGGGACCAGGCCACGGTCAACAATGTCACCTACCTGCTGATCCCCGAGGCCACGCGCGCCCAGCTGGGCAGCGCTGTCACCGTGCGGCTCCTCCCGTGCCTCTACAGCCTGGTGCTCCTGCTGGGGCTGCCGGCCAACGCGCTGGCCCTGTGGGTGCTGGCCACCAGGGCCGAGCGCCACGCCTCCACCGTGTTCCTGATGAACCTGGCGGCCGCCGACCTGCTGCTCACCTGCGTGCTGCCCTTCAAGATCTCCTACTATTTCCTGGGCAACCACTGGCCCTTCGGGGAAGGGCTGTGCCGCCTGACCACGGCGCTGTTCTACGGGAACATGTACTGCTCCGTGCTGCTGCTCACCTGCATCAGCGTGGATCGCTACCTGGCCGTGGCCCACCCCTTCTCCTCCCGTGCTTTCCGCACGCCCTCGCTGGCCGCGGGGGCCTGCGCTGCCGTCTGGCTCTGCGCCGCGGCCCTGACGCTGCCGCTGGCCCTGCAGCAGCAGTCGTACCCGCTGCTCGGGGCGGGCCTCACTCTGTGCCACGATGTGCTGCCCAGGCACGAGGATGACGGCTTCTACTTCCATTATTTCGTGGCTCTGATCGCCTGCGCCTTCCTGCTGCCGCTGGCGCTGCTGGTGCTGAGCTCGGGCGCGGCGCTGCGCGTCCTCCTGCGCGGGGGCAGCCGCTACTCGCACGCCGCCAAGCTCACGGCCCTCGTGGTCATCACCCTGGTGCTGTTCTGTGCCCCCAGCAACATCCTGCTGCTGCTGCACTACTCCAGGCCCTGCTCGCGGCTGCACGGCCGCCTGTACCTCAGCTACATGCTCAGCCTGGCCCTCAGCACCTGCAACAGCTGCGCCGACCCCTTCGTCTACTACTACGTGTCGGAGGATTTCAGGGAGAAGGTGAAGGGGAGACTCTTCAGGGGCAGCAAAAAAACCACCACGTCCCTAAAGACCTCCAAGGAAACGCTGCCCCGCTCCAAACATTCGCTGGTGTGAGGCTCCAGCCCGGCTCGCTGCTCCCAGGGCACTCCCAGTGCACACAGGGGGGATAAGATGAATTCAGCACTGGAATTCCACAAGTTTCACCCAGAGCAGCATTTCCCAGGAGCCAGGTGCTTTTCCCTGCCTGCACAGACGTGGATGGATAAACCCAGGCTGTGGGATTGTTTGCCCAGACAAGCTGCTGGATGCTGGACACATCCATCCTTTACTGGGACACTGCCTGCAGCTTCTCAGCTGCTCACACACCACCAGGGATGTTCCTCCCCATACACCTGGCTCTGCTGCTCCTAACCTGGCTGCTCTCTGCCTGCTAGTCCTGCTCCTGGCTTCTCACTGTCCTTGAATGCATATTCCCATCCCCTAAAACTGAAAAAGAGCTATCATTGCAAAAAACAAATTTCTAAATGTTTTAAAAGATACTCTCCTAAACTAAACCAGTCTGTCAAAAGAGTGCAGAGCACTGGCTTGTGTAGCAAAAGCATTCTTGGCTTGATTTGTAAGCGACTCCTCAGTAATGACAGCTTACAGTTGGTAAAAGGTATAAAAATCCTGTTCACTCATCCCTGTTTTTGCAAATCACCGTTGGCATCCATCATCTCTTTGAGGCAAAGGTTGTATTAATTGATTTTTATAAAAAAATAAAAGATGTCTCATGAAGGAAAATAGTAAAGTATGAATGGAGTAAACTCTCTGGTACTCCACACTCCCTTCGTGTCACCCACAGCCAAAAGCTGTCTCTGATCAAAGAGGTGCTCAGGTTTGTTGCTGCAAATCTGACAAAATGCAGCCAGCTCATCTCTCAGACACAACTGGGGCACAGCCCTGTGAGCAGCCAGGTAGAAAATGAGCAATAAACCTCTTTAGAGCTCCTTAATTCTTCAGTTTTCCTAGCACAGGCTTGACAGCCTAAAGCACAAATAAGAGGCAGAGAGGATTGTCTTAAAATCAGTTTTTAATAAAATATTTATCAGAATCTAAAACAAACACTTTTGTGGACTCAGACTTGCTAAGATGTGTGTGAACAAACCAACAATTGGTCAGAGAGCTGTTTGTGTGTACCTGTATGTGGGGGGGGGGGCAAAAGGGAAACACAAAGCTGGGCTCGGGGTGCTGGGCACTCAGTCAGAAACAGTAGGGACTAAAAAAACCCCAAACACAGGCTGGTAGAGGTTTTCTAAATAGTTTCTCTATTCACAATAATGAAAACCAGGTTATTGTGCATTAAATGTCAACAGTCAGTGTGAGCAAAGCAAGTGCTGGTGTGTCAGGGAAGTTCTTCAAGCAAGCTGAACATTCTTCTGGTATTTGCTTTCTACTGAGGCTGATTAAGAAGAAGGGGAAGAGGCAAGACCAAAACACAGGACAAGAAAGAACAAGGGGAACTATTGCTTTAAAATAAATACCATGGTAATGATTACTCTGCATAATGTACAGTTACAAATATATAAATATTAATTTCCTTGGAAGGATTGCAAGCATCAATCACTGATAAGTAGCACTGCTGCAGCTATTCAGTCACAGAACTCGATGGAAGAAGCAATTTCTGTGTCTTACAAACCCACTGGCACTTTTCTCCTTTTGGAATGAGGGACCATCAGGAAAATGAAAGGAGAAGCATCTCTTTGACAGAGGGAGGCAAATGTCTCTAAGCCAGAAACAGCCCAAGCAGCTGCTGGCCTTGCTGGCTTTGGCTTTCCAGCACCCAGCTGATCTTTTCTGTGATAGAAAAAAAAAATCGATCCTTTTCTCTAAACTGCCTGGTTGAGGTGCACAAAGTGGGAGCCTGAGACGTCCTTGTGCTCTCAGGGACAGGAGGGAGACTGAGCAGCTTCAGAGCCAGAGCTGGGCCAAAGCCTGAGAATGGCTTTGAGTCTGTGCAGCTGTGCTGTGTCCAGTGGTGCTCAGGGATCCAGTCCTAAAGTCTCTGTATTCCAAGCAGGATGTTGAAGAACTGAGGAAAAATAATCTATGCATTTTTTTTCCCTAGATTAGAATTAATGATGGTTACAAGAAACATGAACAGCAAATGTGGGATGGGGGAAAGCTCTGGACCCTCAGCTGGGATGAGCAGAGATCTCCTTTATTCTTGTGATAGGGGGAAAAGGCAACCACAATGGGGTAACTGCAGGTTCCTTGATTCAATGCCTTAAATAAAACCTCTTTTTTTCTTTTGATCTACAAAGAGGAACTGGTTTGGTGTAGCAGGAGCAGGGGGAGGCAGAGGCTGCCAAGAGCAGAGGGGCTGGAAGTGCCAAGGCTGGGAAGAAGCACTGGGGGTGAAGTCAGGATCCAGAAATCCTGTCCCATCCCCTCCCACACACTGCCCTGCTCTGTCTGGCTCTGAGGACATTAAAGCTGCTCTGCCTTTGCCTTCTGAGGGTCCAGGGCTCTCTGGCTTTACTTTGAATTGTAAAACAGAAGCCAGACTCCTCTGCCTCAAGCCCTGGCACAGAGACCCCCTCAGACAAGGCCCTGATTGATGGGCTGGCACCACCAGCAGGAATTATTTACCTGGCAGCAACAGAGGGATGTCTGCATCTGGGATTAGGGCATTACATCTGCCAGAGCCTGAGGAAAGTGAAGAAAGCCAGGTTTAATTCTTGGCTGGAACTCCCCACCCTCACCTCCTCATCCCCAGGGGGAGGTCTGAGTGCCCAAGGACCTGTGAGAGGACCAAGCAACTCAAAATGACTTCAAATATCTCTCCAGAAGTGTTCACTGGGTGTACAATGGCTGAGAGAGAGCAGGAAAGGAAAACCACAAAGGGACTGAGGGCAAGAGACTGAGGAATCCAGAACACAGGTCCCAGCTCCTGGATGAAGTCACAGACACCACAGGGTGACCAAATGCCTCATTCTCCCAACTCCAGCACTGAACAGCTGCAGCCTGAACCAGCAAACAGCAGGGCTTGTATTGTGCAGTTCTGAGTTTTAGGAAAAAAAAAAAAAANTTGCAGCTCACACTAGGCCTGTTATTTACCCAGGGGTAAATATTGACTCAGTCCTGTGTGTGTACACAATAGCCAGTGCCTGCCAGGACAGTTGCTTGCAGGAGGTGGAATTTAGTTTAAAGGCATTTATTTACCTGCCAGGCAGGAATGCAGCTGCCAGGGTGAGGGCAGGATCTGCCCCTGCACACCCCAGCCATGGGGCAGAACCCTCAGGATCCTGCGAGCAGCCACGAGGGAAGGCTGGCAAAGCTGCCAACCAGGCAGCCCCGAAATTTCTGGGAATTTCAAGACCCAGACCTTCCTCATGTCAACTGCATTCTGCAAATGTCTGGCCCAGACAAAAAGGACTGGAAACTACACATGCCCAACCTCTGGGATACCTCCTGGTTGTCCCCATGTGGACATTTTTCTGGAAAAAAACTTGCCTTTATTCTGGAATGGAATGTCTATACTGGGATATATTCTTGTCATGGTTCCTGTGTAAACAGGCCTTAAAAATGAATGGAGCTGGGCTTTTTTTTCCATTTCCATTCACCAATAAACACCCTCAAAAGGAGTTTCCACCCTGCTCTGGGTCCTGGTAACAATAGAAGTGGGAAGATAAAATATTAACACTCTTTTGCAAGAGGCAATTGCATGTAACTCCTCCAAAGAGAACAATGCTGCTCCAGGCAGGAAGGGAAACTCAAAAATCTTGGCTCCTGCACTTTTGGAAAGACAAAGCTTTTCTTTTTAAGTTTTGCCACGTTGCTTGGGGCAGGTCAGACCCAGGGAGCCCAGCCTGTGACACCAGGGATTGGTAATGGCCAGCAGAGCCAGGGCAGGGAGTACCAGGACCAGAACATGCTGTGCTGGATGCCAGTGGGAGCAAAATAAAAGGGGTTGGTGAAGTCAGGCAAACATTTAAAAGGGCTGTGCCTCAGCCAGGTTCATTTTCAAGCCAGACTTTGAGGAGGAAAGGGGCTGAGAAGGCTGCAAGCAGCCCCTGTCAGCACATAGTGCAACACAAAGAGGGCTCCCCCACCTCATCCCTGCCTCTGCTGGGGCTGCAAACGCCCACCTGAGGCCAGCAGGCAGCAGCAGACATGGAGCCTTTCAGCCCTGGCAGTGGATTCGAGTTTTCTCAGGTAAAATGTACCTCCCAGCAACGTCTCTGAATTGTGGAGCCACAGGGAAGTGTTTCTCTCATGGGTGCAGCAGACTGATGGGCTGGGGAAGATGAGTAGCCTCTTGCTGTGTCATAATTGGCAAAATACGCTGATTTTTATTATTATAATTTGAGAAAAAAACTTCTCAGCCATCTTTCCTCAAACAGCAGTTCAGCTAAGCACAAGGCCTGGACTTAGCTTCTAAGTGTAGCTAGGAAATGGCATTTGCAGAATATCCTGATAGCAGAGAAAACACTTGGAAATTCTCTATAGGTTTGAATTCCAGCTCCTATTTTTCTCACCTAGAGGGCACAGCATATTGGTCTCTCATCACTGGAAGGGCTCCAAAGAGGATGCACAGAAGGCAGGAAAATGGACAGAAAAATAACGCTGAGTGTCCCCCTTAGAGCTCCAGATCTGCCCCGAGGGGCAGCAAAGCCAACAGTTCTGAGGGCATCAGGAAGTAGTCATCATTGGGATTCTGTTCTGCAGCAGGTCATCTGGAGGAACAAACTCATACAGGAGTCGATTCTGAGCCTCTTCTCTTTATTTAAATTATGGATTTCTGCCAGAAAGAGAACACAAGGAAGAAAAGTCACCTTGCTGTAATGCAGCTTTGTGAGACATCACTGGCCCTGGGCAGGGAAAAGCTGAGAAGGTCACAGAGCTGGGAGGGACCCCAGGGATGATCAGTGCAGCCCCTGTCCCTGCACAGACCCCCCCAACAATCCCACCCTGAGCATCCCTGAGAGCGCTGTCCAAACGCTCCTGGAGCTCTGGGACCATTCCCTGGGGAGCCTGGGCAGTGCCCAGCACCCTCAGGGGCAAGAACCTTTCCCTGAGCTCCATCCCAAGCCCTGGCACAGCTCCAGCCCTTCCTGGGCTCCTGGCCCACAGCAGAGATCTGTGCCCATTCCTCCTCTCCCCATCACAGGACTGATGAGAGGGAGCCTCCAGCTGAGCACACCCAGTGAAAGGTCACTTCATCCCACTGGGGCGAAGCCACTGAGGTCACAGAGCCTTTTACAGCTGCCCCAGCAAGATCCCATCCCCGCTGACCCCTAAAGAGTTGTGAAAACACCCCTTTTTGGGGCACTGACCCAGCACAAGGATGCCCCAGGCTGGCCCAGAGCAGAGCCCTGACCCTCTGTGTGCTCACCATTCTGCTGGGGTGGCCTCTCCCTGGCTGCTGTCCCCTTCCTGGACAGTCCTGGCTGTGCTCAGCTCTGCCACCACCTCGAACACGTCGGCATCCACGGCGAAGGCGTCAGGGTCGTACTCGTAGGAGTAGTAGGACAGGTCTGTGTGCAGGGGGGGCCCCTCCTCGGCTGCTGGGGGAACCAGAGCTGCAGGAGCTGCACCCAGCACCGACAGGGCAGGGCAGGAGAAGGAAGGGGGTTAGTCAGAAACAAGGGGAGGAGGCTGCAGGCGTCAGGATTTAGTCAAAGACAAGGGAAGGATGCTGCAGGTATCAGGGTTTTAGAGACACAAGGGAAGAAGGCTGCAGGTGTCAGGGTTTATTCACAAACACGAGGGAAGGGGACTGCAGCTGTCTGCTGGCATTCACAGGGGAGGGGAGAAACTGCTGCCAAAGCAGTTTTCAATTTCCCAGTCTGAGACCTGGGCACTGGAATAAAATGAAAGGAAAGAGGGGGAACAAAGAGAGGGGTAAAGGGGAAACAAGGAGGAAAAGGGAAAACAAGGGGGGAAGGCAAATAAGGGTGGGAAAAGGAAGAAACAAGGAGGGGAAATGAGAAAATAAAGGTGGAAAGAAGAAGAAACAAGGGGGGAAAGAGGAGGAAACAAGGGGGGAAAGGGAAATAAAAGGAGGGAAAGGGCATTGTAGTCTGAAAAAATCTCCAAGTCCCCTTTTCCAGCATGGAATTAACTGAGGTGCTGAAGTTCAGACCCATCACCCCAAGGGCTGCACACAGTGAGATAAAAGTGTCATGCAGAGGGCAGATGGCACAGGGGATTCACTCTGCACCCTGAAAATCTCTCCTGCCACCAGGCACCTCAGGTGAGGAGAGCCCCATCCACACAGGGACCTGTTCTGTGTGCTCTCAGCTGTGCATCTTATCATAAAACAAGTGACAAAGCTGGAGGGAACAGCTCACTTGGTGACTGAGCAGTGCAGGCAGCCAACTTTCTTTCCAGCCCAACAAGTGTGAAGATTTCAAGGCCAGGAACCCACAGCAGAGCCATTGACTCCAGCCTGAATGAGGAGCCCCAGCACAGTCACACAGCACTGAAGCTGCCATCACCTCGTGTAGGGACAGAGCCAGCACGGGCAGGAGCAGCATTTCTCCTGTTCCCACTCCCCCCAGTCTGTGCTGGCACTGGCAGGTCCCTGTCACAGCACACACCCCACTCACACTAGGCTGTGCTGGGTGACTGCTCCTGTCCACAGGGTAAAACTGCAAGATCAAACTTCTAGGAATGGCAGCAGATCTGTGTTTCCTAAACTGCTCCTGGAGCCAGCTCAGATGTCCATCCTTCCTGCTTGCTCTCTGTGTACACTGCTCTAATCCAAACCAAAGCAAGCACTGAGGCAGAATTATTGCAGGGAGGAAAAGTCCCCCCCAGCCAAAGCTGGCTTGATTTAAAGAGAACACTCATCAAGGCCTTTGAAAATGTTTGTTCTCTAGAAATAAAATATCTGAAGGATCTTCCCTGTTGCCTCCCACATCCTCCCAGCACTGGGCAGGGGAGTCAAGCTCTGTTCACTCCTTCTTGGCCTCCTCCCTGGGAGAACCTGCCAGATCATGAGCTCTTCTATGAATGGGTGATTGCTGTCCACCAGGGATGGGATGAACATCACAGAACTGACTCTTCCCAGGAATTCGGTGCTGGAGTCCAAGCAAAGAGCACAGGCTGACGTTTCCTCTGCACACAAACCACTCCCCCAGCCCCAAATGTTTGTGCCAAGGCCAATGTTTGCTGAGCAGGGATGGGGGGAGAGGAAAAACAGCCCTGTGCCAGTTCAATCAATCCTGAAAGAGCTGCAGCCCTGTGGGGAACACTCCAGCAGGGAATTTTGGGGATGACTCCACCTGGAAGCAGAGCTCAGGCTGATGTTCCTGGTAGGAGCTGGTATGGGTGATGGCATTTAATTAAAAAACAAAACAAAACAAAAAAACCCAAACAAAACATCACCACCAAACAAAAGTGTCATCATTCCACCTGGAATTTTGTTCCAGCCATTAACCTTTCTAATTAATAAAACAAGACTGGGCAAAGGACATGGCTGTGGGGAGAAGGCAGGGCCAGAGAGCTGAGCCTGGGGGGCTCCCTGCTCACAGCAGCACTGGGACATTGTTTTCCACCAAATCCCTGCAGAATCACTGCACTGTGATGTCAGCATATTGTCCTCCAACATCAGTGCCTGTGCAGTGGCTGTACCTTGAGTGCCTTTGGCAGAGGAGATTTAGGCAGTTTCAGAAGAGAATTAATGATCTATGGAAGCAATCCAAAGCACCACTTCATCAGAGAGATGCTATCACAGCTACTGGGAATCCCACAGGCTCCAAAATCCACCCAGATCCTCATGGCCAAGGGGTGGCAAGGATCTCAGGAAAGCCACAGTCAGAAATTCAGGGAGATTCCGGCTGGTAACTCAGCTCCTGCTCCAGGGCTTTGTATGCAAACAAATACTGCAGCAGGCAGTGAAGGCACACGAGCACACCCAGAGCTGGGTCCATGCTACTCAGCAAAATCCTGTTCCACCCTTTTGAGACTCAGCAATTCACCTGTGAGAAGGAGCAGCTGAGGAAGGGGATTCACACGGGAGTTATTTCAGTGAGTCCTGTCACCCTGCAAGCTTCCCTGGCAATCAGAGAATCTACAGATGCAAAGAAGATCCCACCCATCTGTACAAAAAAAAAAAAGCTGCCGTTTTAAGGTCAAACCTCAGCCATTCTGGCTCACTGCAGATTTTGGGAAGGCATTTTAAAATGTTCTGACAGCAGCAGCAGCACTGCACCCTGACCTTTCAGGGCCATCTATGTTCAGCTGCTCATCTTGAACAGCTGGAATTGGTTCCAGCAAACCCACTGGTGTGTGTGGAACTTCACTGTGGCTCTGCATGTGCCAGAGGGAGCCCCAGCATCCTGCACTTCCCACGGATTGCTGGGAGGCAGCTGCTTGTTCCCACTGCTGGGTAACACAGACAAGACCTCAATTAAAGCATCATCAGCCCAAGCTGAGCCGCACCAGTCTCATGGCAAACACAGGAGGCTTCCAGACAGCACAAACACCCCGTGCCTCTCTGAGAACGGGCATTTCCTGCAGATTAACACACCCAGTCGCTTTTACACCAACCTGCCCTAAGCCTGATTCGGCTCCTGGAGCTCTGCATCCCTTTAGGAAGTCACAGATTTAGGCACGGCTCAGCAGAGCCCTTGCTGGAGCACCTGAGCCGACTTAACCCCATCACATGCTCCAGCAGCAGCAGCCCAGGAGGGCGTGGGTGAGGAGGGGCTCATTCATCTGCTGCACTTTGATTCATGTCCCGTGTGCTTGACCTGAGAGGAGCCTGCAGGATTAATGAAAATCACATGCTGGGCCCTTTTCCTGGGGCAGGATTTAGTCAGTTTGAATCCTGAATGCTCACTCTGCCATGGCTGCTCCCAGCATCTTCCTGCCAGGAAATTTGGGCACTCCCAGATCCCAGGGCAAAGCCAGCTCCAAGTGCTCGTGCTTTGACAAACATCCTTATGGCACTCGAGATTGTCCATCTAAAATCTGCATAACAATGCCACACAAAATAATCAGATTTTCCCCTTTAGCTCCTTCTGAGCCAGCCCAGTTTCTGTCAATTCAGAACAGAAATCACAAAGGGATTTTCCTTTGACTTCAATGCAGATTATTTCAGAAACTCTGTTCTCAACATTTTTTGGATTGTGGATTACCATCAGCTTCCATCATTTTTCGCCCAGTTAATCATATCAAATTTTTATTTGAAAATAATGTAATGGCAGCCCCATTTTTGTACACCTCAGTATGGCCTCACATTCCAACAGTGCCCAAATGGAACAGTTCAGGAATGCTGCTTGAAAGGGTTCAGATTGCAGAGTTTCCATGCTGAGCACATGGCATGTGCATGGAATAAAAGGCAACAAGATATAGATAAATTCACAATAAGTTCAGAAAAAAAGAAGGGGGGGGACCAAAATAGTAGAGATATTAAACACTAAGACGGAATGACCATTAGAAACTATCATAATGGAATATTCACCATGTTTTTGCACCTTAATAAGAAAACTGTCCATCAGCTGCTGTCCAGAAGGGAAAGATCAGAATGATGCCTCATGCTGGACATGGGTTAGTCTGACTCTGCTGCACAAGGAGGATGTGAGGAGGCACAGAGGCTTCTCCTGAAGAACTGAACTGGTTTTACCAATTTGTTGGGAGAGTTGGAGGCCAGGGGAAAATTAATGAGTGGAAAGCAGCCAGGAAAAATCTAGTCCAGTTTATTTACTAGAAACAGCACAAAACAAGCTATTCTATTGACCCTCCACTGTTTCTTGGTGAGATTTATTGTGAGCCATGAGCGAGTTCGACACGAACCTTGGAAAAAAGTGCAGGAGCATAAGCACCAAATAAAATGAGCAGCCAAATTCCTGGCTACTTCGTCCACTGACCTTAACATTTTTGTTCACTAAGGCTCTTTATTCCAAACAGCAGCTCTGAGAGAACCAAGGCTGCCAGCTCCATTTTTGCACAGAACTGCAGGGACAAAGTTAATCCACCTGGATTCGAGTCCTTGGTTTGGGCTGTGGTCATATCCTGCTCAGTTGTTTGTTGGAACACATTACATCAGCCTGGCTTTAAATGGGATCTTTCCAGCTTAATAATGGGGAAAAGATCACAGAGAGTGTGTTGTTCAAACACAGCAAGGCTGAGAAAGTAGGAGGGTTGGTTGTCTACTCCTACAAACGATTATCTAAATCCTGCAGGGGCTGAACTGAGCAGGATTCCTGCATCATTTCCTGAAAGGAAAAGGACTAGGAGAGCTGTCTGCTACTGGATACCTCTCATCCTCAGTTTCCTTGAGCTCTTCATTTTTTTTTTNAACACATTACATCAGCCTGGCTTTAAATGGGATCTTTCCAGCTTAATAATGGGGAAAAGATCACAGAGAGTGTGTTGTTCAAACACAGCAAGGCTGAGAAAGTAGGAGGGTTGGTTGTCTACTCCTACAAACGATTATCTAAATCCTGCAGGGGCTGAACTGAGCAGGATTCCTGCATCATTTCCTGAAAGGAAAAGGACTAGGAGAGCTGTCTGCTACTGGATACCTCTCATCCTCAGTTTCCTTGAGCTCTTCATTTTTTTTTTCTGATTTCTGAATATTCTCACTTTTCTATAAGATGGAAAAATTCAGCATCTTTACTTAAAATGTGCTTGAGAGCCACCTGTACTTAATACAGGGATAGGACAAGCTTTAAACTTACTAAAGAGAAAGCTTTTGGATAAATGCAAAGGTATTGCATTACCTGCTGGAGTCTGGGGAACACTGGGCTGCTCAGCTGTGTGGGAGTGTGTCTCCCTTTCTTCTGGCAAGTTCTTGGCTGCAAATACAAAGAAAAATAAACTCATTGGTCATATAATCCATTAATGCATCTCTAGAAAGTATTTGCATATCCAGAGGTGGCATAATCAGTTCCCTGATACACTACACACCTTGAAAGCCCATGCAGGATCTCCAAAGCATGTTACATTTCATGGATTTAACTTTTTCCCAGGAATATTCACTTCAGATCAAACAGTATCACTAATTTTCTCTTCAATTCATTCTGACTGGTAAAACATGTACTCATGAGAACAGTTATTTCAAGCTGAAAAGCAGCTGCCCTTATCACTTCACCAGCAAAATCACACAGGGCAAGTTTGGAACCCTCCTTTC